>NW_026844366.1:332111388-332168793 GCF_025583915.1 Anolis sagrei ordinatus | reverse complement strand
GGTGCTGTTCAATGCCAGGTCGGTAAATGGAAAATCTTCTATCATTCAAGATCTAATCCAAGAAGAACGAGCAGACCTGGCTTGTATAAGGGAGACCTGGTTGGACGAGGGGGGAGGGGTCAATCTCTCCCAACTCTGTCCACCAGGTTATTCCGTTCAGCACCAACCAAGGCTTGGAGGGCGGGGAGGCGGAGTCGCAGTGGTCTATAAGGACTTTATTCCACTGATCAGGTGTCCCATCCCACAATCATCTTCCTTTGAATGTGCCGGCTTTAGGATAGGTGACCGGGACAGGATAGGGATTCTGTTAGTGTACCGACCACCCCGCTGCACTACAGTCTCCCTACCTGAGCTAGTGGGAGTGGTCTCGGACATGGCGTTGAGCTTCCAGTGACTTCTGGTCTTGGGAGATTTCAACGTCCATGCCGAGGCCCCTCTTTCTGGCGCGGCTCAGGACTTCATGGCCGCCATGGCAACCATGGGCCTGTCCCAACTAATATCGGGTCCCACCCATAGTGCCGGGCACACTTTAGATTTGGTTTTTGTCCAGGGATGGGATGAGGGTGACGGGATGGAGGAGCCGACCATCACTCCGTTGCCATGGACCGATCACCACCTGATCAGATTTAGACTAACTGGGCCTCCTAACCTCCGCAGGGGTGGGGGACCCATTAGAATGGTCCACCCCAGGAGACTTATGGATCCAAATGGACTCCTGACGGCTCTTGGGGATCTCTCCACCTCCTTGGCTAGTGATACTGTCGATACTCTGGTCTCTCGTTGGAATAATGAGTTGACTAGGGCAATTGACACTATCGCTCCGGAATGCCCCCTCTCGAGTAACCGAGCTAAACCAGCTTCTTGGTTCACCGAGGAGCTGGCAGCGATGAAGCGAAAGAAGAGGAGGTTAGAGTGCATGTGGCTCCAGAACCCCACCAATCCAGCCCAAACACACCTGAATGCCTTTCTAAGGTCCTACGGTGTGTCAATAACAGCAGCTCAGAAAATATTCATCACAGCCAATATTGCATCAGCGAAGAATCGTCTGGCGGAGCTTTTCCGAGTTGTCAGGGGCCTGTTAAATCCGCCAAAAAGCGAGGCCTCGGACAACTCGGTGGCTCGCTGTGAAGCATTTGCTCGATCCTTCGCGGATAAAATTGAGCGGATTCGGTCGGGTTTTGACGTCATGTTAACGGCAGTCTCTGGGGATGTAACGAGAGCATCTGCTTGTCCAGTTTTATTGGATTCTTTTCAATTGGTTCAGCTTGAGGATGTGGACAGGATCCTTGGAGAGGTGCGACCCACCACATGCATCCTAGACCCCTGCCCATCCTGGCTGATTAAGGAAGCCAGAGGGGGTTTGGCGGAGTGGGTGAAGGTGATGGTTAATGCCTCCTTACAGGAAGGAAAATTTCTCGCGAGCTTAAAACAAGCTATTATAAAACCGCTGTTGAAGAAACCATCACTGGATCCCACTCAATTCGACAACCTTCTTCTCTTTTCTTCTTTCTCCCCTCCCCTACCTGGGCAAGGTCATGGAACGTGTGGTGGCAACACAACTCCAGGGGTTTCTGGTAGACACTGATTATCTGGATCCGGCACAGTCTGGCTTTAGGCCGGGACATGGAACTGAGACAGCCTTGGTCGCCTTGGTAGATGATCTTCGCAGGGAACTGGACAGGGGGAGTGTGTCCCTGTTAGTTCTGCTGGACCTCTCAGCGGCTTTCGATACCGTCGATCACGGTATCCTTCTGGGTCGCCTCATGGATATGGGGCTCGGGGGCACTGCTTTGCAGTGGCTCCGATCCTTCCTTGAGGGACGGACCCAGAAGGTGTTATTGGGTGACACCTGTTCGGCCCCACAACCGTTGTTGTGTGGAGTCCCACAGGGTTCAATTCTGTCCCCGATGTTATTTAACATCTACATGAAGCCGTTGGGAGAGATCATTCGGAGTTTCGGAATGAGATGTTATCTCTACGCAGATGATGTCCAAATCTGTCACTCCTTCTCACCTGTCACCAAGGAGGCTGTCCAGACCTTGAATCGGTGCTTGGCTGCTGTGTCGGACTGGATGAGAGCTAACAAATTGAAATTGAATCCAGACAAGACAGAGGTCCAACCTGGTCAGTCGAAGGCCGAACAGGGTGGGTTACAGCCTGTGTTAGACGGGGTTACACTCTCCCTGAAGACGCAGGTTCGCAGCTTGGGAGTGATCCTGGACTCATCGCTGAGCCTGGAACCCCAGGTCTCAGCGGTGGCCGGGAGAGCTTTCGCACAATTAAAACTTGTGCGCCAGCTGCGCCCGTACCTTGAGAAGCCAGATCTGGCCACGGTGGTCCACGCTCTTGTCACATCCCGGTTGGATTACTGCAACGCACTCTACGTGGGGTTGCCTTTGAAAACTGCTCGGAAACTACAACTAGTCCAGCGAGAAGCAGCCAGATTGCTCACCGGAGCGGCGTACAGGGAGCATACCACCCCCCTGTTGCGCCAGCTCCACTGGCTGCCGATCCAATTCCGAGCACAATTCAAAGTGCTGGTTTTGACCTACAAAACCCTATACGGTTCCGGCCCAGTGTATTTGTCCGAACGGATCTCCCTCTACATCCCACCTCGAAGTTTAAGATCTTCTGGGGAGGCCCTGCTCTCGACCCCGCCACTCTCACAAGTGAGGCTGGCGGGGACGAGGAGCAGGGCCTTCTCAGTGGTGGCCCCCCACCTGTGGAACTCACTCCCCGGGGAGATTAGATCGGCATCTTCCCTCTTGGTGTTTAGGAAAAAACTGAAGACCTGGATCTGGGATCAAGCCTTTGGTCACTCTGATAGCTAACTGAAGGATCTGATGATAGACAAGGACAAATGGAATGGAATGAATATATGGACTCTGAACCCTGAGCATGAGATTGTTTTATGATTTTATTATATATTGATGTTTTTAGTTAATTGTTGAATTGATTGTATCTGTATTGCTTGTGAATTGTCTTGGGCATCAAATTGTGCCCCCACTGTAAGCCGCCCTGAGTCCCCCCCGGGGTGAGAAGGGCGGGGTATAAGTAAATGAAATAAAATAATAATAGATGGCAAAGCCGAGGTAGCATCCCTGCCCGGCCTACCTCTCAGCTTAGAAGGGCGAAACATCAGGGTTTCCTGGTGACCTAAACCCGGGAAACCTCAAAGGAAAACGTATGGAGAAGCCTCCCCAAGGTTGTTGAGACCAGACTCCTCCTGTTTCATGGCCATTTAATTTCACCTCACCCCTTAACTATACATCAAGGTGAGTGTATTGGATAAAGGCCCACACCCCCCAAAGGGAGTGCCTTAGATATACACCAACTCTATTGTGTTTCCCTAGCTATTATTGCCCCCATCCCCCACCGAGCCCTCCAAAACCAACTTAATACCCACCTATAAATCAGCTAAAAATTGGGTATTGGCAACATCCTTCAAATGGATACCATCTGGATGGTAAAAATGGCTTTTGTCATGTGTTATGTCCTTATGATGGATTTAGGAGCCCCTACTCCATGTGAGTGTAGTGCGCATGGCCCTGTTCACCCTCTTCCTGCCCTCTCCAATTTTCTAACATCACCGCCTCCCAGCCACTTGAAGTGTGGAATAATTGCCGACCAGATGATGTGAACATTGGGCCCTGCCTGCTAAATCTTTGCAAGGTTGAAACCGGAATGAAGAGGGAACGTGGAGGCTGGTTGCCTCATGGCTAGCCATGCCCCCTTTCTGGATGGTTCGATGTAACCATCCCCCTCTACATTCAGGGGAGGAGGCAAATTGCTCTCCCTCCCCACTTTGTCGGGGAGGGAAAGCCCCTTCCAGGTTCCATCACCAGCTTCTCTAGAAAGGGAATAGGACATTTTCCTGCTGAAACCCCTTTAAAAACACTGACAATCTAGAACAGTGGTTCTTAACCTGTGAGTCCCCAGGTGTTTTGGCTTTCAACTCCCAGAAATCCTAATTGCTGGTAAACTGGTTGGGACTATTGTAAGGCATGCTGCCGCACCCACTTCATTTCCATTTATGTGTTATAACCAAAGATCTACATGCGATTTGGGCTTGAGAGCTGAGGTCCATTCAATCACTGGTGAGACTGTCTTTGAAATAGCCATCTGCTATCACCTTTGTTCCTCATTCAGAGGAAAAAGTCAAGCCGACTCCAGGATGTTAAAATTCTTGTGATTTATGAGTGTGATCAGTTTTTTCTTTCAAGCCAGCAGCAACTCTCTCAAAATTATGATTGATGATGATGATTCCTTTCTTTCTAAAAGAAGCCTATGAAGTCTGGCCTGGTTAGATATTGTCACCTTTCTTAGCTTTCATCTGGCAAAAGGTCAGGTCTAAATAAAATAAAACACTGTCTGCTCAGGAATGTTGTGAAGTCATAGTCCTGAGATCAATGGCTACTTGTTCAAAGAAGTTGATATTATCCTGATATTTCTCAGTGTATCACAACTGAGTTGTGAAGCTCTGAGAAGCATATACAGTAGAGTCTCACTTATCTAACCTTCACTCATCCAACGCACTGTATTACCCAATGCAGTCCACAGCTGTTTCAATACATTGTGATGTTTTGGTGCTACATTCGGAAATACAATATAAATAACATTACAGTATATTGAAGTGTTTTTTAATGTTTTGGTGCTTAATTTGTAAAATCTTAATGTAATTTTACATTTAATGGGTTTTTCCTTAATCCCTCCTTATTATCCAACATTTTCGCTTATCCAACATTTTACCGGCCCGTTTATGTTGGATAAGCGAGACTCTACTGTACATCTATACACTAAGAGTGAATATATATGTGCTTCAAATTGCCTAATTTCATAGGGATTTCTTAAGTAAGGAACATTCAGAGTTGGTTTTGCCAGTTCCTTTCCGTGCAATGTAGCCTACAGCTGGCATTTGTTTGCAGTTTCCCATTCAAATAGTAATCAGGATTGACCCTGCCTAGATACCAAGATTATATAGGGAACTGGTACCGATTCTATCTTATACAAGCTGTATTTAATATCTCTAAAAGGTATGACAAATATCACAATCTGAATTTATGATTTATTAGGGTTTATTTTCTCCCTTTTTATTATTTCTATATTTAGAGATAGGTATTGTTTCTTTTTTTTGTCTTCTGCATAGATTTCAGAAAGACTTGTTTGCCAAAGGTAAAATGTGCAATGTCCTTCTGCTAGTTACCCTCATTTATCCTAGCTCTCCAGACATATCCTGCACATTATGGTTTAATTCAGGATGAAAATCAAAGATTTGGTGTATTTCTAGATTTCCATGCACCCAGTCCTTTGTATTATTTATTTGTTTGTTTATTTATTTATTTACAGCACTTCTACCCCATCCTTCTAAGCCCAAAGGTGACTCAACATTTGTACTGGGTTTAGAATATGGGTGAGCAACTGCTGGGCATTGGTGGGGTCAGCAATGGCATCCTGCTTTACCACTCCCCAAAGTGCTCCACACTCCTGCTGCACCCATATCTACAAATGATAAAGTAACATTTTTAAACTAAAAATATCCCATTGACACACTCCATGAGTGTGGTGTCAATATTGCTATCTTTTAGACCCCCACTGTATTCTGGGCCCAGGCTTTATTTCACACAGAGGTAAACTACAACTTTTTAGGCCAATAGGTAAAAATATGACAGAACTGTCTCCCACATTCCATAGGTGGCATTTGTGAGAGTCTGAAGAAAACCAAAAGTTAAATAAAATTGGGGGAGAATTTAAAGGATCTTGAGTTGTCGAGGAGGACAGGGATGCTGATCATTAACAAAAACGGCACAGGGAGTCACACATGGACCATGACTCAAGCTTTTCATGAGTTCAGTAAATAGTACAATTATATATGCTGAGTTATGAATGAAGCATTTTATGTTGGTTAGGAGTAAAATAAAATTAGGTAGGAAAATTAGTATTGTACATATTTCAGTTGCAACCGAATTTTCTATAATTATGTTCTAGGAGAAAACAACAAAGCTTCCTTCCCATGGCTTCATATTACAACATTATCAAAGATATCAAACACAACTCACTGATATCAACAGTGCCAAAAACCCAAAACTGGCCAACATGCTTTAAAAATATATGCGCAGCAGTTAAAGAGTATGTAAATATGAAAGGAGGAATTTTGTCTTTCATCTGCTAGGGGAAGTACAAGTAGTGATTGGTGGATTCCATAAATCTATTCCAAGTTTTAGTCTGACATTTCATCTAGACTGGGTAGTTTAGCCCTGTGCAAACCTGCCTTGGAACAGCACCCAAATCAGCATACTGAATCCAGGGCTATTGTCCAGTCAGTCCAGTGATGCATCCTCCAGTATAGTCACCTAGTCGGTCAAGGCATTTTGGGCAAGTTCCTGGCTGTCACAGGTGCCTCTGGTGCAATCAGCAAGAAGGGGGGATTTCCTGGTGTTCAGGAGCTTGGATAGAACTGTGGCCACCTAGGAGTGGAGGTGGCAACATGGACATGACCCATCTTCTTTCCCTGCTTTAAGTAGTGCAGGGAAAGGGTGATGGCACCAGTCTGGATAGTGGATTGGGATGACCTGACTGCACTGTCCAGACTGCCCAGGATATTCCAAAGTTAGCATCCATGACTTTGCCAAAAGCTGACAAAGGAACTGGGGCCACTGTGGATCAGCCACCAATCTCCAAACTAGGTTCTAAAACTTTAGTCTAAACTAAAGCTGGAACCGATTCACATTTCCAATGAAATGGGTACTGTACCACCTCATCTGATCCACTACAATCCTTTGGCCAGTATTTTCAAATTATGCACTCAAGATGCAAATTCATAACCTCAGTGTATACCATCACAATAGCTAGTACATTTCCAGTGTAGTCCCAGGTTATATACACATTGAGATATACTATAATACACAATAAGGTTGCTCAACATTTATAAACGTTTGGGTGACAATGTATTTTGGGTTACAGCATCCTTCAATGACTGATTTGGGGCATTCCAGAACTTCCAAGTCTGAATGGGTAAATTCTGCAAACTCTGTATTTGTCTTATGAATAGCATTTTCATGTCATGAAGGACTAGAACTCAGTGTGGGTAGCAATCCTTTGTACCCACAAGGACAAATAGGATAAAATATAATTACTGGAGATTTGAGAGATGAGACATAATGCAACCTGTTTGTAGATTAGGGATTATTTCCCTGAAGGCTTCTGTTCATTAGTATTCCTTCATTATAGGGTAGTATGCACAAAGGCCATAGCCACAAAGAAAAAAGAAGTATATATACATGGGGGAAAATCTCTTCCAAAATCCACTGCCAGTTGCAGGAAATGCTTATCAGCAATATTTCCTTTCTAACCGCTTTCTAATTTGTAAACTGTCAAACCTGACAGCCTTGCCTAATTGGACCTTCCCCCACGTGGCAACATTAACTTGAAAGTGCAAAGCATAAATATTTCAAGATGTCACAAAGGCTAATGACAAGCTTCTCTGACCTTGCGACCTGACTTTGTTTATTAGTCACAGGCTGTTTTTTGTAAAGTAAGCAGCGGGGCCATTCCAGCAAAGCTCAACCCTCCCCTCCACCCAAATGAAACAAGGTCTAAGTTGCAAAAAGATAATCTTAATATGTTAAGTGTGGTTGGAAAGGGATTCCTCAATTTCTGGTCAAGATTTGTCATGTACTGTTCTATGCCACTTGCCACTGGCATGGAAAAAAGTGACAACTTCCAGTGTTCCTGTCAGGGCAATGCACACTATTGTTTATACATACACACCTCCAGACACAACCCCTTTGACAACATTCTGTCACATGCACCCATTCTCACAACATCTTTGAAATTTTGCACAGGCTTGACACCAGCAGACATATTGGCACCTAAGGTCACACAGTTTCTGGTACCTTTCCGCCTTTTGTCGCTGTACAAGAGCAGCCAAGATTTGAACAAAAAAAAAAAAGCTTTAATTTTTTTTAACAAAATCTGTTTTCAAACAGCTTAACATTGCTGACAAATGTCAAAAATTGGGTAGTACTTACACAATGTCGTCATTCTGAAACTCAAGCTCTCCACAAGTGTCTTCAAAGTCCTCTCCGCCCCCTCTGGCTGTGCCTTCGATTGTTTTGTATGGCACGATAACATTTCCTCGAGCTCCAGATGTCCGTAGCACTTTCACTTCCATGGTTCCCACACTCTCACTTACGTGAGTGACTGGCTCCTCGAAGGTAAAAATGCCAGCATGATCATCGTCAAAGATAGTGACCGTGGCAGTGGCAGGTGACCCCAAGCAAGCTGTTGTGACATGATTGGCCTCTAGCACACTCTCTTCCCTCTCCTCTGAGATCACTTTGACATTACTGAGGTGAACAAGAAAGTTCTCATCTTCTTCAAATATATCATCATCAATTATGCCAACCCGTATTTCTTTCTGTGTCTCACCAGGCTTAAATATCACAGTCCCTTCAGTGAATTCATAATCAGATCCTGCATTGGCTGTACCATCTTCTGTTCGGAAATCAACCGAGACAGCTTTGGTCAAATCACCACCTCGGCGGGAGATAGTTATGGCTACCGTGCCACAGTTCTCAAGGCATTGGTAGGTGCTTTGCTCAAAATACACCTTACTGACAGGGTCATTGTCTGCTACTTCACAGTTGACCTCATGCATGCTGACTGCTTTCCTGGCTTGGTCTGCAGCATGTCTCTTCAATATATTGCCTGCACCGGTCATTAGTCGAGTGGCTTGGATTCGGTAAAAGGCTCGGCTCTTTTGCTGCTGACTTAGAACCTGATAATTAGCCAATTCTATCAGCTGCTCCATTTCTTTGTCTGGATGTTTCTGCTTCAGCTCTTTGAGAGTTCTGGCCATTTCCCTCCGTGCTTCCTCATCATCTTGATCCTTCTCGTCTACCTCGAGGACCAGAGTGCCATCCAAGAAACTTTCAACATGAGAATTAACTACTTTCCCATCCATTTCAATGTCAGCTTTGGACTGTGGCCCTTCCCCTTCATGCTCAATGATCATCCCCCTCTGTTTGCCAGCTCTGTACCTCTTGTAGACATACTTGTAAAACAAGAGCCTCCGATCAGCAACCCAGGCAAACACCACACAGATTGGAAAGAAGAAGAAGGTGAGCAAGCCTTCCCAGACCTCTACTACCCCAGGTGATATGACAGATAAAATTAGGTAAAGCCAAGTGTAGGCAAAGATACTCCAAGCTGCAGTGACAAAAAACACACGGAGATGCTTAATCTTCCTGATTTCTCCATCAGGGACAACATAAACACAAAGGGCTATGATGACAAACATATTGAAGGCTGCACTACCTACAATGGTGCTTGGCCCAAGGTCCCCTGCATGGAAGCCATGGCCACATACTTCAATCACAGAAAGGAGGATCTCTGGAGCAGAAGAGCCCAAAGCCATCAGAGTTAGATTGGAAACAGTCTCATTCCAAACTCTAACTGTGGTCTTGGTGGTTTCACCATTGGGTTTCTTGATGGTGATCTCTTTCTCTTGGGATGTAATAACTTCTATCGATGACATGAAGCGGTCGGCTATAATCGACACTCCTAAAAACATGTAGACCATGGCCACAAAGTATACAGTGGCTCTTGCTATTTTATCACCAAATGAAGGGTCCTGAGGTTCCCAGATTGGCAAAATCACACCTTTCTTACAAAAATAAGAACCAGTACATTCCTTAGTATCATTACCATCCTCCGCCAGATGTTCTGAGTGTACTTTGTCCATGTGAAATAGCAGGAGTACAACAACACTTAAAAGATGAAGACCACCAGGAAAGGCAGTTGGCTTCTTTAATCCCATCATGATTGCTCCGTTAAACCAGTTTCCAAATGTTCTCTAACCTGCAGGATACAAAATTGTAAAAACATGTTACTCAAATTCAACTGAACAATGTAATGTTTCACTTATGTTATTTACAAATTCTTCCTCTATTAGAGTCAAAAATATACAGCACAAATTTGAACCATTAGCAAATAAATCAATACATTTTTAAAAAACCAAGCTGTGAAAGGGGGAAATATCTGTCTCTTTACATTCCTTCAACCCAGCCACATTTCCATTTTAACATTCATTTGAGGGAATAGTTTGGATGTTCTTAATAAAGTATTTATTTTGTAATTCTGAGCAATTTGATATCAGTAGCAAACTTGTCTAGCTGTCTGCTGTTTACTAACACTGGATCATTTATGAGCAAGTAACTCCGTCCCAAAACAATCAAAATGAGAAACAAATAGAACGCAGGGGTGGCATTTCTTATAGTCTTACTTTGCAAGAATTATCCATACTTTGTGAACTTTTAATGCACTAAAAGTTATATGACAATTTTAAGCCAAGTCAATTCATATATAATATATTTTTGCTCCTAAAATAAATACCGTATATACTTGCGTATAAGCTGACCCGTATATAAGCCGAGGCACCTAATTTTACCACAAAAAAACCCTGGGAAGATGTATTGGCTCAAGTATAAGCCAGGGGTGGGACTTGCAGCAGCTACTGGTAAATTTCAAAATAAATATAGATACCCATAAAATTACATGAATTAAGGCATCAGTAGGTTAAATGTTTTTGAATATTTACATAAAACTGTAAGATAAGACTGTCCAACTCTGATTAAACTATTATTCTAACCTCCTTCAATGTAAATGTGTTTACGTATCCTTCCAATAATAATAGAATGAAATAATAAATGCAATAATAACAATAATGATGAAGTAAAATAATGGAAATATCATAATAACAGTAATAATAGAGTAATATAATAAATGTAATAACAGTAATAAAAAGTGTAAAAAATAAATGTAGTAATAACAATAAGAAAGTAAAATAATAAATGTAATAATAACAATAGAGTAAAATTATTGTAACAATAATAGAGTATAATAACAATAATATAGTAAAATTATTATTACATTGACATGTAATGTAATAATAACAATGTAAATGCATTAATGTAATAATACATTGTATTGTAATAATGTAATAATATGTAATGTAATAATAACAACAATAATAATAGAGGAAAATAATAAATATAATAATAATAGAGGAAAATAATAAATGTAATAATAATAATAATAATAGAGGAAAATAATAAATGTAATAATAACAAAATTACATAGAGAAAAATGATAAATATAATAATAACAGAGTAAAATAATAGGTGACCATGACTCAGGGTGGGGGCTGTTCAGCCTGAAAAAAGGCTGAAAAACTCAGCTTATACTTGAGTATATATGGTAAATGACTTTCAATCTATAAAAGGTGTGAATTTTGCCTTTTCCCTCCACCTCAAAAGTGTCTGTTATTTTCTGGAGAAAAGGAAAAAAATGTTTTCCTCCATGGCTTCAACATTTCTGGAAATTTTATTCTATTCCTACTGGGTGGCACTCTGAAGATAATGGGACCAATTTACATAGGACAACCATCACACCCACTGGCCTGAATTTTTCTGGATTTTCCAAACATTTTGGAACAACTTTATAAATATCAACATGAAAAGTTTTTGCACACAGCCATTCTTTAGCAGACACCCACACACATCATAGAGGTCAACTAAACAGCTGCTGTAGAAGGAAAATCAACATGGTAGCACTGAAGCCCCTTCATAAATGTGATGGCCCTTCACCATCTCCAATATATATTCTGGACTGAAAGTTCTCAGAACTTCAGTCAAATGAAAAATGCACAAAATCTTTACAAACAAATAGCAGGCTCATATTTTATGCACATATAACAACAGATTATGAGGAACTTTCCTTCACACACACAAAAGGAAAGCTGGTCAGAGTCAAAACCTCCTCTTGGAAGAACACATTTCATGAAATGCCTACTGCTCAAGGAATTCATTTGGCTCAAGGAATTTTGCTTCCTGGGCTGGAAAGGTTTTGGAGAACAATTTACATTATTTGCTTTGGTTCTTAGAAGCCCTCCCCTGAATACTTCTAAATTCTCTTCTGATGCCTGAATTTTTCCTGATCTGGACTCTGGTTTGGCCTGGCCTAACTTTGTTGCTCTATGGTTGGATTATTTCTGCTTGAAACTGGCCTGTTTCAAGCAGGCCAGTTTCTGATCACTCTTGTTTTGTGATCACCCTTGCTTTGGGAGGACAAATGAAAACAGAAATGAATTCACCAAAGAGAAATAAAAACAAAACAGAAGAAGAAGAAGAAGAAGAAGAAGAAGAAGAAGAAGAAGAAGAAGAAGAAGAAGAAGAAGAACAACAACAACAACAACAACAACAACAACAACTTTATTTTTATACCCCGCCTCCATCTCCCTGAAGGGACTCGGGGCAGCTTACATGGGGCCAAGCCCAGGGAACATACAATTAAAAGCAGAGCAATAACAAAATTCAATTTAAAATCATAAAACAAACATAACAGTAATAGACAAGCATCAAGTAACGAAAGAACTAAAGGGGGTGGAGGCCAAAATACAGGCTGATTAAAGAGTAATTGGTTCAACAAGGTGGATGAAAATGTATAATAGCATAGGAAATATCATTAAAACAGAGCAATCTAACAGGATCAGAAATAATTCAGTTTGACTTATAAAATCTGAATAGTAATGTAATATAGGAAATTCAGGTTGAATGATTAGGTAATAGCCACATGTAGGGAGAAAGTTCAAAAAGCTAAAGCTCAAGTTTGCTAGAGAGGTTGACAATAATAAAAGGTGTTTTTTTTTTCTGTTATGTCCATAGCAAAAGGAAGGATAAGGAAATGGTAGGGCCAATGTATGGAGAAGGTGATAGAATGCTAACAGGGGATGGAGAAAAGGCAAAACTACTCAACACCTGAACTTGTGGGAAATGGAGCAGATGATGCAGTAGATGAAATGCAGCACAGAACAGGTAAAGAGGTAGCACAGGAATAATTTAAATGAAATAAAGTCTCCAGAGGCAGATGAATTATTTACGAGTAATAAAAGAACTGGCAGAAGTTATCACTGAACCACGATAAATAATTTTTGGTAAATCCTGAAGTACATAAGTTACATCAGACTGGAGGAGGGCAAATGTCTCCATCTTCAAAAAAAAAGGAGGGGGGGGGGAGGAAACCAAACAATACCACCCAGTGAATATCATCAATAACAGGAAAGATTCTAGAGCAGATCATTAAACAGACAATCTGTAAGCATCTAGAAAACAATGGCACAATCCCAAAAATCAATAAGGATTTCTCCAAAACAAGTCATGCTAGACCAGGAACCACTTCAACCAAGGACCACTTGACCAATGAGCACTCTCCAACATTAGTACCGAAAGGGTTACGGACTGCTTTTTGGTCAACTTTAGATTCAGTTTGGTTATTTGGGGTGCTGATTCAGAAAACTGCATTGGATAGATCACATCAGCTCTAGATTCTGATACTGAAAATATGACATCAGTAGTCACCATCTGCTCGCCCACAGAAAAACATATTTAATAATCCAGAGGGGTCGGGGCTGGTCAGCAACAGGGAAGGAGTGACAAGTGGTGTGAAAGGAGCGGAAAAAAATAAAGAGGAAGGAGGCTTGTGGACCAGATTTTTGTCTTTGCGGCCCACTGGTGGTCTGTGGCCCACTGGTGGTCCACAGTCCACAGGTTAAGAACCACTGTGCTAGACTAATTAATCTCTTTTTTAATAGTTACATACTTGAATGATGTTGAGTGTGCTGAAGGGATGTGGCATATTTTTATTTCAATAAGGCATTCATCAACCCCTCCCCTCGATGATATTCTTCCAAACAAGCTGATAAAATGTTGGGTAGGTAGCAGATTTATAATTGGTTGCTCAACCAAGGCAGAACCAAAGGCTTCACTTCTTCATCCTGGGGAGAAGTGACCAGTGGGGTACATGAGTCCAGTCCTATGCAACGTCTTTATCATTGGTTTGTGTGATGGAACAGAGGGCATGTTTTTCAAATCTGCAAATGTCACCAAATCAGGAGGGGAACTTTATACCCAAAAGAACAGAGCAGAATTTTCTTGGTTCACAATGGTGTTCTGAAACACAGACCATGTTGGATATCTGCAGATTTTCATCAGCCCACTTCCTTCACTGGACGACAGGATGAGGTATTAACCAATGTTTTTTTATTTCTCATTAGTTACACAAAATGTGGCTTTTTCAAAGCAGTATGCAATGAGGGGCCCAAAACCACAGATGAGAAGGTGATTTTTGCCTTCTGTCTATCAAGAGTCTTTTCTGTATTATAGAATCATTGGCCACATAAGTAACAGATCTCCCATTAGAAAGAACATAGAAGTTTTGTGTTGGAAAATGACTTCAATCTTTGATCTGAAGAAGAGTTCAGCCATACCTGACAGAATCTGTTTCTTTTCTGAAAATCATAGGACAGCACACGCCATCTTTAACTGAGTTTGAGAAGTGGATTGCTTCATGATACAGGACCTGATGACACTTGGGGAAACTCAAGACTGGAGCATAGTTGGGCACACAGAACCAACTGTTTAAATTATTGGGACTGTGGACTGAGCAAGCAAAAAGGCATCTCAGTTCTCAAAGGCTTGAGACGACACACAGAATGAGACCGATTAAATGTATTTGATGGAAATGTGTACATAGAATGACTCTGGAGTAGACACAGTGCTTCCCCGGCATCCAGCCAATGTTCATTGTTATAATCAGCTTTTCCTAAAGTTTGGTCCCTAAAGATTAGAATATAGCTCTGCCATATGGCCTGGGATGCTGTGAGTGTAGTGTAGTGTAGTGTAATGTAATGTAGTGTCACATCTGGGAATCTGGGCTTGTGAGTCATTGTGTGGAAGAAATGCCCATTCTACAAATTATTTACAGGAGAGTCTCACTTATCCAACATAAATACTGTATTATTAAACCTGTTGATATTATCCACAGTTATTGTTTAATACATTTTTAAATGTTCTTACATTTATCAATAATTTCAAGTGAAGCAATAAAGAATGCACTTCTGTATAAGTTTGTTTTGTGTAAGAAAACACCATCAATCCGTTTTTACTCATATTGAATACCACAGAGTTGGCACTGCTAATTGTTTAATTAAATACTCACATTACTGGCACAGAATAAGCCTGGAAAGTTTTTGTAAGTTGCCAATGATAGGAAGCAGATAATTAGAATGGAAATGACTACGCAAATCTACCCTGAAATAGGCTGTGATTGACACACTAGAAAAAGCAATGACCACAGAAAGTAAAGACAACAAGCAGTGACAGGCCAGTACATAAAAGCCAAAGCAAGTGAAAGGGCAGTAAAAAAAGATGTTCTAATTTTAAGTTTTTGTATGTTTTTAACTTATTGCTTTTTTAAAATCGTTTAAAGCTTCCTTGAATACCTATCCTAGGAAGAAGGTAGGAGAAGGAGGAGGAGGAAGGAGAGAACGAGGGAGAGGAAGATGAGGCTGAGTTTTTGTTAAGACATCCTTCACTGTTTTCTCCTCCCTAAAACTGCTTTGTGTCAGTTGATTTTAGTTTTCGTAATACTTTATGTTTAGGGGTAAATCAACTAGAAGAAAACAACTAAAGGATCAAATAGTTTGGAGAAGAAATGCACTGATCTCTTGCCTTGTCTGCCTGTGTTGCCCCACAAATCTACACTTCATATTATACAATAGAGTCACGCTTATCCAACATTCAATATATTGCAATGTTTTGGTGCTAAATTCATAAATACAGTAATTACTACATAACGTTACCATGTCTTGAACTGCTTTTTCTGTCAATTTGTTGTAAAACATGATGTTTTGGTGCTTAATTTGTAAAACAATAATGTAATTTGATGTTTAATGGGCATTTCCTTAATCCCTCCTTATTATCCAACATTTTCGCTTATCCAATGTACAGTAGAGCGAGACTCTACTGTAGCAGCAAGAGCCAAGTTGTTTCCTGTTGTCATCAACTCTAGCTTAGTTGTTGTAGGTTTTTCAGGCTGTATGGCCATGTTCTAGAAGTATTCTCTCCTGATGGGAGGTCTGACCTCCCAATCTCTGAGGATGCGAAACGTCAGGAGAGAATACTTCTAGAACATGGCCTTATAGCCCGAAAAAACTACAACAACCCAGTGATTCTGGCCATGAAAGCCTTCGACAATACAAATCTAGCTTAATTCATATCAGACCACCTAAATCCTGTCATTACTGAACTATCTGCTAGAGATGTAAATATTCAACTTATTTCATTCTCATATGTAAGAACAATTTCTCCTGTTAAGGAAGACTAAATTTTTTTAAATTTTATTTCAGGACTTGGTCACGACAAAAGCAAAATTGTGTTCAAAACACTTTGGTTGATGCAAGCATCTTTGTGCAAAAGCCATGCCTTTTTCATACAAGCTTCTAGCACAAATATTTTTTTTACAAAGATAAAAAAAACTCACAGCACTTTGCCACTTTCCCAACATATATCTTGATGTTTCAAGGCAAATGAGAGAACCTGTGATTATTCTTTACATGCCATTGCCTAGAATGAACATTGCCACTCACTATTCAGATTTTCCCTAGGAACGCATCAACAGCGCCCCACTGTTTTCTTTTCCAAAAGACCAAACGCACAACAAACTAATCACCCTTAAAATGCAACAAAATGAGTGAATTTGCATGCAAGTCATTTGTAAGAAATTTGCCTTCTTCTTGTTCAGATTGCAGTTCAGGCTGTACAGGGCCAAACATAGGATCCAGTGATAGACATTTTCTGGGTTAATGACAAAATCCAGCAAAACTGGGGATGAGGTAGTTAAAGTAGTGTCAAACACGAATGCTACAGTGTAGGTGTACTTTACATCACCTGTCAACTTATAACAACCCCATGAATTGCACTGAGTTTTCTCAGGCAAGGAATACTCAGAGATAGTTTTACCATTAGTATATCCATAATTGTTTGAAGAGGACTGGGAGATTGTTTGTAGCTGGCTTCTGTGTGGTGTGAAAGATTGTGGAGAAGAGAGAAAGAAAATTTCCAGAATCATTCTAACTCAATAAAAACTGGATTTAGTCCATAAGGGGAACATGTCATTAAGGTTGTTCAATGCCATGCAATTGCAAACAGGAATATCACTAACCACAACGGAGATATTATTAGATCTACATTTAGATATTTACCCATTATTGGATCTACACCTTGAAGCAGTGGCTATCTTTGGCACTCAATCTGATCAGAAAATTTCCCAATGTTATACTTGAATGGAATGGCCTTCAACTCGTAAGTCAGCAAATCCTCCCTCAAACATAGCAGTTGTCATTTGGCATATCTGACATTCAGTAATAGTAGGTTACACAACTCATTACATAATCTACTAAACCTGATATGTGATAGTGGTAAATACAATTTTTAAAAGGGTAGCATGCGTGTGAATAAAAAGTGTCAGTAATTATGTCTTCATCTTCTCAATCACTGGGAGCCTATGTAAGCAGACATGAGACCAAATCTTTTTTCATAGATACCATGCAAGAGTAAGGCCGGTGATTTTATGTCTATAGAAAGGATAGCTTTGAAAACGTTGCTTTGGCTACAACTTAAAGGAATCGGACCGTGTTCTGGTGTGATTAGCACCTGGATTCAACAATGTATCTGTGCTGGGGAAAAAGGCAATTTAGTTAATTAAGTGCGTTTACTGAAAACCTCTTCTGCAATAAAATCCAGAGCCAGGGCTCCCAGACCTGTTAGGAAGGACAAGTAAATGCTAACAAGAAAACCTGGACACATTGTGAATCCATCTCAATCTGTTTTCATAATGAATGGGGGATTCTAGTGAATATCCTGGGTTTTCTTGACTTGATCTGACTTTGCCGTCATTTAGACAATTGTTGGACCAACTGGATCAAAATGTTCTGGACTGGACCCAGCTTAAGTATCCTGTGTAGATTCACCCAAATTTTGCCTGCCTGCAGGTACTTGTGTGTCATTTACCCAATTCACTATCATTAAAACATCCTTAATATGAAGACTGTTACAAGCAAAATATGTTATTAGAAATGTCCTCCATGTAGTCTGTATAATTTGTGTTAACTATTCATGAGACAGGCAGCATAGTTATTTCTAAAAGGGCTTAAAGACAATAGGTGTTTATTATTTCTTAGGCACCTTCCACAAAACTGAATAAAATCCAACATTTTCTGCTTTGAACTGGGATATATGGCAATGTGGACTCAGATAACCCAGTTCAAAGCAAATATTGTGGGATTTATGCCTTGATATTCTAAGATATATGGCTATGTGGAAGGGCCCCTAGTGTTTGATCATTTAGTACATTTGTGATGGATAATTCCGAAGGAGATCTACTACATAGGAGTCTTGAGGGTCCAATTTTGCTAGACTATTCAATGGGGGGGGGGGGGCTCAGCCCCACTTACCTAGCCTTAAGGACTATGTTCAGAGCTGAGTTAAGGTCCTACCAGAACCGGGAAATTATCTTTTAGGCCTATAGTATAATCTATAAGCCATTGACCATTAGGAATCGTGAGTGTTGCCATTCAAAAAAGTAAAATTTCCAAATCATCACATGCTCAGAATCTCTCTGTATGCTTTTTGCTCTGAATATGAAAGGGTGAGGGACAAGCAAGCAGACCAATCTGGTATTCCTCCAAAAGTATATCCTAAATGTAGATAATGTTGCCGTTCCAACATGAGGCAGCTCAGTGTTCACAACAGGTACAGTCTTCTAAGCCAGGTTGCTCCAAGAACACACCTTTCTTTATGTTTTGTATTGACTTATATTGTTCTCATCTTATGTACTGCACACCATAAACAGTTTGTGGTGAAGAGCTAACATTCTTTATTACCTGAATAATGTTTTCAGGCAGCTAGCTTGACTGAATGTCGTTCAGCGAGAGAACCGATTCTGTTCTAGTATACTCTTATTTGTAGATACTTTTTTTCTAATGATAACTCTTACAGGAGTGATTTTCCTTTCCTAGGGGTATATTTCCTCTTACTTCTTGTTTTCCCACCCCTGTTTGTAACTAGGAGACAGATGTAAGTTGGATCTTTTTTTAACTTGAGGACAGACATGCTTCTGCAATACTGTAGGTATTAATTTAACACTTTTGCATCCATTATGGCAGGACTGATGAATCAAGGAATCAATAGCTGCTGGATTACAACTCTTACAGCTCTCCTTACAACAAAGGCAATAAGATTTGATGGGAGTAGAAGTTCAATTTCAGCTGAAGGGCTACACATTCACCATCTCTCAGGGCCTTTTAACACAGCTATATAACCCAGAATATCAAGGCAGATAATCCACAATATCTATTTTGAAGGAGCCCCCAGTAGTGCAGTGGGTTAAACCCTTGCACCAGCAGGACTAAAGACTGACAGGTCGCAGGTTCAAATCTGGGGAGAGTGTGGATGAGCTCCCTCTGTCAGCTCTGCAGAGAGAAGCCTCCTACAAGGATGGTAAAACATCAAAACATTCGGGCATCCCCTGGGCAACGTACTTGCAGACGGCCAATTCTCTCACACCAGAAGCGACTTGTAGTTTCTCAAGTTGCTCCTGACATGAAAAAAATCTGTTTTGAACTGGATTACCTGAGTCCACACTGCCATATAATCCAGTTCAATGTGGATTTTATACAGCTGTGTGGAAGAGAACTCAGTTGCAGTTATTAATCTGTGCACATCCCATGCCCTTGTAGTTTCGATTTGTATATTTGTGAGAGACAGGGAGTAACAAAAGCTGACAGGAAGAAAATGAACTCACTTGAAATGTGATGCTGGAAGAGAGTCGTACAGATCCCACAGATTGTCAAAATGAGCTGGCTGTGGCTATTGTATTTTACTATTAGTACTATAGGCTGAGTAAAGTTTTGGAGGTAGGTCCATAAGCGACTGTAGAGAGACCTATTTTGGATCTGCAAGATCTATCAGAATGAGGACATACATTTCCATATGGAAGGTGTACATAACTAGGGTTTGTCTGACATGCCTTCCCTTTGGCATGTGGTCTCCCTTTCACCCTCTATTCGTGCCTCTTCAAAATCCATAGCACTGATAGTAACAGCTGACCTTCAGTGACAATGCTCTAGGGTGAGAACTTTCCAGTTCCTCCCATCTTTAAATCTCTTTTGCTGTCCACTGACATTCCGATTTCTGTTCTTCGGAGAATAAAGTAACTGCTTCTACTCAAGGATCTGACTCATTTTCATTCTGTACACATAGCACCTTATTCCTCAACCTCTGTCATCCAAACCTCAGACTAGCATTCTGAAATTTGGCCACAGACTTCTTTCAACACCATTTCTCCCATCCCTGCAGAAAGTGCATTATGTAAGCGAGGGAAATGTAGTCATTTATGTAATATTTTCTACTTTTAAATTTTTGCTCTTCTACTTAAACAGGTTTACAAAGCAGCCTGCAAAATTAGAATGTAACAATGGTAATTGGTAACAACTAATAAAACAAAACAATAAAAAGAAAAAAATCATTATATTAAAAAAATCATTATTCCATTCCTGCCAAATGTCATGCAGATTAACCTTTCTTCAAACAAAGAAGGAAGACGACATACTTGAGATATTAATTTGCTTTCTCTCTCCTTCTCTTTCTGGAGGTATCCAAGTTACTTTTGTTTTAAAAATGGTTTCAAAAGATATGAATCACTGATAGCATATGTGTTGCATGCAGAAGGCCCCAGCCTCAATGCCTGGTTTGTACTGGTTCGAAATTGTGAAGAGCCATTAGCAGTTAATAAAGGCCCAAAGCACTAGCTCATGCTGTAACTTTGGCTATTTAAACATAAGACTTGAGCAGGAAAAGTGAGTAAGTGTTTTTTTCCATGTCAGAAACAAATTGAGAACATAGTGCAAGTTGATTCTGGTGTGACAGAATTGGCCATCTACAAAGATTTTGCCTAGGGGATGTCCAGATGTGCTACCATCCTATGGGAGGCTCCTCTCATGTCCCTGCATGGGAAGCTGGGGCTGACAGACAGGAGCTCACCATGTCTTGCGGATCTGAACCACCGACCTTCATGTTTCAAGTCAGTCAGCACAAGAGTTTAACCCACTATGCCACCGCGGCTCCAGTGAATAAGGGTGACTGAAGCACTGACTGCCTCCCAGGTAGTCAAAACAGCCCAGTGAGATTTAAAAGGAGTACAAAGGGATGGTTCTGTCTCATTTTGCTACCCTGAGACTGTTTTATCTTCAGACTTAGACGGTTCTGCCTGTATTTCAATACCTGGGTGGGAACAGTATTCTGTCCTAAGCCACATTTGCAATATTCAGCTTGGAATCCAGTTGCACTCTATTAATGAATCAGATTTCTCCAATACAAGGTTTTATACAGCGCTAAATTAGAGCCTCCTAGGGGACAAGCCAGATCTTTAACTGAGTTCCCCAGTTAGACATGTCCCCTTTCTCATGACACAATCCTTGGACAGCTTCCCACTTTCTGTGTGTCTCATTCACATTCTGAAAAACTGAAATGCTTAAGATAATGTTCTGGGAGTTAGAAAATACGAGGGTTGAATGAAAAGTAATGCCTTCACCTTCGTTATTGGGTTTGGATGGGAATATTTTAATAAAGCAAACACAGAAATAATCCTTAGAATGTGTTCTTTAACTACCACTATTCACTTTTGAACACAATCACCAGACAATTGGATACATTTCTGCCAACAATGAACAAGTTTTCTGAAGCCATCACGGAAGAAGTTGACACTCTGTTACCGCAACCCATCGTGAAGAGATCTTCCAATAGCCAAGCAAAACAATAATGTGACCCACACATTCTTGTGAAATGCCGATTATGCTTGAAATTTCTCTCTGAGTGATACGACAATCATCCTGAATCAATCGGTCAACCTTTTGCTTGTGAAACCCGGTGGTTGCTGTCACAGGACATCGAACTCTTTGTTTGTCACACAAGTCAGATGTTCCCACCTCAACATCTTTAAACTTACTCACTCAATGATGCACAGTACACACATCAACACAATCACCATAAACAGCTTGCATTCTCTAATGAATCTCTGCTGTCAGGAATTCAATGACTGCACATTGCTTAAGTCACACTGACCGACCGTCTTGCCAGAGTTCCATACTTTGCACTTTAACAACACAACCATTCAATGCTAAGGCTTTCCACCAAAATGGAACTGTAGAGGAGAGTCTACTGAACAAGCCAGTACCTGCCACATACCAGTACGGCCATCTGTTGAGGAGTTACGAAGGTGGAGGCATTACTTTTCATTCAACCCTCATAGTAGGAAAAGAGGAAGAGAATATCAGAGATCAGTTGGTTGAATAATGGAAAACACAGCTCAGAATTTGCAAGACCCAAGTAGAGAAGTTGATGGTGAAGGCTCATGGTGGTCTCCCATTCGTAGGCTTGCCATAATGTGTGACTGGCTTGACGGCCAATAACAACAGTAGCTTAGTAAAAAGCAGTAAGTGTTTTTAAATAAAATACTCTGAGATTTTAGTCTCACTCTTTGGTCCAATCTCCCACTGGAAAATGACCCGTTAGGACAGGGGTCCTCAAACTATGGCCCGGGGGCCGGATACAGCCCTCCAAGGTCAGTTACCTGGTCCTCGCTCAGGGTCAACCTAAATCTGAAATGACTTGAAAGCACACAACAACAACAGCAACAACAATTCTATCTCATCAGCCAAAAGCAGGCCCACACTTCCCATTGAAATACTAATAAGTTTATATATTTTTAAAAATTGTTCATTTTAATTATTATATTGTTTTTAAGTGTTTTTTGAACTACAAATAAGATATGTGCAGTGTGCATAGGATTTTATTCATTTTTTTCAAATTATACTCCGGCCCTCCAACAGTTTGAGGGACTGTGACCTGGCCCTCTGTTTAAACGTTTGAGGACCCCTGCCTTAGGACTTTTAATTTGGACTTAGTTATTCTCCACCATTTTTTTCTAAATGATATGATTATGTGCATACATGTGTGCATATATGGGAGAAGTCAATTTAAGAAAGTTAAAGCAGTTGTTCTTTTTTTCTTTTTTTGCAAATTGACATAATTTTGTTATACATTCATTTCCTCAAATAAGAACACTTTGGTGATGAAAAACAAACAGATTATAAATTTGGTCATTGTTATCAACATCTGCAGCTTAAAACTGGAATTTCCCTTTCAAATGATTTGCTGACAAGTCGGTTCAAGTTTTCTTCCATGTCCCCAAATTAGCCGTAATCTTTGAAGATGCAAATCTGGTTTCTGTGAAGTCCCTCTGGCAAGAATGGGAAGCAGAGAGATGAAGATGAATTATTACACTTGCGTTTCAACCCTTACACAAGGTTGTAAAGGAGAGCCAGGGTTTCATCGTGGTCTGGATCGGCTCCACCGCCTTAAAAGGATTTGGCACAGGTATCCTCCGACTTCCCAGCTGCATTGGAGCAGATGAATAAATCACCTGAGTTTTTGTTTGGAGTTTTATACCCATGAGCCTTTTTAATACAAGAGTTCTTCTCAACCAATTTTCGCCAGTCAGAAGCTACAAAAAAGATTGTACCCCATTTTAGCTGTCTTTTTGATGTTCCATTTAACAGGTTGAATGACTGGGGGGTGGGGGAGGCTTCTTAAATATGATTGTACACAGCAAGAAGAGAGAATTTTCAAAGGCAATGGCACAGCAGGCAGGCAAAAGTATCACTGCAATGTGGGCTTTATCATGCCTCTGTACCCTAAACAGAGCAAGAATTGGCTCTGAAAAAAGCTGAATTGTGAACCTGGTATACTGGTGGGGGCATGTGTGACCCATGAGATGTTGTGGCACTGAAAATCCCAGCAGCACATTCAGTGGTGAAGAATACTGGGGGTACAATCCAACAACATTTAGAAATTCACATGATTCCCACCCTGCTTGCCTGGGCCACTATTTTGGACACACTAGCCAGTGAACATCAGAGGGAAACACGCAAGTTCCAGTTATCCTTAAATGTTCTGACTTCCTTTGTATACAATTACGCAAACCAAACAGATTTGCAAAATATGCAGGAGTCATTCTGTTTTTGCTGGATACCTGGTGGGAGAAGGTGTTATAATGATATGTGTGGGACACGAAAAAGTTATCTCTGAAATCCTGTCTCTTGGGAAGAGTGATAAGACAATGGTATAGCACACATTTTGCAGATATAGGGTAGTAGGTTGAAGATGACAGCACTGGGTTACACAGAACAATGATCTGACTCAACAAAAGACAGTTCCTCGTCTGTGGGTAACCTTCTCAGTATCTCCACTTCCTACCATTTCATCAAGCATCAATCTCAATTTCTCTCTCTCTCTCTCTCTCTAACAAACAGATAAATTTATTTTATTTATCATATCAGCAGCAAACCAAACAGTTGTATTGTATTTTTAAAGAAACAAAAAAAAAAACCCACAAAAGTTTGCAAACTTGGCATTCTATTAAAGGTCATTTGACCAGTATCTGGCCACTTGGAGTGCCTCTGGTGTTGCTATAAGAAGGTCCTCCACTGTGCATGTGGCAGGGCTCAAGTTGCATTGTAATAGGTGGTCTGTGGTTTTCTCTTCTCCACACTTGCAAATAACTAAAATTGCAGAGTTGGCCATGGGCCATCTCACCTTATCTATTGCTCAGTGCAGAATTTTTAGAGCAGGCATGGGCAAACTTCAGCCCTTCAGGTGTTTTGGACTTCAATTCCCACAATTCCTAAGAGCCAGTAGGCTTTTTGAAGACTTCCAGAGAAGGATACACCCAGTACCTCATTGACTTCACTCATTCTGAACAGTTCTACTCTCAGTACATTCCTTCTAATGTTTAATCAAAATCTAACTTCCTGTTCCTTCAAACCATTGGACCTGGTTCTATCCTCTGGATTCCATTGCTTTGAGGCATTTAACATGATGTAAAACAGCATTAATTTTACAGTATAGGTGCGCAYCCCCCCCCCCCCCCACACACACACCCTAGTCTCCCAGCATCATCTCACAACACTTAAAATCCATGATCCCACATTGGCTCTGCTTATTTGTTTTCATTGAATTGATTTATTGTAGTCATATTCTACTTTTCTCCCACAGGAATCATAATTTTTATTCTCACAGTCATCCTGTAAAGGAGATTAGGCTGACATATAATGACTACCATAAGGTTATTCAGTGAATTCATGGTTGAATGATGATTTGAAACCAGACTCACCAATTCTGCCCAAAGAACCACAAGGGACTTGATTTGGAGAGCTCTGCTCCACTCTACATCCTGGTTCTCATTTAAAAAAATACTCAGCTTCAGCACTTAGTATCAATGCAGGTTGAGCAACCCTTATGTGGAATTCTGAAATCCAAAATATTCTGAAATCTGAAATTGTCCAAATGGCTGGCTAAGATGCCTTTGGTTTCTGAACATTCAAGGTACACAAACTTCAATCCATGCACAAAATTATTTAAAATATTGTCCATAAAATAACTTTCAGGGTATGTGTGTAAGGTGTATAAGAAACAATAATGAATGTAATTATTAGACTTAGGTTTCCTAGTTTCTAACAGATCTCGCAACCTCTGAGGATACCTGCCATAGATGCAGGCAAAACGTCAGGAGAGAATGCTTCTAGAACATGACCATACAGTCCGAAAAACCTACAACAACCCAGTATTAGACTTGGGTTCCATTCCCAAGATATCTCATTATGTACATTTTGGAATATAGGTATTGGAATACAAGTATTCAAATTTTATTTTTTAAAAACCCAGTTGAAATAAAAACACTTTGGCCCCAAGAGTGTCGGATAAACGATATTCAACGTGCTTCAAGAGAACCCCCACACGGTGGTAACCACCTTACCACCTCACTACATATCTTAAATCCATCACTTAATTGATTTGAAATATAGGTGGTATGGTTAACATTGCGTTTTTAATTATTTTAAAAATACAACGGGAAATAGGAGGGGATGTAAAAGAGCAGCACTGGAAAATCCTAAGCAGCTAGTCCATCAACTGTTTACAAATGTATTTTGAACACCTAAGAATTCTGACCTACTTTCCATTCCTTTGTTGGCCTGGTTATGCTTGTTGCTGTTTTTCCGCCTCTTCTCTTATGTACAGTGTACATTGTGACATTCCAAGATGCAATGGCTCCCACAGCTCAGATATGCACTCCCACCGTATTGTGTTTAAGTAAGAGTCATGCAATGTATATACAAAACAATGACCAGGACTGCCACAATAAACATGCTGGCTTCACCAGGATGTCAGCTGAGCAAAATAAACAAACTGGGAATGTGTGTGAGTCCCAACAGGCCAAAACTAAAAAAGATGTCACTTTCACAATAGTTTAGCAAATTCTTTAGGGGCACAGAAATGGGTAACATTTGCTGATCCATAATGACTTTTAGCACGAGAATTCAAAAACCATGTTTAGCCCACCAAATCAACCACCAGTGTGGGAATCATATTAGAGCAACCCAACGCATAGTCATTTACCTCATCTGGGAGAGTTTGTCTCATGGAAAATCTCCGGTTAATCTTAGATACAGAATGTGGGATGCCTGGCTTGACAGTAGTACGTGTGAAAAGGATCTTGGAGTCCTCGTGGACAACAAGTTAAACATGAGCCAACAATGACATGTAGTGGCAAAAAAAAAAGCCAATGGGATTTTGGCCTGCATCAATAGGAATCAAGTGTCTAGATCCAAGGAAGTCATGCTACTCCTCTATTCTGTCTTGGTCAGACCACACCTGGAATCACACTGTATCAAATTCTGGGCACTGCAATTGAAGGGAGATATTGACAAGCTGGAATGTGTCCAGAGGAGGGTGACTAAAATGAACAAGCCCTATGAAGAATGGCTTAAAGAGCTGGGCATGTTTAGCCTTCAGAAGAGAAGGCTGAGAGGAGACATGATGAGGGCCATTGATAAATATGTGAGGGGAAGTCATAGGGAGGAGAGAGCAGGCTTGTTTTCTGCTGCCCTGGAGACTAGGATGCGGAACAATGGTTTCCAATTACAGGAAAGGAGATTCCACCGGAACATTCGGAAGAACTTTCTAACTGTGAGAGCTGTTCAGCAGTGGAACTTTCTGCCCCAGAGTGTGGTGGAGACTTCTTCTTTGGAGACTTTTAAACAGGGGCTGGATGGCCATCTATCAGGGGTGCTTTGAATGTTGCTTCTTGGCAGGGGGTTGGACTGGATGGCCCACGAGGCCTCTTCCAATTCTAGGATTCTATACAATTATAGAAACAGAATTAGAGGAGACTGAAGGGAACATCTAATCTAACCTCCAGCCATGCAGAGATACTCAACTAAAGCACTTCTCGAAGATAACTACTCAATCTCTGCTGAAAGACTTCCAAAGAAGTGGAGTCTACCACTCCCTAGGCAGTCCATTTTACTGCCAAACCGTTCTTACAGCAAATAAGTTCTTTCTTGTGTATAGGTGGAATCTCATTATTTGACTCTACTGGTTTATGTTCTAGTCTTTGTAGAAGCAAAAAAAAAAAAAAGTTCACTCCATTATGCACAAGACATCTTCAAACCGGCTTTCATTTGTGTTTGTTCAGTACGTCTCAAGCCATAGTCATTTAGACAGTAGCAGCAAATGTTTTAGCATATAGTATGTTGCTTCTACAAAAGGCTAATCTCTTATTTGCTGAGTCTCCGTGAGAAAAGAGCTTCATGGTGAGAGGCAGACACCAAAATTCTTTCTCAACACTCCTTCAGTGTCTGAAATAAGTGGTTAACCTCAAATGTACACAGACAGACATGCTAGCTTTAAGATTTCCTGTCCTTCTAACAAATGCTGACAACAGCATTGCTATAGAAAAAATGAGACTTTAAACTGGCGTATTCATGTACTTAATTCTATAATTTATGGCCCATATCATCTGTGCCACAATGGCATTACCATGGTAGCTCGCAATCTCAAATTATCATACAAAATTTCAATTAAAAAGCAAAAACAATAGAAAACAACATTGTTGTGGTGGTGTGGCTTCAAATCATTTCGATAATTATAGTATATTCCTATCATTGGCTTTTCTTGTCAAGATTTGTTCAGAGGAGGTTTTGCCCTCTTCTATGCCTAAGAGAATTTGGAGAATTTTCAAACCTAGATCTTATAGTAAAGGTAAAGGTTTCCTTTGACACTATGTGTAGTCGTTTCCGACTCTGGGGGTTGATGCCAATCTCCATTTCTAAGCCAAAGAGCCGGCATTGTCCGTAGAAGCCTCCTAGATCATGTGGCCAGCATGACTGCATACAGAGCCGTTACCTTCCTGAAGAAATGGTACCTATTGATCTACTCACATTTTGCATGTTTTCGAATTGCTAGGTTGGCAGGGCCTAGGCCTAAGAGCAGGAGCTCACCTCGCTTCACGGATTCGAACCACCAGCCTTTCAGTCAGCAAGTTCAGCAGCTCAGCAGTTTTATCCACTGTGCCACCGGGGGGGGGGGGGGGGGGGGGGGGGGTCACTAGTTCCTATAGGAGGACATATTTGCGTGACTTGTCAATGTAGGAACAATGTATTGGTCCATTCCCTTCTGGTAAGAACACATATTGGGGGTGGATAGTGAGGTACACACAGCACTTACATGTAGCCTCTGGATGATCAGACACATAAACAAACTTGGTGCATTCAAGCCAAGAACCTATGAAATAGTACAATGCAGAATAATAACGCTTCCATTATCTAGTGGTTACTTTGACTTTTGATTTCATTCTCCCAACTCATTTGCCAAATGACAACCCAGTCTCTGAATTAAATCATTAGCATGATAGCTAAATCCTAATTGCCAACATGGGAATCTAGCAGCGCTTTGCTTAAAATGTTATTAGAAGAGTAGCCCTGATGATCAGTGAGACACAAACACACCTTGTTTTTGTAATACCTATATCTGGTGCCCCAATAACAATAAAACAGATGCCAGTATGGGTTGCTGTAAGGTTTTTTTGGGCTTATGGCCATGTTCCAGAAGCATTCTCTCCTGACATTTTGACTGCATCTATGGCAGGTATCCTCAGAGTTTGTGAAGTCTGATGCCAATATTTCTTGTGGTGCATGGTTTACAAGGGACAAGGTACAGGTATATTTCAGTAACAATCAAAAGACTCGGGAAAAGAGGGAACAACTTAAGCAATATATAATTGCAAGACTACACTAACAGAGAGAACCCATAGGATTGTTTTGATGTGTTCACTAGAAAACATGCTAAATGTATCCTTGATGGAAAGCAAATGGCATCCACATCACTGGGGCATAACTAGAGAGGCCTTGCTGTGCTAACTCTGCTGCAAAGTCAAATCTTCAATTCACATCCATGCTGTAAATTGCAAGCTAGTTAAGTGGGCTGTACTCACAGCACAGTAGCCAAATTGTTCAGTCATACTACTGGTTTTGTAGAAAAATTAGCTGCATGAGGTTCCCACACTAAATTGCTTCTGATTCATTCCATTGATATCACCATTTCTCCAACAAGACTGGCCCATGGATAGGGTTATACCTCAGTTAGCACCACAGATGTGTTCCCTGGCTTTACTTCTTTAACAAAAAAATTTGTACCCGAGGCAGAAATAACAGGGGAAGAATAGATAGGTTCCCGCACCACAAAAAAGAAGAGCAGTTCAATGTGCTTTAGGAAAACCTTTCTTCAAAATGAACCCTATTCACATGTGAAAGAAAACTACAAGGTCAAGTAAGCCTTGCATAAGTAAACAAATGCACCTGAACCCTCTAGAGACCACTTGAAAGCTTCCTTCAAATTGCATTCAGGGATTATATTTTCTTTCAACAACCTCCACTTTTCTTATGATTTCCATTCAGGTGGCCAAACTTTCTCCTCTATGCATGGTTAACAGGCTGCAAGTCACTTGTGAGGCCCCATCTACATTGCCATATAATTCAGTTTCTGAATCCAGAGTATCTGCTTTGAACTGGATTATATTTTAATATGTTTATTTGTGGTATTTTTACAATGTTTTAATTATTTTGTAACCCACCTTGAGCCACGAGGAGAGGTGGATAACAACAACAACAACAACAACAACAACAACAATACCCCCTTCTGGACAGCTGAGTAAAATCCCACATTATCTGCTTTGAACTTGAATATATGACAGTGTAGACTCAGATTACCCAGTTCAAAGCAGATACTGTGGGATTTTCTGCCTTGATATTCTGGGTTATATGCCTGTGTGGAAGAGCCCTTGGATTCAGAAACAGTATAGATCCAGTCTTAGGCAGGCTTCTCTCTATTTTGCTGCCCCTATGGGCTCAAGTAATGGATCCTGGAGGAAGCTGCTGTTTACCTTGCCTATTGTCGACAGGCACACTCAGGTTGCACCTACACACTATAGAATTAATGTGGTTTGACACCATTTTAATTGACATTCTGTGGAGTCTTTGAAATTGTAGTTTGGTGAAGCACCAGTACTCTTTGGCAGAAAAGACTAAAGGCCTTGCAAAACTATAACTCCATAGCACTGAGTCATGGCATTTAAAATGAGGTCAAACTACATTAATTCTATAGTGCAGATGTACTCACAGCCACAGTAGGATCAGCTGTAGCATAATCCCGTTATTTCTAAAGGTTTATTGTATTGATTAATACAGACACACTGGTGCAACCTGACATTGAAAATCTATGTTTCTCTATCCTCCACAATCCTGCCAAGAGCATCCAGCTAGATAGAGAACAAGGAAAAAATGTGGTGGTTGGGGTAGACTTTGTCAAAGGAGTTTTGTTGTCAGAGGTTTCGGTAACTGGGATATGTCTGTGCATAATTTTATATATAGGTTATGCTCTTTTCACTATATTTTATTTCAAGGTTAGCTCTTTTGCTGTAGGGATCGCACTTTCCCCATGCACTCAAAATAAAAATATTTTGTACTTTGGAAAATATCCATTGCCTCAGGAAGTACTTTTTTTCTCCTTTAAATACCACACAGAATGTGATTATACAACTGAGTCTCAGATGCCCCGTGGGCTGGTTTTATGATATTGCTTTTGTGTTCAAACATGACACAAGTCTACACAGACCCACACACTGGAGATATAAAGAATTCTGATTCCTAATGAGAAAGAGTCTCTTACACACTGTAATACTCCACTCAAGCCCCATCTACACTGCCATATAATCCAGTTTCTTAATGCAGATTAACTTGGATGAGTTATTAGTCCCAGATGAAGGAGACCTTTAGAACCCTCACCTAGTAAACTCAAGGTTTTATTCTGGTTGGGATAAGATGGATTTGGTCTTCTGTTCATCTTATACTCCCATGAATCCTAAAATAGTTTGGTCACTTGCCATGATTGAGGATTCTGTGAGTTGTAGTCCAAGAAAAGGAATTCTTCAAGGAACCAGAAAGACCTTTCAGAAAACCAAACAGAATAGAACAAATTGGTTCTCAAACAGTACATGAAGGAGCTAAACCAGGCATGGGCAAACTTCAGCCCTCCAGGTGTCAAAACACCTGGAGGGCTGAAGTTTGCCCATGCCTGGTTTAGCTCCTTCATGTACTGTTTGAGAACCAATTTGTTCTATTCTGTTTGGTTTTCTGAAAGGTCTTTCTGGTTCCTTGAAGAATTCCTTTTCTTGGACTTCAACTCCCACAATTCCTAACAGCCTCAGGCCCTTTCTTTTCCTTTCCTCCCTCAGCTGCTTAAGCTTAAGTTTGCCCATGCCTGAGCTAAACAGATCTCTCAAGGCAATTCTGAGAGTGGAAGCGAATGCCACTGTACAATGAATGCCAGCCTACATATTCCAACCAACACCTCTCAAAGAAGAAATGCATGCTGAAGTGCCTTTACCTGATGATCTAAGTGGTGAGCAGGTATGCGATGTTTATTCAGATACACTGAGACACTTGGCCATCAGTCCTTTCACTCATTACCTTTGGTTGGCCAGTTACTTAAAAAAACTGGCTAAATGAGAATTGGACTATGACTCTGGAGAAGAGGGTTCAAATCCCAGCTTGGCTATGAAAACTTACCACTGGAAAGTCAACTACTCTTAGCTTCAGAAAACGCTGTGGCAGGGATGCATTAGGGTTACTATACGCAGGAAATGTCTTGAATGCACACAACAAAATAACCCTACAAATCTGGCCAAAGTCAGATTCAAAGACACTGTAAATCATAATTCAATCATCTTGCGTCCCTTTAAGCAAGTTAAATTACTGGGCTGCTGAACTTGCTCACCAAAAGGTTGGCGGTTCGAATCTGGGGAGTGGGGTGTGCTCCTGCTGTTAACCCCCAGCTTCTGCCAACCTAGCAGTTCGAAAACATGCAAATATGAGTAGATCAATAGGTACTGCCTCGATGGGAAGGCAACGGCGCTCAATGTAGTCATGCTGGCCACATGATCTTGGAGGCATCTACAGACAATGCCGGTTCTTCATCTTAGAAATGGAGATGAGCACCACGCCCAGGAGTTGGACACGACTAGACTTAATGACAAAGGGAAACCTTTACCTTTATTTATTGACTAAACTATGGCTTCCTCCATTCCTGGTTCAGCACTAAAACCCATAGTTCCAGCAAATAGCCAGCAGAACAAGGACATGTTCTAAAGCAGTGTTTCTCAACCTTCTGATGCCGCAACTCCTTAATACAGTTCCTCATGCTGAGGTGACCACCAACCATAAAGTTATTTTCATTGCTACGTCATAACAGTCATTTTGCTACTGTTATGAATAGTAATATAAATATCTGATATGCTGGACCAAATTTGACACAAATACCTAATGCGCCCAAATTTGAATACTGGTGGGATTGGGAGGATTGATTTTGTCATTTGAGGGTTGTAGTTGCTGGGATTTATAGTTAACCTACAATCAAAGAGCATTCTGAACTCCATCAATAATGGAATTGAACCAATCTTAGCACACAGAACTCTCAAGACCAACAGAAAATACTGGAAGGGTTTGGTGGGCATTGATGTTGAGTTTTGGAGTTGTGGTTCGCCTACATCCAGAGAGCACTGTGGACTCAAATAATAATGGATCTGGACCAAACTTGGCACAAATACTCAATATACCCAAATGTGAATATGTTGGAGTTTACTAGACCTTGACATTTTGGAATTGTAGTTGCTGGGATTTATAGCTCACCTACAAGAAAAGAGCACTGAACCCAGCCAACAAGGGATCTGAACTAAACTTGGCACACTACCTACATGGCCAGCATTGATTACTGGTGGGTTTGGGGGGGGGGGGGCTGTTTCTGAATTCTGAGAGTTGTAGTTCACCAACACCAAAACAGATGAGAAGGACAGGTGGAGAGATCTTCAGCCTTCTCTGCCAGAAGGGTTCCTAAAACCATCAGAAATATGTGTTTTCTGATGGTCTTTGGTGACCTCTCTGAAACCTCCCTCACCACCCCCAAGGGTCCTGACCCCCAGGTTGAGAAACACTGTTCTAAAGAAAGACATGTACTCCCCATAACCTTTTGCATTATACACAATCTAAACGTCCTGAAGAACCAGCATTACAAGCAGACATGTAATGATGAATGTTATGGTAACTTTTGCCTGTAAATCTTGATTCTCCAGGATTCTTCTGCATCTCCAAATCCCTAGGGAATTGTTATGGTTTCATCAGCTGCTGTAGCAAAGGATATTATTAGCATAATTACCACTGCCATTATGAAAACTGACATGGTTTGCCAAATATGTGCAAAGACTTAATGATACTGAAGGACGTCACCACCATTATTAGCTTTCAACCTTGTGTGGTTCACAGAAGACAAATTCCTGCATCCTCATTTGTCTCTCAACTTGTTGCTGGTCTAGCCATAGGGCCTTCACAGGCAACCCTACTAACCTTTGCAATGATTATGGCTTTAAGGGTCAAACAAAGACTAAAAATAATCACTTACACTTTTTCCAAATTTGGGCAAGGGCACCGGACCTCAATGCACACGACCCCAATGCAAAACATCTCAGGGCTATCTTGTTTTTCCTGAATAGGACATTTCAAAATGTTAAAACAATTATCCAGCCATGACTGATGTTTTTGTTCTCTCTCTTCAAATCACCATGTCTTGTTCCTTTCTCCAGCAACAATCCAAAATAAAACCAGCAGCCAAAAATTTTAAAATGTTTATGTAAACCTGTGCATCTTTGAATGTAATTTACAAAATTAAAAGTCTGGACCATCCTTGCTATTACACAGAGAGCAAGAATGACAGCTGAGAACATACGGCTATCATCATTATCCCAAGGATCATTCCAAAACACCTTACCATCATCCTATAAATTGGATAGCATCCCATCTGTGACTCACACCATTGTAATTGTTTTGCATACATATTTTATGGGACCCAAGATAAGTACAGATACAAATCTCCAGGACTTTGGAGTTTTTTTTTTAAGCCGACGTCCCATCTACACTACCATTTGAACTTGCATTATATGGTCAGTGTAGTAGACTCATATAATGCTGTTTAATGCAGTTAAACTGCATTATATGAATCTACACTGGCCATATAATGCTGTTTCAAATTACATTATATGGTGGTGTACATAAGGTCAAAAACAGTAGCTCTGCAATGTCTTCTGGTTGAGGCTGAAGGCCATTAGGTTAGCAGAGATGTTTTTTCTGCTCATTTACAATAGCCAGGGAATGTTGGCCATGACTCTCCCTCCAGCCACTAATCAGCTATTTATTAATTGTATCAGAAGTGAACAGTTGTAATGTATTTCAAAAACACAAAGTTTAAGAACTTGGCACTATACTAAATGTCCTTTGACCAGTAGCTGGCCACTTGGAGTGCCTCTGGTGTTTCTATAAGAAGGTCCTCCATTGTGCATGTGGCAGGGCTCAGACTGCATTGTAATACAGTAGGTGGTCTGTGGTTTGCTCTTCTCCACACTCGCATGTTGTGGACTCCACTTTGTGACCCCATTTTTTAAGGTTGGCTCTGCATCTTGTGGTGTCAGAGTGCAGTCTGTTCACTGTCTTTCAAATCGAAGCCTTCTGTGTGCCCAGGGGGCAGTCTCTCATTTGGTATCAGCCATAGATTGAGTATCCGGGTTTTAGGCTGCTACTTTTGGGCTCCTGCTTGCTGAGGTGTTCAGCTATGAGCGGTATTTGTTTAAGCTTCTTCTGACTGCTCTTGGGCTCGCAGAGAGAAAGAAACAGCTAGAAATGGATACTGTAAGTTTTTCCCTCCATACCAGGGAGTGCATCTACTGCAGAATTAATGCAATTTGGCACTACTTTAACTGCCATGGCTCAATACTATGGTATCATAAGATTTGTAGCGTTACAAGGTCTTTAGTCCTCTCTGCCAAAGAGTGTTCTTCCTCACCAAACAACAAATTCCAGGATTCAATGGTACAGAGTCAAAGTAGTGGTGTCCAACCGCATTCTTTCTCCAGTGAAAAGTTAAGGGCATTTGAAATAAGCCAGGACACACTTCCAATCGGTCTCTACAGAGATGGAACAGTACCCAACAGCTCACCCTCCACTGCTGTTGCACACCAAAGAAAATAACCAGGCCTTCTATTGAGTTAAAGTGGGAGGAAAAGTATCGCTACCATCAGCCTCTAACTTTCATAGAATAGAATCATAGAATGATAGAGTTAGAAGAGACCTCATGGGCCATCCAGTCCAACCCCCTGTCAAGAAGCAGGAAATTGCATTCAAAGCACCCCTGACAGATGGCCATCCAACCTCTGTTTAAAAGCCTCCAAAGAAGGTGCCTCCACCACATTCCAGGGCAGAGAGTTCCACTGCTGAACAGCTCTCACAGTCAGGAAGGTCTTCCTAATGTTCAGATGGCATTTTCTTTCTTTTAGTTTAAAGCCATTGTTCCGTGTCCTGGTCTCTAGGGCAGCAGAAAACAAACTTGCTCCCTCCTCCCTTGGGCACATCACACTCCCTCTGGCTCAAAGGAAAACAGTGGTAAACCCCTTATGAACAAATCTTCCTAAGAAACTGCTACGATATCACATTTGAGTTACCATAAATTGGGAATGTTCCATAGAATGTCCAACGTTGTAGAATTCACAACAAATTGGTGCACAAAGTCATACAATCAGTTTCTAATTAACACATTCTACTATAATCCAGTAAGGTCTCAATGTCTCAGACTTCTGTCTGCTATCAAACTGCATTGTCTATTCCAATATGATCGCATTATCACTCCAACAAGAAGACACCATTTTAACTTTGCAGAAAACTTTTTTTTTTTTTTGCTGTGTGCAAGGTAACTCACATTCCGGGCTAAGTAAAGCTGAACCTGTATAAATTATGCACAATGTTATGCAGACTTTCACTGCCTTATTTTGCATAATTTACTTGACTAGTGATAGAATAGAAGAAAGGCCGGTGATTATCTCTAGAAAACTGGAAAGCTTCTTCAGTCACCTTATTCAATGTAGGCCTTTCTTTCAGTCCTATATATGGAGGCGAGGGACTCAAAGCTTGCTCCTTGCTACTCACCCAGGGTGGTTCACGCTTTAGTTACCTCTAGACTGGACTATTGCAATGCACTCTACATGGGGCTGCCCTTGAAGACGGCCCGGAAACTTCAATTGGTCCAACAATCAGCAGCCAGGCTGTTAACAGTAGCGAATTACAGGGAGCAGTCTACCCCCACCCCCCCACATTTAAAGAACTCAATTGGATGCCATGTATTTTGTGGTCCCAATTCAAGGTGCAGGTTATCACCTAAAAGCCCTGAACAATTTGAGACCCGCCTACCTTCGTGACCACATTTCCTTTTATAATCCTGCACGATCTCTTTGATCTTTGGGGGAGGCCCTTTCGCTCACACCTCAATCACAAGTGCAACTTTTGGGGACGAGGGGAAGAGCCTTCTCTGTTGTGGCCCCTTGGCTTTAGAACTTGCAACCTAGTGAGATTAGCCAAGCCCCCCACCCTGGCAGCCTTTAAGAAAGACCTAAAAACCTAGCTCTTTTGGAGTGCTTTTGAGAATATGCTGAATTACTTGAAAAATATGCACAGCTGTATCAACAGGCAGGACAATACGGTTTTGATCCTTGTTAGATCAGCAATGGTTTTACAAATTAAGACATCTTTAGAAATTGTGGGTTTTGAAATCACATACAGAGGCACATAAACTCACACTGAGAAGCACAACGTTAAAACATTCCAAGCCAAACATACCTTCAAGGCACTCAAAATCTCTACCAATCTCTTCATTTAATTTTGTAGTGCTCATCCAAATGGAAGATCAACACAGGTGTCACATTGTCTATTCTGTCAGCTGCTAATGGCATGAACATTAAGGCTAGTTTGCCTCATTTGAATGCACTTATTCTTGACTCACATATCAGCTAGTATCTAAAATGTGGAGTGATAGTGTTCTCAGAAACAACAATAGTTCCCTTTTAAGGTTTTAGCACATTTCTAAGATCACTAAACTCATGAAACAGTTTTTCTAGAATGGCATCAACTTGAACTTAGAGGCAGAGCCCTAGAGATACTGAGGAACATAAGAAGCTTGAACTTGACTCAGACCATGGGTCTACTAGGCTACAGATTCACTCCAGCTTGTAGAATTGATCCAGTGTAAGGTCTGATACTCGAGATCCTTTAACTCAGTGTTCCTCGTGTTGTGGTGACCACCAACCATAACATTATTTTAGTTGCTACTTCATATTGTAACTTTGCTACTGTTATGAATCACAATGTAAATATCTGATATGCAGAATGTATTTTCATTCACTGGACCAAATTTGGCACAAATACCCGATAAACCCAAATATGAATACTGGTTGTGGGACTGATTTTGTCATTTGGGAGTTGCAGTTGCTGGGATTTATAGTTAACCTACAATCAAGGAGCATTTTGAACTCCACCAATGAGGGAATCGAACCAAACTTGGCACACAGGACTCCCATGACGAGTAGAAAATACTGGAAGGGTTTGGTGGGCATTGGCCTTAAGGTTTGGAGTTTTAGTTCACCTACATCCAGAGAGCACTGTGAACTCAAAACAATGATGGATCTGGACCAAACTTGGCATGAAAACTCAGCATGCCCAAATGTGAACACTAGTGGAGTTTGGGGGAAACAGTCTGTTCAGCGTCTTCCAAGTCACCCAGCCGTCTGTGTGCCCAGGGGGGAATCTCTCATTCAGTATCAGCCATAGGTTGAGTACTTGGGGTTTTAGCCTGCCACTTTTGGACTCTTGCTTGCTGAGGTGTTCCTGCAAAGATCTCTGTAGATCTTGATGAGAGTTGTAGTCCAGTTGTATCAGGAGTTGTTCTGATACAACTGGGCTACAACTCCCATCAATACTAGCTAGAACAGCCAATACTCAGGAATGCTGAGAATTGCATTCCAACAAAATGTGGAAGACAACATGATTCCTACTTCTCAGTTTATTATCATCACCTGAGGGATCTCTCAGGTCATTTTAAAAAACAGCCACCACACACTGAATGCAGGTACCTGCAGTGTGTTCTGCAACACCTTTCTCAAGTTTGCCCATCTTATTCCTAAAAATCCATGCAGCAGCTTATTTAAAATATATTACATCAGTGGTTCTCAACCTGTGGGTTCCCAGGTTTTTTGGCCTACAACTCCCAGAAATCCCAGCCAGTTTACCAGCTATTAGGATTTCTGGGAGTTGAAGGCCAAAACATCTGGAGAACCACTGCAATAGATGTTCAAAAGATACTGCATAAATGTTGCATATAATTACATTTAGAACCTGGTCCTATGAAAAGAGTGAGGATTGCTAGCTGAGCCATCAAACGTTGCTTTCCATTGCTAAGCCTGGGCACATACACCTCTATCTGGCTGTTTTATGGCACGTTAGTGCTTTAAAACAGTTAACAGCGTTGCCACCGAAAAGCCAAAATCATCACATCCATTTTGATAGAAGACATCTAACTGTTACATAATAGTATGGCTCAGGTGCTACATAATGCTTGTGAGATGTAACTGTATACTCATATCGTTACACAGTAGTTGTACTTTATCACGTTTCTGCTTAACACTGACAATGTGTGGCTGACCTGTGTATCTGTCAAAGTGCATGTTTATGGTCCCACTGTGCAGTGAGAAAAGTGCAATGGCTATTCCTGCGATCCTACTGGTTCATGGAAGACAGAGCCCTTCCACACAGCCATATAATTCAGAATACACACAATCCCACAATATCTGTTTTGAATTGGATTATCTGAGTCCACACTGCCAAATATTCCAGTTCAAAGCAGATAATGTGGGATTTTATTCAGCTGTGTAGAAGAGGCCAGAGTTACACACCACTCATGAATGTGCAGCTGCACAGCTGGAATTCTTTTGGTTAATCACAACCAGAGCAACTGCCTTGAATCAATGGTTGAATTCTGAGCTAACTTCTTCACTGGTTTTATTCTAGTCTGGACTAACAGTATGACTGAAGCCCACAAAAAATAGTCACACTTGTGAAATTCTTCTTGCACAACTATGAACCAAATACATCTATTACAAAACAGCCACATAGGTCTATAATACCAACAGGATTTTGGCCAATATTTTCTTGCATTTTTGATTTGCATTTGTTTTCAATCTCACGGAGAACTAGTTTGAATACTTCACCCACATTCATTGGAATACATTCACCCACATTCATTGGGGTGAGGGAAGTGGTTCCCAACCTGTGGTCTGTGGATCACCAGTGGTCCGCAAAAATGAAATTATGGACCACGGCCACATAATCACTACACCGTTGCTTGAAAGTACATGGCAATGAGAGCGACTGGTCTTGCAAAACCCTCTTATAGTGCCGAGCCAACAGGAATGTCGGGAGGGGAGAGGCAGACTACCCACAAAATATTACTACTACCACATCAGCTCTAGATTATTAAACATGGATTTTTTGTGGGCGGGATGGCATATGTTCTGTATCAGAAACTAGAGGTGATGTGGTCTATCCAATGCAATTTTCTGAATCAGCATCCCAAATAACCAAACCAAATCTAATTTGACCAAAAAGGGATTTGTAACTCTTTTGATACTAGTGTTGGAGAGTGGTCCCTGGTCAAAGTGGTCCCTGGTCAAAAAAAAGTTGGGAACCACTGAGTCAGCGGAGCAGGGCTCTTGCAAAAATGAAAAACTACAAATAAAGAAAATACTAATTTTTGAACCAGAGAGGACACTTTTCTAGCCATCTGTAGGTCTTCCAGCACAACTTTATGGTCAACTTTCATGGGAAGCTGAACACAGAATGGCATTGGCGGACCTAGAGTGTCCTAGAGAGGCGTTGTCTCTAAAAGTCTCTCTGTTCTCCAGCATAACTGGAGGAAGTTGACAATAGAATCACACTGGAGGATGCAGAGATGCCCAGAGAGAACATCAAATCTGCAAGTCAAAACTGCAAATGTGGAGGGACAACTGCAGCAATTTTGGGAGAAAAGTTATTATTTTTTAAAATATTAAATGAGCGACATGTGTCTCTTTCTACTTCAATATGCTTATAATTTCTTTGAACTTGAAAAATATCTTAGAAAATAAAATAAAATGTTTCAATGCCTCGTACAGAACTGAAGAACAATTTCATGTCCCAAGGTACCCAGTATAGATATTATAAAAGCTGGTGTCCTTAAAATTCTAGGCACACGGGATCTTTTCAAAATTCTAGGCACATGGGATCTTTCCAGCATTCATCTTTCAGGTATTTGGCTGCTTGGTTGCTGTCAGAATGCCAGGCTAGGTAGACTGCAGGCTTGATTTGCTACAATCCTGATCGGATGCAAAGTCCTGACAGATGAAGGAATGCGTTGTTGAAGGCTTTCATGGTTGGAATTACTGGGATGCTGTGAGTTTTCCGGGCCGTATGGCCATGTTCCAGAAGAATTATCTCCTGACGTTTCATCTACATCTATAACAGGCATCCTCAGAGGTTGTGAGGTCTATTGGAAACTAGGCAAGTGAGGTTTATGTATCTGTGGAATGTCCAGGGTGGGAGTACGGTGTTTGAGGCAAGCGTGAATGTTGCAATTGGCCACCTTGATTAGCACTGAATGGCCTTGCAGCTTTGATTAGCATTGAATGTCTGAAGTTGCCTAAGTGTAAGCCACCTTGAGTCCCCTCCAGGGGGGAAAAATGCAGGGTAGAAATGTTGTAAATAAATAAATAAATAAAGGCCTTGCAGGCTTTCAGGCTGCAAGGCCATTCAATGCTAATCATCCCGGCCAACTGCAACATTCACACTTGCCTCCAGCAGGGAAGAGTTCTTTCTCCCACCCCGGTCATTCCAGAGATATATAAACCTCACTTGCATAGTTTCCAACAGACCTCACCATCTCTGAGGATGCCTGCCATAAATGTGGGTGAAACATCAGGAGAGAATGCTTCTGAAACATGGCTATACAGACCAGAAAACTCACAGCTACCCAAAGGAAGCCATATTAGGAAACGGGTCTCATGATAGAACAGCTTTGTCCCAAAGGAAGAAGTAACCATCAAGAAGTGCAGCAAAGTGTGAAAAGTATGGCAACATCAATCGCTGTAGTCGTAGATTTCTTATTATTACAGAGTCCCATTTTGGAGAACACACTGAGAGTCTATTAAATTGGCATGAACCGCAGAAGGACTGGGCAGATGGAAAGTGAGAGAAAGAATGTCACTGAGCTACCTAGCTTATTAAAAGGAAAGATGATGAGAGGGAGAGAAATTGGTCATATACACCTGAATGAATCAGAACAGACGGTCTATAAAACTGGGACGGAGAGAGCCACAAAATTATATGCATCCACAGCTATACCCTTGTGTTTTATTACGTTTCCATTCTTCGCTGTTTTTCCTGTTTATAGCGAGGTGCTTCTCTCCTATTTAGTATTTTGCCAGTTTGCGTATATACCCCTCATGACAATAATCTCTGATGGAAGCTTAGCATACCCACAATAAAGTTGAACTAGGCTTCTATTCAGATATCAAACGAAAGTTATTGGCAAGATGTGGCCTTGCCTATGCTGAGATGAAGCTAATCTATATAAATAAAAATGTAATGTTCGTTTGTGGGATTAACATAACTCAAAAACCACTGGATGAATTGACACCAAATTTGGACACAATATACCTCTCAGGCCAACAAATGACCATCACTCATAAAAACGCTCAAAAACACAGTGAAAGGGACTTAAAAATCCAAAAAGCAGAAAGGCACTACAGTGCATGCGCAAAAACGACTCCCTCCCTCCTGGCCAAGAAAACACACAATACCATATCCACTCTCTCTTGCTGACTACAGCTCCCAACATCCCCTAGACCAGGCCCTTTATCAGAGGAGAATGATCCAAATGCACTGCTTCCAAGCTGCAAACTTTCTTCTCCTTGGATTACTTTGAGAGCATCCCATTCCCTGCATATTTCCAATTTCCTATTCCTGGACTGCAACTCCCAGCTATCCTCCAGATAGATAGATTAGACAGAGATAGATAGGTACGTAGATAGATCAATCAACCGGACTGATGGGAATTGCAGTCTAAAAATCGGTAGAGAAGGAAGAAAGGAAGGGAAAAAAGGTGGGGGGTGGAAGGGAAGAAGAAGAGAAGAGAAGGAAGGAAAGGGGGAGGGAGGGAAAGAAGGAAGGAGCGAAAGAAAAAAGAAAAAGAGGGAGGGAAGGTTGGCCACAGCAATGTGTGGCAGGTATAGCTAGTGTACAATAATTCTGTTGGAAACTAGGAAAATGAGGTTTATATATCTGTTGAATGTCCAGGGTGGGAGAAAGAAATCCGTTTGAGGTAGGTGTGAATGTAGCAATTGGCCACCTTGATCAACATTTAATGGCCTAGCAGTTTCAAGGTCTGGCTTCTTATTGTCTGGGGAATCCTTTGTTGGGAGGTGATTAGCTGGCCCTCAAGCAGACAAGAGTTCTTTCTCCCAACCTGAACATTCCACAGATATATAAAGCCCCATTTTCCTAATTTCCAACAGACCTCACAACCTCTGAGGATGCAGGCGAAATGTCTGGAGAGAATGCTTCTGGAACATAGCCACACAGCTCGGAAAACTCACAAGAAGCCAATAATTAAGTTGCTAAAAGGTGAAATCTCAAATGGCGCACAAAGAGAATAAAAACTCAACCAGGACTGTAGGTGTCTAATTGTTTACTTTTCCTGAGGAAGAGATGCAAGTAAATATCTAAGGAAAGGAAATAGATTAGGTGTGGTGGCAAGAGAAGCAAGTGAGTTTGCTACACAAGAAAAGAAAAAATCAATTTTTGTCAAGCAGCAAACATGCTAAACCAGCTATGGGCAAACTTGGGGCCTGCAGGTGTTTTGGACTTCAACTCCCACCATTCCAAACAGCCTCAGGCCCTTTCCTTTTCCCCCTCAGCCGCTTAAGCGGCTGAGGGGGAAAAGGAAGGGGCCTGAGGCTGTTAGGAATGGTGGGAGTTGAAGTCCAAAACACCTGCAGGCCCCAAGTTTGCCCATGCCTGTGCTAAACCAAGCAAAATTAACAAATGCTACAGAGGCAGCAGTTTGCTTTTGCTGGTCGGATGGAGTATCCATTGGGGGAAACTGGGGCGAGCCATAGTGAAGAGCATGTCTTCATTAGCCCTCGACTTGCTCCTGCACTATGCTCCTGAAAGGGCATTTCCTTGCCTTTTAAGCTTTCTACACTGCCCTCAGCATGCTGAATTATTTGTGTGGTGTCTTGACTGCATTTCTTTTCCTCCCTCCACTGCCAGCTCAGCAGAACATTGGTCTACAATACAGTCTAGGGTTGTTTCAGAGGAGCACTTCACCAGGCTCAAAGTCTGCAGTTTTGCTATGCATTAGTGTCCCCTACCACACCCATGCACAACGCTGACACACCTATTTCTCTTCAGGTGGTCCAAACAGCGCTTCAAATTGATTCTGATCGAGTGTTCCTTTACCCTGTCACTTGAGGCTTTTGAGGTATCGCATTAGAAATAGTCACACCTCATCTGTGCCGGCAGGATTGCTGAGTGGCAGGTTCGAATCAGGGTAGAGCAGGTTGAGCTCCCTCTGTCAGCTCCAGCTCCCCATGCARGGACATTTTTTTATTTATTTAAAATATTTATACCCCACCCTTCTCAATCCCCTGGGAGGGGGGGGGGGAGACTCAGGGCAGCTTCCAATCAGCAGCAATTCCATGCTTCAATATATACATTATAAAAACAGCCAATAATTATAAATAGTTTAAAAACATTAAAACAATGCAATTAAAATCTACTAAGAATTACCACATGAGAGAAGCCTCCCACAAGAAKGRTAAACATCAAACATCTGGGTGTCCCCTGGGCAATGTTCTTGCACATGGCCAATTCTCTCACACCAGAAGCAACTTGCAGTTTCTCAAGTCGTTCCTGACACACACACACACACACACAAATCAGTGCTTCCATAGTCCACAGTCTCTTATGAACATCAGCATAGAATCATAGAGTTGGAAGAGACCTCGTGGGCCATCCAGTCCAACCTCCTGCCAAGAAGCAGGAAAATCGCATTCAAAGCATCCCCAACAGATGGTCATSCAGCCTCTATTTAAAAGCCTCCAAAGAAGGAGCCTCCCTCTACCACACTCTGGGGCACACAGAGAGTTCCACTGCTGAACAGCTCTCCCAGTTAAGAAGTTCTTCCTCATGTTCAGGTGGAATCTCCTTTCCTGTAGTTTGAAGCCATTGCTCTACATCCCAGTCTCCAGGGCAGCAGAAAACAAGCATTCTCCCTATGACTTCCCTTCACATATTTATACATGGCTGGTGCAGCATTGAAGGCTCATGGTTATGGATGTGAGTATGTATTGTCGAAGGCTTTCATGGCCAGAATCACTGGGTTGTTGTGAGTTTTCTGAGCTGTATGGCCATGTTCCAGAAGCATTCTCTCCTGACATTTCACCTGCATCTGTTGCAGGCATCCTCAGAGGTTGCGAGGTCTGTTTATAAACCCCATTTTCCTCGTTTCCAACAGACTTCACAACCTCTGAGGATGGCTGCCATAGGTGAAACGTCAGGAGAGAATGCTTCTGGAACATGGCCATACAGTTCAGAAAACTCACAAGAACTCATGGATGTGAGAGTTTGGCTCAAACATAATTGAGGAAGGAAATGGTAAAAGCACCTCTCAGAAAATCCTATAAAATTCACAGGATTGTCATAAATCAACAGGCGACTTCAGCACAGCATCGACGGTTGTGATGGTTGTGACTATTTCGCTCCAACATGATGGAGGAAGGCAATAGCAAAAACACCTCCGAGTATTCCTTGCCTAAGAAAATATTATAATATGTGTGGGATCGCCATAAATCAACAGGCAACTCGAAGGCACACACTCACACACAGACATTGCTTTGCTTTGTGCTGTTGTGGGTGTGCATTTGAATGCAGCGCTGTATTTGTTGAAGACTGATGAAACGCTTTGTTGCATGATGATGGGGAAAGTGTAAATGAAGAATGGATGGAAAAAAGGGTGCAGAGGGGAAAGGCTTCTCCCTTCTCCCCTTTCTAGGCAAGCGCACATCACACGCCTCGCATCCCCCAGCCCTTCCTGAGCAGAAAGAAGGGCAGCCCCCTCCCTCCATGCAACAGTTCCACAATGCAGTCCTTCAGTTCAGCCATTACTACCCGATCAGTACAAGTTGATGCCTTTCTGCCCAGTGCCAAAGCCTTCAGAGTGCAGTGGGAGCTACTTCCAGGTAAAAGCCATGGGGAGAGCCACCCTTGGCATGCAGGAATGAAGGGAGGCAGGGCAGAGGCAGAAGCAGGGAGATTCCTTGAGGTGGGTGTGTTCTGCTGCCATGCTTGGAAAAGGGAGGAGGGGGCTGTCATTTCCATTACCATTTTCTACCGCAGACAGACCCCTTTAACGCGCAATGAACCTGGCCCCCCTCCCTGAATAGGAAAAGACCAAAGACACCCCCACCCCAGACTCACAAGACTTCTCCCTCCGCATCCCGGAGCCGGAGCGCGCCTTTCCTCTCCGCCTCGTGTGTGCAAGTGCTGCTGGAGTAAGCCTGCACACGCAACACCCAGACACGTGTCCAAGAAAACCTCCCTTTTGCAGATCCTCTGCTTTTTTCCCCCCTTCCTCCCCACTCTGCAGCCATCCAAGCCCCATCAGGAAGAAGGCTGGGATTGGCATCGGAGCTCTTGTTAGTAAGGTACTAAAACAAATGAATGGCTGATCTTAGCTGCATAATATTGCAGACCTTCCATGCCGGGCAAGACCACACACTTATGGCAGAGGATGCAAAGGGGCGGGAAGGAGTTTCCACCTCCTATTACTCCCCCAGAGATGGAGAAAATGGCCATTATCATGAGGAATTCTCCTTGCCAACACAGTCTGTCCCTCCCTTCTTTTCTCCCTCCGCTCCAAGGAAGAGGGAAATACAAAATCCCTGCCATTCATCTATGCATCCATCCATCAGCCCGGCTGCAGCACTGTCAAAGGCATTCTCTTCCTTTAAAGGGAGCCTAAGCCAATACGAACCTCCCACTGGGGGGGCTTTTTACCTCCTCGGTGGCAACAGGTCCTTGGGTGGCAGGAAGGGAGAAAACCCGCACCAGCAGCAAAGCAGAAGTTGCAGGGAAGTTGCCTCTTTGGCCAGCGCCTTGCAGGTAGGTAGCCACCGGGAGGGAGGAGGGGAGGGAGGAGGAGGAGGAGGAGGAGGGAAGGGCGGTGGGCGTGTTTGCAGAGAAAGGCCAAGGGCACTGAGACAGGAGGGAAGGAGGGAGGGAAGTGGAAGAGCCTCTGCCTCAGCTGGACCAGGCACCCAGCATCCTTCCTCCTCATCAGCCAAAGGGGGTGATCCCTCTGAGCCTATGCTCATGCGATGGCTAAAAAGTCAATGGGATTTTGGCTTGGTGTCTGGATCTAGGGAAGTCATGCAGCCCCTCTATTCTGCCTTGGTCAGACCACACCTGGAATCATACTGTGCCCCCATTCTGGACACTGCAATTGAAGGGAGATGTTGACTCTAAGCTGGAATGTGTCCAGAGGAGGGCGACTCAATTGATCAAAGGTCTGGAGAACAAGCTCTATGAGGAGTGGCTTAAAGAGCTGAGCATGTTCAGCCAGCAGAAGAGAAGGCTGAGAGGAGACATGATGAGGGTCATGGATAAAGATGTGAGGGGAAGGGAGCAAGCTTGTTTTCTACTGCCCAGGAGTCTAGGTTGTAGTAAAATGGCTTCAAACTACAGGAAACTACATGGCTTCAAACTACAGGAAAGAATGGAGATTCCACCTGAACACGAGGAAGAACTTCCTAACTGTGAGAGGGTTCAGCAATGGAACTCTCTGCCCCAGAACCTCCTTCTTTGGAGGCTTTTAAGCAAAGGCTGGGTGGACATCTGTCGGGGGTGCTTTGAAGGTGATTTCCCTGCTTCTGGCAGAATGTGGTTGGGCTGGATGGCCCACGAGGTCTCTTCCAAGCCTATGATTCTATGTGGTGGAGGTTTTTAAACAGAGGCTGGATGGCCATCTGTCAGGGGTGCTTTGAATGTGATTTTCCTGCTTCTTGGCAGAATGTGGTTGGGGTGGATGGCTGACAAGATCTCTTCCCACTCTAGGATTCTATGTGGTGGCGGCGGCTTTTAAACAGAGGCTGGATGGCCATCTGTCAGGGGTGCTTTGAATGTGATTTCCCTGCTTCTTGGCAGAATGGAGTTGGGCTGCATGGCCAACGAGGTCTCTTCCAAGTCTATGATTCTGTGTGGTGGAGGTTTTTAAACAGAGGCTGGATGGCCATCTGTCGGGGTGCTTTGAATGTGATTCCTCTGCTTCTTGGCAGAATGGGGTTGGGCTGGATGGCCCACGAGGTCTCTTCCAACTCTAGGATTGTACGATTCTATGCCCACCCCTGGTCCTCTTTGACGCCCCCGTGCGCCTCTCTTCTCCTTTCTTGGCTCCCCATCCGCTCGTCTGCAATGAATGGGTGGGTCCTCCTCCTCACCTCTCTCTGTGTGTGTGTGTGTGTGTGTGTCTGTGGCTCTGAGCAAGAGGCAGGGATGGCTTCTCCGTCTCGCCCAGCACAGAGCCAAGTGAGGAGCTCGCTCGCCTCCAGTCCTTCTTTCCTTCCTTTCCCCTGCTATCCGCGCGCGCTCCTTGGGACCTGCTGCCCAATGGACGCCTCGAGGAGCGCCGCCCGAGGCTGGAAGAGGAGGGGCAAAGGACCCCGGTTCTGCCCTCCCGGCTCCCCCATCTCCTGCCGAGCCCGAAGCCCCTCCTTGACTCGGATGGACCTACCTGGAGACGGGCGCGCCCTGCCTGGCTGGGCGGCAAGCAACGCCGCTCCTCCTAGTCCTCCTCGGCTCCTCTCCCTCTCTTTCTCCTCCTCTTCCTCCTCTTTCCGCGCCAAGGACTCAAGGGGAGACCGCTGTATCCGCTGCTGCTGCTGCTGCTGCTGTTGCCGCTTCTCTGGCTGCTCTCGGCGCCGCCAGCAGCAGCAGCCCTCCTTCCTCCTCCTCGTCCCCCGCCGACGCCTTGACCATATCTGGAAAGCGCCCCGCCAAGCCCCGGGCCACGCCGGAGAGGAGAGAGAGAGAGAGAGAGGGAGAGACTCAGAAAGGAGAGAGAGAGAGAAAGGAGAGAGGGGAGAGAGGCGCCCCTTGGAAGGGAGGAAAGGAGAGAGCGGCGGCGGAGGAGCCTTGCTCGGAATCCCTTCGCCTCCCGCTTCGGCCGCCCTTTCCGGCGTCTCCTTCTCCTCTTCCTTGGATGGCGGAAGGAAGGAAGGAAGGAAAGAAGGGAGGGAGGGAGGGAGAGAGAGAGAGAGGCGGAAGGGCAGGCGGATTACTGTCGCGCCGCCGCCGCCGCCACCACCTGGGCTTAGGCTTTCAGGCTGGACGCGGCTCTGGTCACCAGCAGGGCAAGGAGCAAGGAGCGGGACTCCCTCTCTCTGCCTCTCGGGGGGGAGAAGCGAAGCAGCGAGCGAAGGAGGGATGGAGGGGGGAGACACGGCTGCTTCTCTCAGCGTTTCCCTCTCTCGCGTCTTCTTTCCTCTCCGCTTCAGAGACCAGGCGGCGGAGCGCCTCTCTCAGGCTTCCCTGCATGCAGGAGCCTCCTCCTCCTCCCAGCCACGCGCCAGCCTTGCTTCCTTCCTTCCTTGTTTGTTTGTTTGTTTGTTTGTTTGTTTACTCTTCCTGCGGTTGACTGGACCACGCGAAGTCAATATGGCCCAAATCCGGGGGGGGGGGGGTTATAGTATGATAGCTGGGTCCGGAAGCGCCGAGCGTTACGGAGATGCCGCAAAGGCGGCTGTGAATAAGGGAAGAGAAGGGAGAGCAAAGGAAGGATAGAAAGGAGGGGACGCTTAGGGTCAGGGTTAGTTAGGGCAAGGTTTAGGGTTTGGGTTAGGGTTTGTGTGTGTCAGGAGCGACTTGAGAAACTTTTGGAAGCTTTTAAACAGGGGCTGGATGGCCATCTGTCAGGGGTGATTTGAATGCAATATTCCTGCTTCTTGGCAGAATGGGGTTGGACTGGATGGTCCATGAGGTCTCTTCCAATTCTATGATTCTGGTGTGAGAGAATTGGCCGTCTGCAAGGACGTTGCCCAGGGGACGCCCAGATGATTTGATGTTTTTATCATCCTTGTGGGAGGCTTCTCTCATGTCCCCGCATGAGGAGCTGGAGCTGATAGAGGGAGCTCATCTGCCTCTCCCCAGATTCGAACCTGCGACCTGTCGGTCTTCAGTCCTGCCGGCACAGGGGTTTAACCCACTGCACCACCGGGGGCTCCAGGGGTTAGGGTTAAGGTAGGGTTTGGGTTAGGGTAAGGGGTTAGGCAGGCATGTAGCAGGGGGGGGGGCTTGAGGGGCTCCAGCCCCCGCCCCCAAATTCTCAGGGTGGTCCACGAGGAGGCCTTACTGATGCGTTATTTAAACTGCTGTGTTTATTCATATCATGATCTGATCACCATGCTCAATATATCCCATATGCATGGGGGTATTGGGGTAACGATGCAAAAGGTTTGCTAGGGTAGATCCTCTCTCACTCAGACTCCACCCCCACCCCCCAATCAAAATGCTGGCTACGGGCCTGGGGTTAGGCTTAGGCTTACGGTACAGAGTGATAGTATGATAGCTGGGTCCGGAAGTTCCAATCGTTACGGAGATGCTGCATCACTCCTTCAGGAGCACTGTTTGCGCAGATGAGACTTAACTAATGTAAGCCAGGCCAGAGACAGATAATATAGAAGGAATGTAAGAGTTCTTTAATGGTGAAACCCTAACCCTGAACCATACCCTAAACCTAACCCTAAACAGTACCCTAACTGTAACCCCTTACCCTAACCATAAACCCTAAACCTTATCCTAACCATAACCACTAACTCAAACCCTAAACCTAAGCATCCCCTCCTTTCTATCCTTCCTTCGCTCTCAGCACTCTCACACCACCGCCTCTCTTCCCTTATTCACAGCCACCTTTGCGGCATTTCCATAACGCTCGGAGCTTCTGGACCCAGATATCATACTATCACCCCGTACCATATGCCTAAACCTAACCCCTTATCCAAACCCTAAACCTAACCCTAAACAGTACCCTAACCCCTAACCCAAACACTAAACCTTACCCTAACCCTAACTCTAAACCTTACCCTAACCCTAAACTATACCCTAACCGTAACCCCAAACCATAACCCTAAACCTTGCCCTAACCCTTACCCTAAGTGTCTCCTCCTTTCTATCCTTCCTTCGCTCTCACCGCTCTCACACCACCCCCTCTCTTTCCTTATTCACTGCCACCTTTGCGGCATTTCCATAACGCTCGGAGCTTCCGGACCCAGCTATCATACTATCACCCCGTACCATATAGCTAACTCCTTACCCAAACCCTAACCCTTACCCTAACTATTACCCTAAACTGTGCCCTAACCCCTAACCCAAACACTAAACCATACCCTAACCGTAACCCCAAACCATAACCCTAAACCTTGCCCTAACCCTTACCCTAAGCGTCCCCTCCTTTCTATCCTTCCTTCTCTCTCACCGCTCTCACTCCACCCTCTCTCTTTCCTTATTCACAGTCGCCTTTGCGGCATCTCCGTAACAGTTTTGGGTTAGGGTTAAAAAAAATCATCCCCCCTTTCTGTACAACACATTTACAGAAATACAGGCACCATTTGAAAACGCATTCTGAACTTTGGGCCTCGATTATGATAAATGGAGAAGCCAAAAAAATGTAAGCAGCTATGCTGATCTATATCAGCAAACTAGTTCTAGCAGTTGTCATCTCTACCACAGGATAATGGATCTTACTTGCTTCAAGACTTTTCTCGCAGTGCCTTGCAATAATATGCATCAGGACAGAGATAATTCAGAGCAATATATTGTTGCTGGGGAAATTTGCCCCTACTGTTAAGGTTTGTGGCCAAACACAGAAGCTGTAAGTTCACTTGCATTGATCCAGCTAGTTCCAGTTTTACAACACAATATAATAATAATAATAATAATAATAATAATAATAATAATAATAATTTATTTATACCCTGCCACCATCACAGAAACACACCATAGTGCCACAACAAACAGCATACATTTACATAAACTATATATATTTGTATAAAAGTAACATACATTTACATAAAACAGCATACTAATATAACCTTGGAGCCCCTGGTGGTGCAGCAGGTTAAATTGCTGAGCTGCTGAACTTGTTGACTGAAAGGTCACAGGTTCGAATCCGGGGAACAGCATGAGCTCCCACTGTCAGCCCCAGCTTCTGCCAACCTAGCAGTTCGAAAAGATGCAAATGTGAGTAGATCAATAGGTACCACTCCAAGTTGCCCAGTCTTCTGTGTGCACAGGAATTAGTCTCTCATTTGGTATCAGCCATGGATTGAAGTGCTGAGTTTTAGGCTGCCACTTTTGGACTCTCACTTGCTGAGGTGATCCTGCGAATATCTCTCCAATGCTAACTTGACATATTAACTTGAGCTAACTCCACATCTTATCCCATCCCTGACATACCAAGATAGATGGTGGTTCCTAACTATGGATCTTTAAAAGCTATTAGACTGTAACTCCCAGAAACCTGAGCCAATATGATTCAGAAGCCTGAGCATTCCCCAAATCAAGGTTTTGAAATAGTGTAGTCCTAACAGCATAAGAAGAGGCATGAATGGAGGACCAAAGGGGGAAAAACATGCCAAGAAGAAGGCACAACAAACCAACCCTGACTGGGACCTCCTTTCACCTGGAAAACAATGTCCTCACTGTGGAAGAACATGTGGGTCAAGAATAGGGCTCCACAGTCACCTATGTCTCCACTGCCAAGACACTGCACTTGGAATCATAGAGTTGGAAGAGACCTCATGGCCATCCAGTCCAACCCCCTGCCAAGAAGCAGGAAAATCGCACCCCCGACAGATGGCCATCCAGCCTCTGTTTAATTCCAAAGAAGAAGCCTCTACCACACTCCGGGGCAGAGAGTTCCACTGCTGAACAGCTCTCACAGTCAGGAAGTTCTTCCTAATGTTCAGATGGAATCTCCTTTCTTGTAGTTTGAAGACATTGTTCTGTATCCTAGTCTCCAGGGCAGCAGAAAACAAGCTTGCTCCCTCCTCCCTATGACTTCCTCTGACATATTTATACATGACTATCATGTCTCCTCTCAGCCTTCTCTTCTTCAGGCTAAAAATGCCCACCTCTTTAAGCCGCTCCTCAAAGGGCTTCTTCTCCAGACCTTTGATCATTTTAGTCGCCGTCCTCTGGACACATTCCAGCTTGTCAATATCACTCTTCAATTGTGGTGCCCGGAATTGGACACAATATTCCAGGTGTGGTGTAACCACAGCAGAATAGAGGGGTAGCATGACTTCCCTGGATCTAGATCTAGATACTCGGACAATGAGGGATCGCCTAAGTAAGTAAGTAAGTAAGTAAGTAAAGGTAATCCATGGTTAGGAGCCATGATTCAGCATCACAGCTAGGTTCCATTTTGGAAGGAACTTCAAAGATGTAATTTTGTTTGTCTGTTTAAAAGACTTCCACTTGCTTTTATTTTTTAACATAATATTCTTGCTAGAGGAAAACAAGAAGAGTTTTTTTCAGGTCTTAAGTTTGGGTAAGTTGAGTGGAATGATAACAAGAAACTAGGAACCATAGGGACAGCTGGCCATTCTTATGCAAACACAAGTGAAAAATATTTGTCTGTTTTCTTCATAGATTCCCCACCTCAGGGAAGGGAAGGCCTGCTGGTTCACCAAGGGGACTGGAACTTAATCTTCCTTCAATCTCACTCTCTGAAGAGAAAACAGGATAAACAGAGGGAAACCAAAGAGACTGAGTCCTAATAGGATTTTGTGCTTTGTTTAAGCTTTGCCCGTATATATGGCCTGGGACTAAAATAAATGGATGGCGAGGCCAGAAATGCAAGTGAGATCCTCAGTGTGATCCCTTCACACACTTTGTACACATTGCCAGATTTACTATTGTTGCAGCAGAAGTTCCAATAGTATTTCATTTCAAATTGCATTCTGTCTGCATGTACCCATTACAGAGGGAAAAGGCAATGCCCTCTTGGCCTGTTTCATAACATACACAAGAGAACATTTCTTCTCCATTGTCCTATCAACATTCAGCTACAAATATCCTTCAGGGGCCCTTTCTCCACCTTGTACACAGGCTGCTGACATTAATTGGGTAACAGTGCTGTCACCCAATTATGCACTTTTTTCATGACACAAGTGTTCCTCAATTAAACAAGCGATGGAGGGCTAAATCTCATTCTTAATCTCAACTAGAATCAACCCATTTAATGAATGGGACTTACATTAATGTTTACTGATTGCATTCTTAATGATTGAATAGAACTGCTACAGGACATGAATTGCCATATGGAATATATTTTATGGACAAACGCACTGAAATAAGAAGAATGCACCTATGTCAGGGACATCTAGAAGAGGTTTCCTTTAAGTATAAGAGAAAAGGGAGATGTGTCTTTCAATACGATTTTATGCCATCTCAAGCCATCTTGATGTAGTAGTGATTTCAGTGCTGGGAGACCAGAGTTCGAATCCCTGCTTGGCTGTGGAAATCACCTAGGAGTCCTTAAGAAAAGTCACACTCTCTCAGCCTCAGAGGAAGGCAATAGCAAACCTCTTCTGAACCAATCTTGTCCTTTGGTAAGTTTGTCGCAAGGCACATAAAAACAGGAACATGTACATATGGGCCGCGGGTGGCACAATGGGTTAAACCCTTATGCTGCTGAACTGAAGGTTGGCAGTTCGAATCTGCGGGACTGGATGAACTCCCACTGTTTTTTTGAACTGCCAACCTAACAGTTCAAAAACATGGAAGTGTGAGTAGATCAATAGGTTCTGCCTTGGCAGGAAAGGCAAAAAGACACTCCATGTAGTCATGCTGCCCACATGTATGAACAGCACAAGCTCCTTGGCTTGGAAATGGAAATGAGCACCTCCCCCAGAGCTGGAGATGAGCACTGCCTCCAGAAGCCAGAAATGAAAGGAGAAGCCTTTGCCATTGTGCAGTTGTGTGCCATTATATTTCATTGTAATAAGGCATTGAATGTTTGCTTGTGTGTGTTCTCTGGTAAGTTTGTCACAAGGTCAAGGCACATAAAAACAGGAACATGTACATATGGGCCATGGGTGGCACAATGGGTTAAACCCTTGTGCTGCTGAACTGAAGGTTGGCAATTCGAATCTGCGGGACTGGATGAGCTCCCACTGTTAGCCCTACCTCCTGCCAACCTAGTAGTTCAAAAACATACAAATGTGAGTAGATCAATAGGTACTGCCTCGGTGGGAATGGCAAAAAGACACTCCATGTAGTCATGCCAGCCATGTAACAAGAAGGTATGTATGAACAACCCAGGCTTCTTGGTGTGGAAATGGAAATGAACACCTCCCCCAGAACATGGGAAACAATATTGATCCCTGTGGAACCCCACAAGACAATGGTTGTGGGGCAGAACAGGTGTCCCCCAGCAACACCTTTGAGATTGACCCTCTAGGAAGGACTGGAGCCACTGCAGAACAGTGCCTCCAAGACCCATTCCTGCGAGGCGTCCCAGAAGGATACCGTGGTCGACGGTATCGAAGGCCGCTGAGAGGTCCAGCAGAACTAACAGGGACACACTCCCCCTATCTAGTTCCCGGCGTAGATCATCCACTAAGGTGACCAAGACTGTTTCAGTTCCATTATTATACATGTGTGGAAGCCAGCCCTGAATGCGCTTAACTCATTGGCAATAATGGTGCATGAAAGATCACATCTCTATACAGGTGGCACCCCAAAATTAAAGCAGAAAGGCACAAGGACAACCATCCTCTGAATAATCTTGTCAAGAAATATCTCTAAGTCAGAACCTACTTGAAAGCACACAACAACAAACGGTGTGCACCTTATGCACCCACCTGAATGTACACACACAAGCTGACAGTTTCTTTCATAAGATACACAAACCAACCAGACTGAAGTAGATTTCTTCCTGCATGTCACATTTCACATATGAACCATGTGTGGTAGTTTTCATATCCCACATATTCTCAGGCAGCACACATATACATCAATAGTTCAATGCACACACCGAGTTCTTGTTACACGCATTTTAACTGCTGACATCTTTCATTTCCTTTTGCCCTCACATCACAGAGAAAAAGACACCCACGTTTCACAACCAGCTCTATAATTTTCTGAAAATTATAAGATTATTATCATTTCATTTCCAGTACTTGCCTAGATAACTTCTTTTTAAAGTGGCAGTATGCCATACACTTACCTGAGAACAGGAATCACTGCATAAATGTAACCTCTGAGTAGAGAAGTTGAGCTCACATTGCAGGTTACTCAACATAGAAGTGTGCAGTGTTATTCTGTGCTCTTCCAATGCAGAACTGAGCTGGGAACACAAGTGTAGCAGTATTTGGATAGCAGCAGGTTGGTTGTTTTTCTTTCTTTCTTTTTTTCTTTTACTGTCAGGAATTTCTCCACATTAGACCAACTCCCAGAGCTATACTTCTTCATCATTTTGAACCTAATGGCCCTGGATTCCTACATAAAGATTTTCTTAAGCAAGCGTACACACTGGCCAAATCATGTATAGCATATAATTGGAAGTCTCCAAAGCAACCAGCTAAACAGTAGTGGACTGATCACATTTCAGATACTATAATTATGTAAAACCCAGCAAGCGCCTTGAGCAAGGAACCCTGACTTTAAAACATATTGCGACACCATTTTTTCCATTTATTTCTTATGTGGGAAGCCCTTCAAACCCCCAATCAAATTTCAAGAAAGACAAAACGGGTAATTTTAATCAAAGGGTTATCTTATCTCTCAAATGTTAACTTGTTACAGGCATTATTGTGTTTTTCTGTCTCCGTTCTAAATTTTCTCTGAAAATAAAATAAAATTCAAGTACACGAAATGCCTTGTTTAAAAATGATATATCCCATACTGCAAATGAATCATGCAAAGGTAATGCAAAGATGGAATCTTGCAATTATTCTCATCCCTACCTGAAGCAGTTAGAATATAATTTTCAGAAAATCCACCAAAATATCAGAACAGTTATGCATGCATACATGTGTGAATAGATTTTTTTTTTGGTAAATCTCTGTGTTTGGTGCCTATGCAGAGCTTAGAAAAGGTAGATTTAAAGATTGCAAATTCCAACATCTTCTAATGGTCTTCAACCTGTGGGTCCTCAGATGTTTTGGCCTTCAACTCCCAGAAATCCTAACAGCTGGTAAACTGGTTGGGATTTCTGGGAGTTTTAGGCAAAAACACCTGGAGACCCACAGGTTGAGAACCACTGTTCTAATGGTTAGTAGATGGAGAGAATGTGAGACTTATATCAATGGCCATGCTGGTAGGGAGATTATGGGATTCATATTCCCAAAAAGAGACTCTCCAAAAAATTGGTAGAGGGACAATTAAGAATAGGCCTGCACGTGCTATGGCCCTCCAGGCATTTGGAACTCAACTCCCAGGAGACCTAGCCAGCTCACCCAATGGTCAGGAATTCTGGGAGCTGAAGTCCAAAACACCTGGAGGGGCACAGGTTGTGCAAGCCTGATTACTAGTAAAATACAATGCAGGTTATTTGGGAGCTAGGCCTTAGTTCCCTGTTTCCATATTGGAGGTTGGGATGGAGAACGAAGCTGGTCCTCAGCAGAAGATCTAGGCCAGTGGCTCTCAACCTCCCTAATGCCACAATCCCTTAATACAGTTCTTTATGTTGTGGTGACCCCCAACCATAACATTATTTTTGTTGTTACTTTGTAACTGTAATTTTGTTACTGTTGTGAATCGTAATGTAAATATTAGGCCTGGTTGATCAAGAAAAAATTTGTTTCTAAAATCGATTTGTAATTGGGGTGTTTTTTTGTTTCGATATTTAAAATAATTACAAAACTTTCCCAAAAAAAGTTTCGGTATTTACGAAATTTCGTAAATATTTACAAAACATTTTGTTAAGATGGCGGACCCCCGCATGCGCAAAAGCACTTCCGAAGCTTCGTTATTGGCGCGGGGTCGATTCGTTAAGGTTATAACGAATCGATTCGTTAAAGCGACGGACGCGATTGCGC
>NW_026844366.1:332090560-332110264 GCF_025583915.1 Anolis sagrei ordinatus | reverse complement strand
GGACTCAAACAATGCTGGATCTGGTCCAAACTTGGCATGAATACTCATTATGCCCAAATGTGACCACTGGTGGAGTTTGGGGAAAATGGACCTTGACATATGGGAGTTGTAGTTGCTGGGACTTATAATTCACCCACAATCAAAGAGCATTTTGAACCCCACCAGTGATAGAATTGGACCAAACTTCCCATACAGAACCCACATGATGAACAGAAAAATACTGCATTTTCTGATGGTCTTTGGTGACCCATCTGTCACCCCTGGTGACCCCCCCCCCCCCCCAGGTGTCCTGACCCCCAGGTTGAGAAACACCGATCTAGGTTGAAAGCTCCATGGAGCACTCTGAATAGTGACTCAAAGCGGTCAAAATCATAGGCTACTTCTGACATTATCTAGTCTGTCAAGACCTATAAAACAAGGAGGAATCTGGCTTTCCATATGTTTCTAGATAGGAGGGAAAGAAGAACAGGCAAGCAGAATCCCACAGTGTCTAGGCCCAGCATGTGAAGAATGGCCCTCACTCCATCCCAAGCACCACTTGTGTGCCTGAAAGGGCGAGGAGAACAGGCACAGCTCGATAATGCCTTGGCTCAGATGCAGATGAAAGGTCTTGCATCCACTCCAACAGCCACTGCCTTTGTCTTGAGTGACAGAAGATCAGGCAGACACAGCTCCATTGAGCCTAGGCCCAGCATGAAGAACAGTTCTCCCTCTATCCCAACAACAACAACAACAACAACAACAACAACAACAACAACAACTTCTTCTTCTTCTTCTTCTTCTTCTTCTTCTTCTCCTTCTCCTTCTCCTTCTCCTTCTCCTTCTCCTTCCCCTTCCCCTTCTCCTTCTCCTTCTCCTTCTCCTTCTCCTTCTCCTTCTCCTTCTCCTTCTCCTTCCCCTTCTCCTTCTCCTTCTCCTTCTCCTTCTCCTTCTCCTTCTCCTTCTCCTTCTCCTTCTCCTTCTTCTCTTTCTCTTTCTCTTAACTAGCTCTAGCTCTCTTCATGGCTCAAGGCAGGTTCCAAAGAAAGAACTATTGTTGTGGCTTCTAGAGAAAGAGAAGAACTGCTCCACTGAACCTAGAGCCAATAAATGTAGAAAGGCTCCCATTTATCCCAACTGTCATTTCTGAGGCTCTAGAGCAGTGGTTCTCAACCTGTGGGTCCCCAGATGTTTTGTTTCTGGGAGTTGTAGGCCAAAACACCTGGGGAACACAGGTTGAGAACCACTACTCTAGAGGGAGAGAAGAACAGGCAGGCACAGCTCCATCATGCCTCAACCCAGAAGCAAAAGAAAGGCACTATCTCCACCCTGACTGCCACTGCTCTGGCCTTGAGGGACATAACAGGCAGGCACAACTTCATTGAGCCTAGACCCAGCAGTTAAAGAATGACCTTCCCTTTAACCCAAGTGTCATCACAGTAGCTTCTAGAGCAGGCATGGGCAAACTTCAGCCCTCCAGGTGTTTTAGACTTCAATTCTAGCTGTTAGCAATTCTGAGAGCTGAAGTCCAAAACACTTGGAGGGTTGAAGTTTGCCCATGCCTGTTCTAGAGGGAGAGAAGAACAGACAGGCATAGCATCATAGTGCCTAGGCCCAGCCACTAAGGAGAAGCCCTCCATTCATCCCGATTGCTACTGCCCTGGCCTCTGAGGGAGAGAAGAGCAGCCAGGATCTGCTGGACTTAATATCCTCTCTCACTGCCATGTTCTATCTCTTGTTGGTCTTGTCTTATTTAGATTACAAGCCTTAGGGAAGCCCTCTGGGAAGCATTCTGGCTGAAGGATAAGGTATAAATATTATACAAACATACAACCTCATCTCAGATTTAGTAAAGAAATAAAGTTGTATGCTAAAGTACTGAAGCGGTTCCAAGAGAATTTTCATAGTCTTATTTATTTATTTATTCATGCTTCTTCTAGAGGTTTTATTTTTAACATATGTGCTTCTTTTCAAAAGTACAGAATAACAACTGGCTAACGATTTCTAAATCAATTCTGTCCCATTCATTATCACAAGCATGTACTGCCACACTTCTGCACACAGTTGGAGTGGAGCACAAAAGCGAATGGACTAAATAAAATTGGCAAAGGACATGGAGAGGCGAGAAGGGGGCAGTCCAGCAATCAAAGAAAAAAATGTGCTGGGTGCTGGAAAAATATGTGGAAGGAGAAAGGAAAAAGCAACAAATTAGCCACCCAGAGCTCCCAAACAAAGCAGAGAGAGGGAAGGAAACTTGTTCATGACAAGTAAAATAGGCTGGGCTGTTTTTCTAAGGAGCAGCCCATTGTTTTTCTACGCCTTTTTAAACGCTGGAAGGGAAGAAGGCTTCACTCAAGGTAGTGGTGTAAAGGAGGGGATACAAGACATGTGAATTTAATTGCTATTGTGGGCTGTCAAACATAAGAAACTTGAGTGAAGAGAGGAGAAGTCCATTCAAATGTTCCTTGCTTCTCCATGAGAGTCTGGATTGCCCCAGCAAGGGAGAAAATAGCCTCCAGCAGGGCAGAGTAGAGTAGAAAAATGCATTTTCATTCACATGTATTATGAGGCTAAAAGTTTATGGCTGGAGGTCAGAACTTTCCTGAGCAGGACATGGTACAAGTGAAGAACCCAACACAACGAGAAGAGGACAACTAAAGCCTACAAATTTGTAGCAAGTTCACCTCACAGTAAGTCCCTGTAGAATCGATGGGATGTAACTTCCAAGTACTGTGTTTCCCTGAAAATAAGACACTGTCTTATATTTACTCTTCCTCAAGAAGACACACTATGACTGATTTTCAGGGGATGTCTCATTTTTATTAAGCATGGTACAACAATCTACATTTATGGGATGATCTCTCTGGGCTCAGTAGCAGACTGCTTGCTGAAGTTGTAGGTTTTTTGGGCTGTGTGGCCATGTTCTAGAAGCATTCTCTCCAGACATTTCGCCTGCATCTGTGGCAAGCACCATCAGAGGTTGTGAGGTTTGTTGGAAACTGGGAACATTGGGTTTATATATTTGTGGAAGGTCCAGGGTGGTAGAAAGAACTCTTGTCAGTTGGAGCTAGGCGTGAATAGTTGCTTGCTGAAGCTTTCCCTCTATCCCCTGGTGTTTGTGGGGAGTGAGGGAGACCCACAGTGCATTGCTGGTTGGTGCTGGGAGAGAGAGAGACCTACAGTGCTGAGTAAAATGGCAGCCATAGCTTTACTTCTTCCCCCTGAGGACACACAATACCTAAAGCAGAGCTTCTCACTTCACTAAGGAAACTTTTACTTCCACTTTCTACGTCTCCCTCTATGCCTCAGCTTGTAGCATGCAAAGATCGACCTGGACCTGACAGGGGACCCAACCTTGTATGCTGCATAGCCATGCTTATCACTATGTCTTATTTTCGCAGTATGGCTTATATTGCACAAATGCTCAGAAATCCTGCTATGGCTTATTTTATGGGTATGTCTTATTTTAGGGGAAACAGGGTATATGGCTGAAATGGGCTGAAAATGTTGCCTCCTCCTGAGTAACCGATACTGGATTTATGTGTATTTATTTATTTATTTATTTACTGTATTCTCAGCCTGAAGGCGAATCAAGGCAGTTCACATTTGGCACAATTCGATGCCCCCAACAACATAAAATACACTTAAAAACATTAGCATATAAAATAGAGATTCATATAAAAGCAATAAAAACATAAGTTCTCAGCATCTTCTTACTGAAATTATTATTCAATTGCATCATCCAGTCATTCTGTGGGTCTAACTTTGCCTGTTACATTGCATTTCCAAATGCTTGCTCAAAAAGCCAGGTTTTAACTTTTTTTTGCAAAATGTTAAGAGGGAGGGGGCTGATCTAATATCCCTAAGAAGGGCGTTCCACAGCGTTCCACAGGGGCCACCACTGAGAAAGCTCTGTCTCTCGTTCCCACCAAATGTATCTGTGAAGAAGGTGGAACCGAGAGCAGGGCCTTCCCAGGATCTTAAAGTATACATACGCATACACATATATTAATTACACACACTGAAGATCCCTCCCTAGCTCTACTTATGAAACCAGCTAACATCTGAACTCTCTCTCTTGCCTGACTATAACTCTTCCTCCCCATTCAATTATTCCCTCTGATGGCAGCAATACCCCTTGGAGTGTTGAGTTGTCCCTTTTTTTTTTTACTTTGGGTTGCTCCAATCATCAGTGCAGGACTGTTTTTAAATTAATCTCTAGGTTACTCAGCTGTCAGACTTGTAGATAGGAATTAACACGTCACCACACTTGGAACGGGAGAGGGGTTTTCCATGTAGTTTTATTCCTCCTCCCTTTCCTTAAAATTGTTCAATAGGCACAAAGCTGCATTCTGTTAGTAAGGCATTCTCAAAATAGGGCAGGTATTCTCACAAACACATCACCACGCTGCTCTCCAGTTTTGGCACAGCATGTTTCAAATGAGATCACTTCATCAGGGAGTGGGTATTTACACATGGAGTAGATGTGATCCAGGATGAGCAATTGGGATGACACACGGGGCTAGCCTTACCAGGCAGTTCCTTCAGGCAGCTGATGAACAGCATCATAAAAATTCAGCAAATGACTTGCAGTGTAATCAGTCACTCCATCCATCAATCAACTGATTAATAATTACTTTCAATATTAGTGAGAATAGTACCTGTCTCACTAAGATAATCCAACAGGTTTCGGATACTATTTACTGTTGACTGAGATTTGCATACAAAGATATGTACAAGCTTTTAGTTGCTGCTGTCTGAGGCAAAAGGCAACCCTTACCTTACTTTAGCCCTTATGATGAGTCTGAGGGTACATTTACAATGTAGAATTAAGACAGTTTGACCCCACTTTCAGTGCCAAGGCTCATTGTTAACAGAATCATGGGACTTGTCGTTTTACAAAGTTTTAGCCTTCTCAGCCAAATATTGCTGGTGCTGCACCAAAGTTGTTGTTGTTCATTCGTTCAGTCGTCTCCGACTCTTCGTGACGTCATGGACCAGCCCACGCCAGAGCTCCCTGTCGGCCGTCACCACCCCCAGCTCCTTCAAGGTCAGTCCAGTCACTTCAAGGATGCCATCCATCCATCTTGCCCTTGGTCGGCCCCTCTTCCTTTTACCTTCCACTTTCCCCAGCATCATTGTCTTCTCTAGGCTTTGCTGTCTCCTCATGATGTAGCCAAAGTACTTCAACTTTCTCTCTAGTATCCTTCCCTCCAATGAGCAGTCGGGCTTTATTTCCTGGAGGATGGACTGGTTGGATCTTCTCGCAGTCCAAGGCACTCTCAGAACTTTCCTCCAGCACCAAAGTACAACTCCACATTTCCATAGCATTGAGCCAAGACATTTAAAGTGGTGCCAAACTGCATTAATTCTACAGTGTAGATGTAACCTGTATGTCTCTGACCATATGTAAGAGTAATAGATTTGTTGAAATGGTGCAGTACAGCCTGTGGTATATATACAGTTTGATTTTCCAAGAAAGCAGGACAGACAGGGAAGTTCAGGAGGAATGCCATTATCGCCTTGCCCATCATCTACCACCCAGGTCAGATGAGTCATCCTAATTTTCCAAACCATAACATTGAATGTTATATAGGCGCCCCCGGTGGTGCAATGGGTTAAACCCTTGGGCTGGCAAGACTGAAGACTGACAAGTCAGAGGTTCAATTCCGGGGAGTGCGTAAATGAGCTCCCTCTGTCAGCTTGAGCTCCCCATGTGGGGACATGAGARAAGCCTCCCACAAGGATGATAAAACATCAAAAACATCTGGGTGTCCCCTAGGCAACATCCATGCAGCCRGCCAATTCTCTCACATCAGAAGTGATTTGCAGTTTCTCAAGTCGTTCCTGACATGAAAAAAAAAATTGAATGTGAAATTTCAGATGCCTAAGTAAGAGTTTAAATTCTCCYTATAGAGCCCCATTGGCTTTTTGTTTTTTCTCCAGSTTCTTTTCCGTTCTCTGATTCCTCCCCCCACTCTTGAAGAACTCAGACTGCAGCCTTAAACCTGACATCTCARCTCTCTTGGGTTCAGCCTGGAAGTTTTTTCCACTAGCTTTGCCTGCAGTTATCTAACCCACTGAGATTTCATAGCCTGTCTACTGGTCTAATCAGGTTTACTCCCTAGGTTGGGGGGGGGGGCATCCGTGTTCTGCTTTGTTTATAGTGTGGGTGGGTCAGGCAGAGTGGGTTATAGCACAGCGCTGGAGGGGAAATTTGGCAGCTGTCTCAGAGTTTCCTAGCTGTAAGTTATTACCAGGTTGCCATGCCCACAAGAAGGAAACCTGCTCAAACAAGGACACCCCTTTCCGTTCCAGCAAAACAGCCACAGTGACCCAGCAGAAAACAAACCCATTGCTCTTAAAGTTTCCCTATGGCCTCCATCCAACATACAGGATCTTGTAACATATAGTAGGGTTAATCCAGTACCAATGTTGCAGATGTTTGTTGGCACAATCTGACTTTCTGCCTCTTTCTTCTCACCAGAACCCTCTCTGCCACTCAGGACACCTGTTCAAGAAGTTTCCCAGCTCTCTCCAGCAGGTAACTGCTGGCTCCCATGTCAACAGGGATGTGAATCTGCTCCAGTATTTAATACAAACTTTAAAGGAACTCTTTAAGGTGCTGGATCTAGTTGGGGGAATAAGATGCAGCACCTTAGATAACTTTTTTGAAAATCCAACTAAAACATGGAATTGAACAAGTGATCAGTGGTTCTTAACCTGTGGGCCACAGACCACCAGTGGGACATGAGGATGAAAATCTGGTCCGCAAGCTTCCTTCCTCTTTATTTATTCATTTTATTTCCACTCTTTTTGTGCTGCCTGCTACTCCTTCCCTGTCACTGGCAATGGCATATATTCTGTATCAGAAACTAGAGCTGATGTGGTCTATCTAATGCAATTTTTTGAATCAATACCCCCAAATCATATCTAAAGTTAACCAAAAACTGATTTGTAACCCTTTTGGTACTAATATTGGAGAGTAGTCCTGGTCAAAGTGGTCCCTGGTCAAGAAGTTCCTGGTCAAGTGGTTCCTGGTCAAATTGGTTCCTGGTCAAGTGGACCCTGGCCAAAGAGGTTCCTGATCAAATCGTTCCTGGCCAAGAAATCCCTGGTCAAGTGGTTCCTTGTCAAAGTATTTCCTGGTTAAAGTGGTCCCTGGTCAAAGTGGTCCCTGGCCAAAGTGGTCCCTGGCCAAAGTGGTCCCTGGCCAAAGTGGTCCCTGGCCAAAGTGGTCCCTGGTCAAAAAAAGGTTGGGAACCACTGCTGTAGATGGTGTGGAAGGAAATATTCCCATTTCAGATATTTCTTTTGGTTTCTAATGGGATTTGGTTTGAAGGACATTTTCCTTATTCTGAAATTATGTATACCAAAATCTGTGGATGCTCTAGTCCCATTATATACAATTTTGTAGTACAATGGCATCCTTTGTATATAGTGCTGAACAACAACTGAAGTGAGTGCCTCAGAGTCTGAAGAACTGTGAAATAGTGGGAGGCTACTGCGAGGTATGCTTACACATCAACACAAGCCATGGTTGGTTGAATCCATGGGTACAGCACTCATGGATACAGAGGACTATATAAATCTCCTCTGTTTACATACCACTGCCCCTCCCCCCAGAATGTAAATGAACAAAATAATAAACACATATTTTGAAAAAAAATCAAGTACGGGAACAAGGCAAAGAGAAGCTGCTGAAACCAAGAGTTTGGAGTCAAAGTGGGGCTGGAACAAACTTTGGGTGGGGTCAGAGTTGGAGTCAGCAGCAATGTACCTATTCTACCTTCGACTTCAAAATGGGAACTTCTTATATTAAATGCTTAATTTGCTGCAGATTTATTTTCATAGGAACTTAGGAAAGTTTTCTAGTTCAGACATTTTAATCAAATAAATATATTGGATGTTCCATCGCTCTAAGTAGCCTAATGATTCATGTAGTGGCGATGAAATGTCTTCTATTACCATTTTGCTACAGTAAATTTGTTAATGCTAATTAAGGTACATTTGTCATTTATGAAGGAGTGGAACTGAAATAGTAGAAATATAGGGGTTTTAAAGTTGAAAGTTTGGTATAGTGGCTCTACAGCTCTGGCTGAAACCACAAAGGAAGAGTGACTTTCATCAGAAGAATGACATCTTTGTATCCAATATGAAAGAAAAGATCGGCAGTCTCCCACCTCAACCCATCCCTATATGCCCTTCCAATGGGGGAACGCTAGTTCTTCCTAGGGCTTAAGACCAGTACAATGGGATAAAATATGTAACATATTGCAATATCAAATGGGAAAATTGGGGGGAAAACTCAGCTATGAGCCAAACATCATGCAGCAGTACTCAAGTAACAACCATGTCAGACTACACAGAGATGCCATTGAAATCCACAAGCATGTGGACAATTTCAACAGAAAGGAGAAAACCATGAAAATGAACAAAATCTGGCTACCAGTATTTTAAAAACCCTCTAAAATCAGGGCAGTAAATAAAGACGAACACTAAGATGACAGGGGAATTCCAGACAAGAAGCAATCAGAGCCAGTTAACGCTTTCCAACAATAATAATTCTCCTAGGCAGGAAGCTGCCAGGCTTTGAAACTGCAAGTCTATTGAATGCTAATCAAGCTGGCCAATTGCAACATTCACACTTGCCTCAGGCAGACAAGAGTTCTTTCTCCCACCCTGGACATTCCACGGATATACAAATCCCACTTGCCTAGTTTCCAACAGACCTCACAACCTCTGAGGATGTCTGCCATAGATGTGGGCAAAATGTCAGAAGATAATGCTTCTGGAATATAGCCATATAGCCCAGAAAACTCATAGCAGCCCAGTGATTCCAGCCATGAAAGCCTTTGACAACACAGTACTCAAGTAGTTTGGTACACCTTGTATCATTATCTATTGAATAGTTTTGTTTTTGTTGATAACTGTTTTCGAGTTTGATTTATGGTGACCTCATGAATGGTAGATCTTCAAGTCCCTCTATCCTTAACAGTCTGACCCTATCCATCTGGAATGCAGTCTTCCTCTTTTCCTACTGCCTTCAGCCTTACCAAGGATTATTGTTTTTTAATTATTTTTAATGGTTTTATAGCCTTCATTTCAAGGTAAATCCCACACCACAGCCAAGAAAAGTGAGTGCAGCTTATTAAAAATATAAAGTATCTAAGCGAAAAGTACACAAGCAAACCTCAAAGCGACATTCCATATGCCATTTATTCAAATCAGAAGTGAGCTATAAGGTACAAATGCGCTGCACATTACACCTTAATCAGAAGCACATTAATCAAGTGGAATGAAAAAGGCTTTCAACGTTTCCTGGATGTCTTTTCAGATTTGTCATTTGTTAATTGCACCAACTGCTACCCCTAACAAAATACAAGGGAAAGAACATTTTGTTTTTGTGTCAGGAGTGACTTGAGAAGCAAGTCACTTCTGGTTTGAGAGAATTGGCCATCTGCAAGGATGTTGCCCAGGGGACACCTGGTTGTTTTGATGTTTTACCCACCTTATGGTAGGCTTCTCTCATGACCCCACATGGGGAGCTGGAGCTGACAGAGGGAGCTCATCCACACACTTCCCAGATTCGAACCTCCAAAATGTTGGTCTTAAGTCCTGCCAGCACAAGGGTTTAACCCATTGCACCACTGGGGGCTCCTAACAAGTTACAAAATTTAGCAGAATGCGGAAGAGTTACTTTTTGGACCACATTCCTGCAACCAATCAACCAACCAACCAACCAACCAACCACCCCCCTTCCCCTTCACCAGGATAATCACTGTCCTTGGAAGTCTAAGAAGTTGTAGACCAAACAGCAATCTATCCAAGCTCAGTATTAGCTTGGCATGAAATTAATCCAAAAGCCTAGCTTGATGATAGTTACCAATATTCTCTGTATATTCAGGCATCACTGCCCTCTTCAGGCACAAAAAGGAATGAAGGTGAGCTACATCTATTCCCAAGTGGCAGACAGCATGAAGCCACTCACAACAGTGGCATAAGGAGACCATGCAATAAAAGAAAGTGTAGTTGAGCTCCTAGGACTATTCCCAACTCCCAATTCCATACCCTCCAATATTTCACATATGAAAACTGAGACACATGTGGACAGGCAACATCAGAGATTACGTTAAGTTGTCAGAGAGTTATTCATGAGGAAGAACACATAAGCCAGGGATGGCTGCAGCAAATTGCTTTTGCCTAAGTGTCGTCTCTTGGGAAGCGTAATATTTTACCTGTTCCTTTCCCTTCTTCTCTGCTACCTGAGTCACCATCTTTCAAATCCAACACTCCAAGCCGGGGGGGGGGGGGGATCATTTGCTTTCCAAATGTTATTGGACATCCCAGAAGCTCTAGCTCAGTGTTTCTCAACCTGCAGGTTGGGACCCCTGGGAGGTCATGACGGGGGTTTCAGAGGGGTCTCCAAAGACCATCAGAAAACACGTATTTTTGATTGTCTTAGGAACCCCTTTAGCAGAGAAGGCTTAAGATCTCTCCGCCTGTCCTTCTCTTCCTTTTTGGCAACAGACAGCGGATCCTCCCCCCAAAATACCTCCTCCTGCTATGATTGTAGGTGAACTATAAATCCCAGCAACTACAACTCCCAAATGTCAAAGTTCATTTTCCCCAAACTCCACCAATGTTTACATTTGGGCATACTGAGTATTTGTGCCAAGTTAGGTCCAAAACCATCATTGTTTGAGTCCACAGTGCTCTCTGGATGTAGTTGAAATACAACTCCAAAACTCAAGGTCAATGCCCACCAAACTTTTCCAATATTTTCTGTTGGTCATGGGAGTTCTGTGTGCCAAGTTTGGTGTAATTCCATCTTTGATGGAATTCAGAATGCTCTTTAATTGTAGGTGAACTATAAATCCCAGCAACTACAACTCCCAAGATCAAGGTCTATTTTCCCCAAACTCCACCACTGTTCACATTTGGGCATTTTGGGTATTTGTGCCAAATTTGGTTCCGTGAATGAAAATATATCCTGCATATCAGATACTTACATGACAATTCAAAACAGTAGCAAAATTACATTTATGGAGTAGCAACGAAAATAATTTTATAGTTGGGGGTCACCTCAACATGAAGAACTGTATTAAGGGGTCACAGCATTAGGAAGGTTGAGAAACATTGCTCTAGCTCATAGCGAAGGGTAAGGAATGATGAGAGTTTTAGTTCTGTGTCATTTGGAAGGATGTACTATTCCACCATAGTCTGTGAGCACAGTACCACACTAGGTCGCTCAGCAAAGAAAAAGTTACAGTTTGGTCGAACAAGTATTAGGTATAACTGTTTGTCTGGATGGGGTCTACAAAGCCTGGCTGGAATAACACCCTGCCAAAAATTTAGAGAAATATTTATTTTGTTTGAGCTACAGTTTCATAGAGCAGTATAGCATCTGCCTACGTAGAGCTAAATACATAATGGCTCTTTTTGGACATGAATAAGACAACTACACACCCTTCTGAACATGAACAGGAAAATGGATCATCTGTTTTCATACTTTGCAGTAAGCCAATCCAAATATTCTTGTTCTTTATCTGTGATCTCTACCAGCTCTAGCCAAAACACCAATGGTAAAGAAAACTGGGGGACTGTGTTACAAGAATATTAGGATGTGTGTTTCGTGCCCAGAATTGGATTTATGGGATCATAAAACAAGAGGAAAGCATTGAGAACAACAGGTAGCCAAGCCAAACAGGAATCCTTCCTCTTAGGCCCCTTCCACACAGCTGAATAAAACCCCACATTATCTGCTTTGAACTGGAATATATGGAAGTGTGGACTCAGATAACCCAGTTCAAAGCAGATATTTTGAGATTTTCTGCCTTGATCTTCTGGATATATGGCTGTGGGGAAGGGTTAGCCATCACCTGTTAGTAAAATCCTGGTTAAGGAGTGGTTGTGATCCAATATAAAGAGAAAACATTACTAAAAGATATTGCATCAAATTACCTGTACATTGAGCTATGTGTATAAGGTGCATATGAGACATAAATGGATTTTGTGTTTAGACACGGGCCCCAGCTCCGAAGATCTTATTATGTATTTATTTATTTTGGACATTTATATCTCGACCTCTGCAGAGGGACTCAAGGCGGCTGACAACAAAAGCATAAATATACATCTTAGGTAAAAACAGTATAAAATGTTATAAAAACATCATAAAACAGTAAAATATTAGAACAATCGCCAGAATTAAATCATCGTCCTACACTCAGTCCATTCGAGTCCATCAGTCCATTAAACCATATCGCTACCATCACGTCGGTTTAGTCTGCAAAGGCCTGATCCCACTGCCAGGATTTCACCTTTTTCCAGAAGGTCAGGAGGGAAAGAGCAGATCTGATTTCACTTGGGAAGGAATTCCATAGCTGAGCGGCCACCACAGAGAAGGCTCTGTCTCTTGTCCCCACCAACCATGATTACAATGGTGGGGGGACAGCGAGCAGGGCCTCCCTGGATGATCTTAAGGTCCTAGGTGGTTCGTAGCAGGAGATACGTTCAGACAGGTTAACTGGGCCAGAACCGTATGCATATGTAAGTAAGTATCCAAAAACCAAAACACTTCTGGTGCCAAGCAATTCCAATAAGGGATACTCATCCTGTAATATGCTTTCCTTTATCCTCAACTTACTCCAACTGCTGTTGAGTTCAAAGCTAAAAAAGCATTTGCATTGGATTAGCTCAATAGGGGGAAAGAGAGAGGAATGGAGCAGAATTTTGTCTTTCCCACAGTATTCAAGGAAAAGCAACCCACTAAAGTCTTTCCCAGCTTGTATGCTCATCTTCATTAATAACGGTTGCCATCTTGACCACAATCTGATATTGCCCTGGTTTTTATCTATGAAACATTAGAGATTATGCTGAGTTACTCCAGCCTGGACACTATTTTTCAGGCTAACCAATATGGCAAGATTCTTGTAAGGTGCAATGGGCAGGAGTACAATTTGTCCCGTCTTTGGGGAAAGGCAGGATTTAAATCTAGCAAACAAATGGGTAGAGATACATCAGCTTAAAGTCTCAAGGCCATTATTCGAATACAGGTGCTCACAGCCTTGGTCTGACCCTAACAGAACAAGGAGGAAGAAAAAGATAAATGTATACATTTGATTGCCATCATCCACTGAATTTAATGCCGTTGGTTCAGACTGAGACTACATACCGAACTTATTGCGAAATCTGAGCTTTATTAAAAAATAAAGCCCTCTGTGGTATAGATATCTCTCTGTGTAGGCTTTAAGGATATTGCAATACTCAGTTTTGAGCCAGACAAGAGCTCAAGTCTTCTTTCCTAGATTTGGAGAGAATATTTCTTCATTACTTTGGGCTATTCTTGTGTTTCCGTCTATATATGTAACACAGTAAATAATTTTCTTCACTTTCCCTCCCCCCCCCCCCTTTCTGCTCTGTTTTACTCACTGTGATCTGAACATCTGGTGTTGAAAGGAGGAATAGACCATAACAACAGCAATGTAGAAATAGCAAGAATGTCTTCATCATCCTATTATTAGTATTGTTATCATTATTTATTTATTTACAGTATTTATACCCTTCTCACCCCAAAGGGGACTCAGAGCAGCCTTACAATAGGAAGCAATTCGATTCCACATAAAACAGACATATAATAAAATAGTTATATGCATTAAAACATACATTAAAATATATAAACATTAAAACCAGCTTTTAAAAACCACATAATCCAAAATCATAGTCAGGGGTTTAACTATGCACATACGCCATCTTCACTTATTGCACTGCATTACTGTCCAAAATTTTGGTCCCACAGCCCTGTTTTTAGCTGCTTTCTGAAGGTCAGGAGGGTGTTGATTCCGCTGGAGAGGGAGTTCCATAGCCGAGGGGTCACCACTGAGAAGACCCTGTCCCTTGTCCCCACCAATAGCACCTGCGAAGGAGGTGGGATCAAGAGCAGGATCCCCCCTCAGATGATCTCAATCTCCGAGATGATTCATAGAGGGAGATACGTTCAGACAGATAAGCTGGGCCAGAACCGTTTAGTGTTTTATAGGCTAAAGCCAGCACTTTGAAATGTGTTTGGTAGCAAATGGGCAGCCAGTGGAGCTGGCATAAGAAGAGGGATGTTTTCTATCTGTACATGGCTCCAGTGAGAAATCATAATCATAAGAGTTTTCTATAGCTATATGGCAGCCCAGAAATTTCATCTTTTGGATTCAGTAACCTAGGATGTCTCTAGATGACACAGGCTCTATCTACACTGCAGAATTATAGCAGTTTAACACACATTAACTTAAAAAGGGAAATGAGACAAAACAGATGAAATGGCTACCATTTGTGAAGTGCACAAAAGAAAATAATCATAATATAATACTGTTAAATACACATTTTAAAAAAATAGTATTGGGAAAGGAAAGCTTTTGGGGTCTACAGTTCCCAAAATCTCTCTTGGTAGCATGATCAGTGGACCTACTGGCTGGGAGATTCTGAGAGCAGTAGCCCAAAATGAGAAGTTTCCAAACACTGTTCTCAAAGTAAGCACTGAAGTTTACTTCTAAATTCTGACTGATGTTCTGGAGGTTAGTTAGATTCTCCTGGAACACAAAAGTCCCAGTAAATTCTCTGTTTATTCTCTTTCTTTCTCTTTTTCTTAGGAACTGATAAGGTATACAAACTGGGTCCTTCCCATTATTGAATTTCCTTCCTAGGAAGCCATATCACTGCTTATTTTGAAAACTGACCTTCGAAAACTGATTAATTTCTTTACTGGGCTTGTTTTTTTTTTGTGAAAAAAAAAGTGTCTGATTCTAATTATTTAGAAAAGTAATTTACAATATTTATTGCACTTTCTGGTTCACATATATATACTATTAACCTTTAGGGCTCTTGCAAACTGCAGCAGCCCTGGGACAAAATGCAAAAGAAAGCAGCCTCAAACAGCTGAAAGGTAGGGCAAACCAGGCTCCTGGGAGATGAAACAAGGATCATAACCTGTTGGGGATTATGACCTGTTAGAATCATAACCTATTGGGGATTATGACCTGTTAGAATCATAACCTATTGGGGATTATGACCTGTTAGAATCATAACCTATTGGGGATTATGACCTGTTAGGATCATAACTTTCTGGATAGCAGAGTTATGGAAGTATTCCTTTAGTTTATTGGGTAAAGGATGATCACTCGGCATGTAAATATCTTGTTTCTATTTGATGTTCTCAGCAGACAAAGATTCAAGTAGACTTCTTTAAAATAACATGTTTTACTCACAACTACAGGCACATTTCTTGTCAGGTTAAACTTTAAAATGTTTCCGTTTGTACCTTTAACTTATAGTGCTTACCAGTCTTTTCAAAACCATATTGCTCTAAAAACCTTCTTTCATAACAGTCTACTTCCAAGGGACTCAAGACCCAACAGTTTTCTAAATTCCTACACTGACTTCTGTACTCAAACTGATTCAAGGCTCAACTGTCATCCTTTTAAAAGGCATTCTAAACAGTCACTAAACCACTCATATGGTCTGCAGCCCCTCCCACTGCCTCAAGTACGTAGAGCTAAGAAAACTGCAAACCAAAGAAGACATACACTTCAGGAAATAAACAACACATTATAAACAGACAAAACATTAAATATAGGAGGCTTGAGAAGGTTGCTATCACCAACAGTTTCCTTATACATCCAAGATCTTTTAAGGGAACACAGGAATGAAGTCATTTTAGACCCTGTGTTCTCCAAAACCTGAATCTTGAGACATGTCACACCATTAAAGGTGTGACAAATAAATTTAATACAAAACTTAAAAAAAATAACCCAGCATTAGAAGATGGTGGAAAGGCAGTCAAAGACTGAATGCTGAGTGTTGTTGCATCCTATAGAATTCGGAGGTCTGTATAGTCAGCCCTTCACATTTGCAAGTTTAACTTTTACAATTTGATTACTTGCAGATCTGATTAATATATTATACCAAGGAATCTCTAGGTCAGTAGTTCTCAATCTGTGGGTCCCCAGGTGTTTTGGACAACAACTCCCAGAAATCCCAGCCAGTTTACCAGCTGTTAGGATTTCTGGGAGTTGAACCACTGCTCTAGGTAATCCAGTACAACCATATAGGTCTCTTTCACACATCTGTATAAAATCTACATTGAACTGGATTATATGGCAGTGTGGCCTCAAATAACCCAGTTCAAAGCAGATATTGTGGATTATCTGCCTTGATATTTTGTTTTATATTGCTGTGTGGAAGGGCCCTGAGTCAATAGAAAGGTGGATGAGGACAACATACCTCACAGGATTTCTGTAAGCATAACCAGAGAAAAAAGAAAACAGGAACCAAGAAGTACTTTGCACAGTTAAGATGCAATTTAAATGATTCATTATAAAGAAGCCATTTTACATCAAGCTACATAATGCATGAGGAGTGTAATGGCACATTTCATATTTAATAAATAAGAACATTGCTGCATTTTAAAGCTATCTGATACTGTTAACTGAAGTCTCCTACTTGCTCCTTGAAAGGAGCATAGGTGTCCCTGGGAATCTTGCTGCAAAATGTAGGTCACCCGTACTTTGTAGTACTCTGTTGCTTATACGTGGCTAATGAAGTCTTTGCAATGTAAGGGAGGAAGGAAAGGTAAAAAGTGAATTGGTATGTGACTCCTATGATAACAAGTCTATTCTAAAGTTATTGTACCAAATTAATATCAGAGTCTCTGAAAGAGGGAACACTGCTGTATGTTCCAGGACCACCAGCGAAAAGTGAAAATCCATGAAGTAGGGACGCAGGAGCCTGGAAGAGGCAGCTAGGCTCCTGCTTCTGCAGCCACTGCTGCCATTGCCACCCTTCTTGCTCAATTACTCACTCACTCACTCCTGCCTCACTTGCTACTCACTGGACCGAGTCCTGGTTCTGCCGCCAGGACCCAGCCCAGTGAGTGAGCAAGTGAGGGAGAGCTGGTGAGTGAGAGAGCAAGGGTGGCAAGGGCAGTGGCTAGGCCTGTAGCCAGGATTTTAATGTGAAATAAATAAGTTTTGGTCTTGTTCCTTATGGCCAGATAATAGTGGCAAACCAAGATGAGGGAAAGTCACTGGCTCATATCCTCCAGCATTTCACAGATGGACAATATGAGGCATTTGTGGCCTAGAAACATAAGAAGGCAAATGATATGAAAAGACAGGACAGATAAGCAAGGAGAGGTTGCAGCAATTTGTTTTTGCCTGAGCCCACTGGGAAGGACAAGATTCTGTTTCTTCTCTGTTAATTGAGTGCAAACTATTTCTGTATTTTTTAATGTTCCACAAAGGCATTGTGTCTCCCATATCTGTGAATTGTTTAGCCATATTATTGAAGAACCAAATCCGACTGTTTTCAATAAGAATTCTGCCCACAATGAAATTTTCCTTCAGTCCTCAAATATCTAACCTTGTAAACTGTGCTGGTCAATGACCGAAATAAATGATTTGATTGATAACCTTGTAAAGAGTGAGACACTGAAAATCATTCACATCAAGGGCTCTCCTATTTGCTCCGTCCCCATTCCCTGGATAACTTGCTTCCTTTCCTTTGGCTGCTCTAAGTGGTCAACTGAAGTGTTAAATGACTATAATGCAGAAAATTTGGAGAGTGAAGGAAATATTCATGTGAGGAGCCAAATTCTTATGGGAAGGGTTCTGTTTTGTCCCCGACTACAGTAGCTGTACCCCTGAACTGAACCCTGGATAGTCTATGGAACTGTGTGATTTCAGTGTTTTGTTTGGATTAAGAAGTATAGGTTGATGCAGAAACAAGATGGAATTCATATGAAACTGGCATGGACTAGAATAGACTGATCCTTTTCTGCCTTGCTTCCACCTGATTTTCCAGTCTTTGGCTTCAGCCACACTTGTTTTGCCCTCATGGCACATTTCTTCTTCTTGCTCCCAGCCCTTTCGAAGAGAGACCTATATCCTTTCTCATCTCAACCCTTGCTCAAGGAGCTTAATTACTAGTGTTGCATCTTCACCGAGGGCTTCAACTTGGTTCTCCTGGAGGGAAAGAAGTCATTTCAATTTGACAAAGTGAGAAGACACTGACCTCGGGCAGCTGCAGAGACATACCCTACTTGTAATTCTTTTGAGCCAAGAAAGGTCACTGAATATGTATTGCAACAGCCAGCCTTTTGACAGTCAAAGAGTTTGACATGAAAAGGAAAGTAAGCCACCCAGCCCAATAGGGCTTGAAATTCTCCACAGGGAGGTTTGAATCCCATGAATTGGATAGACATATTAAAAAGTGACTGACAAATGTTTTAAATAGATACATATCCATACGATGTTATTGTTGGTGATGATGAATGATAATATATTTGTAATAAACTTATTCTCTTTTAGGAGAGAATGCTGCTGGAACATGGCCATACAGCCTAGAAAATTCACAGCAAATTCACACAGTGATTCCAGCCATGAAAGCCTTCGATAATACATTTCTAGGCCCTTTAATGGCATTCTGCTGACAGCTTCCGCTGGAAAACATAGTGTCTCCCAGGGGGAAATAAGTTAGAAATGTCTGTATTTGAATCTGGAGGGCTGACTGTATTATATTTAGGCCCTTTTCTGTCCTGCCAGGGATTGAACCAAGAACTGTCTAGATACAGAACACTTGCTTTCTCACTGCTAGCAACTGGATGACTGCATATCCTCTTAACACAGTGTTTTCAAATTGTGCTTCTCCAGGTGTTTTGGACTCCAGCTTCCAGATATCCCAGCCAGCTTACCAGATGTTAGAAATTGTGGGAGCTGAAGTCCAAAACATCTGGAGCAGCACAGTTTGAGAAACTCTGTTCTATTTCAAAAATAAAAACCATGGGACATGTGACCATGTAACATCAGGGTCCTCTTCAATATAGTAAAGATTCTTAATGAGAAAAAAAACATATTTATTATTTATTTACAGCTTTTATATTCTGCCCTTGTCACCCTGCAGGGGACTCAGGGCAGATTACAGTGTACACATATATGGCAAACATTCAATGCTAATTTTGACATACAACATATAAAGACATAGACAGAGGCTATTTAACTTTTTCTGGCCACCAGGGGAGCTGTCACTTTCATCGTCCATCTGCGACACTGATGAAGTACTTCCGCATTCCCCGCATGCTTTTTGCTGGAGTGCTGGCCTTTTTTATGGCTTCATAAATTAGTTAATTTAAGCCTCCCCACACTTTAAGGTGGTACCTAATTTTCCTACTTGATAGATGCAACTGTCTTTAGGATTGCAAAGGTCGACAACAGGCTACACAATTGGTTGGAAACCCACTCCAACCTGGGCTGGCTTCGAACTCATGACCTTTTGGTCAGAGTGATCTTAATGCAGCTGACACTCAGCCAGCTGCGCCACAATCCTGGTGCTTAGAAAGCTAAGAGGAGATACAGCAGTTTGCTTTTGCCTGGGTCTACTGGAAAGGTAAGATTTTGCTCCCTCCCCTGTCCTGCTAATAATATATTGTATATACATATAATATTTATAATATTATAATGTGATGCAATATAATACTAATAATGTGATATTATAATTATATATTTATATTACATGCAATATTGCTAATATTACAATACAATGGTATAGTACCATCTAGTAATATTTAATACTGATATTATACTATGCTAATAATATAATATATTGTATGTATATGTATATGTAAGCCACTCTGAGTCCCTTTCAGGGTGAGAAGGGCGGCATATAAATGTTGTAAATAAATAA
>NW_026844366.1:331991612-332084074 GCF_025583915.1 Anolis sagrei ordinatus | reverse complement strand
CCCAACTAAATGCATTATTTCAATTATTTTTGTACTTTGAGCCCTGTCTACTGAAAGAAGCTGGAGGCGGAGGAGAGGAAGCAGGGGAAATGGGCTCTGGGGAAGAGATCGGGACAACAGGAAGTTGTCCATACTAAATGAGAACAGTATGAACAGTAAGTTGCCCATACTACATCAGATCCATTGGATGGAGGTTCTGTGATTGAACTGCATGGCTCCTGATTCCACTACTGGGCTCCACTTTAGTCTTTGTCTTCACTGCCTTAAGGAATAATAAATTAATACCATAGCAGGCAGATCTCCATATTAATCTCCACATGTTGACAGTGACATATGTACAAAGATTCAAAAAGGTTTATGATAAAACATTTTCTGCCGCTCAGCTCTACCGAGGCCTGGGAAAGCACACACAGGGAAGGTAAATGCCAGAAACAAGATTGATGTTTACTTTTCTGATAGGAAGCAGATTGTCTTTTGTGAGAAGCAACTTGCATACAGTTTGTGCTTTTCATCTGAAAGCTATTAGAGATGGCGTCCAGAGGAGCAGGCAATGGGCATTGTTCTGGAAATCAAAGGAAATGAAACCTGACTGGTTGCGATGGAGGATAGAAGGATGATTGGCAGCATTTCTACCTCTGCGTTTGACACATATTGGCAAAGCTTGACAGCAAGGCCTTTTCAACAGCAAAAGGTTACATCCAACAAGCTCTGCAAGACAAAGGCGATCTTGGGAGTGGGAGGGAGAAGGATGAGTAGCAAAATTATATATTGATTCAATCTGCACCATTTTAAAATCAGCTTTCCTGAATAAGTGACTTCTATATGTTTCAGACTACAATGCATCTCCAGGTGTGGTTCAGCCACAAGAGAGCATGGTAAGTTTTAGACATCTATTCTAAAACTTGAATGTTTACACCAGACCTTTTCATTTATGCAAGCTTTAAATGTATAAACTGGGCAGATTTTATTGGGATGTTTTATTTATTTTTAAATATTTTGTGTTTCTTTAAAATGATTTTATTTTGTGCAAAATTTTAATAGCTTTTTTCCCTTTTGTTCAGGCTTTTAGTTTTAATGTACTCTTTCTGAAAACTGCCTTAAGTCCTTTGAGAGGAAAGTTTTCAGAAAGAGTAAATTAAAGAGTAAATTAAAACTAAAAGCCTGAACAAAAGAGAAAAAAACCATTAAAATTTGGAGTATTAAAAAACAAAGGAAATACATAATTCCCTGACTTGGAAAACTGATTATGGTGTTATTGTTTTGTTTTTTAATACTCCATTATAGATAGATAGATAGATAGATAGATAGATAGATAGATAGATAGATAGATAGATAGATATCAGAAGTGGTTTCTGAAATGGAACAATCTGCCCTCTGTATCTATGGATTCAGCATTTACTGATTTCACCATCTATGGCTTGATTTTTTTAAAACTCCCACTTCCTTACTTCTAAAACCAAATACAATTGCAAGCCATGAGATTTTACTATATTTTGATGTTGTATTCTTTTTATTCTGCCATTTTTAAAAGGAAATTATGGAGCCTCTGGTGGCACAGTGTTTTAAACCCTTGTGCTGGCAGGACTGAAGACCGACAGATTGCAGGTTTGAATCCGGGGATAACATGGATGAGCTCCCTCTATCAGCTCCAGCTCCCCATGTGGGAACATGGGAGAAGCCTCCCACAAGGATGGTAAAACATCAACACATCTGGGCATCCCTTGGGCAATGTCCTTGCAGGCAGCCAGTTCTCTCACACCAGAAGCAACTTGCAGTTTCTCAAGTCATTCCTGACATTAAAAAAAAAAAAAACCAAAACAAGGAGTGCCCATGCCTTTAGAGTATATATACTAAGCATGGGCAAACTTGAGCCCTCCAGGTGTTTTGGATGTCAACTCTCAAAATTCCTAACAGCCGGCTGCTAGGAATTGTAGGAGTTGAAGTCCAAAACAAGCCCAAGTCTGCCCACACCTGGTATATACACACATAGATATACCTATATAGCTATACTTCCTAGAGCAAGGTAATATGCAGAGTTATTATGAATTAATCCATTCCTCAATCAGTTAAAAGGCAGGTGATCAATCAAATAAAAAATTCTACTGCTGTAATAAAAATGTAACATAGGAAATAGGCTCCGGCTCAAACACATTTGTCTCATCTGTCTTGTGTTAGAACTCTTACATATGTTGAAGGCACAGCAATCAATCTATCTTTCAGAAAAGAACATTAAGAAAAGACAGAGAAGCTCACACTTCACTACATCTTGATAATTTCACTATGGAACAATAAAGTGCACTTCAAAAAGCAGGGAAATGAGAGAAGTAATGAGAACATTAATGAGAAGACCTTCTACAAACACCTCTCTTCTTATTCAGGTGACATTGTAGAAATGGTCTTCCCCATCTCTCCCCAGCCCAACTTGGTCCGAGGAAAGAAAATTCAATCATCACCAAGGAAAGTTTCTCACTCAAAAAGTTTCTGTCTTCATTTTCCAGTAGCCTCTGCCTTTGCAGCCAAATGTAAAGGAGTATGGCAGTTGTAGTCCGAAATACAGTATCTCAAGGACCAAAGGTTTCCACATTAGCGAGTCAGATTGTATCCACACTGTGCCATTATAGCCGTTTGATACACATTTACCTACCATGTCTCAATTCCATAGGGTCTTGATATATTTTAGTTTGGTGCAGGATTTCAAATACCAGAAAGAACTAGCCTCTTACCAACAACAACAACAACAACAACAACAACAAAGATTGTCAAAATCACAATCTGTCAACTTCAAAAGGCCACCTTAATTGGATCTGCTCACATCATTCGAAAATACATCACACAGTCCTAGACGCTTGGGAAGTGTTCAACTTGTGATTTTGTAACACGAAATGCAACATATAGATATTGTTTGCTCTGACATCCTGTGGTTTTGTGTCAGAATAATAATAATAATAATAATAATAATAATAATAATACACTTTATTTGGGTTGTTGTAGGTTTTTCGGGCTGTATGGCCATGTTCTAGAAGTATTCTAGAACATACTTCCATTCTAGAATACTTCTAGAACATGGCCATACAGCCCGAAATACCTACAACAACCCAGTGATTCCCGCCATGAAAGCCTTAGACAACACAACACTTTATTTATATTCTATCCTATCTACCTGAGTTGACACAAAGTGGATTCCAGCATATAAACAGACACAGGCAAACATTAAATGACTTTGAAACACAACGAAACACAAATACACAAACAAAGATAAAGCCTTCTCCTTTCATCTCCTGCTCTGGAGTCGGTGCTCATCTCTGGCTCTGGGGAAGGTGCTCATTTCTATTTCCAAGCCGAGGACCCTGAGTAGTCTGTAGACACTTCCTGGTCATGTAGCCGGCATGACTACATGGGGCACTGTTGTACCTTCCCACCATGGTGTTACCTATTGATCTACTCACGTTTGCATGTTTTCAAACTGTCAGGTTGGCAGGAGCTGGGGCTGACAGCAGGAGCTTGCCCCATCTCACAGATTCAAACACCCAAACTTCAGGTCAGCAAGTTCAACAGCTCAATGGTTTAACCCGTTGCACCACTATGGTCTCAAACTAAATGCGGCTTACCAACTAAGCCTTACTAACCAAAGGTCCTAGTGTACTATGGGTATCTGTCTGCACTACAGGCTTAAATTGATATATTCTTCGGTCCCGCTCCTTGATGCTTTCTTAATAGCTAATACCCTAACAGCCCCAGGCCCTTTTCTTTTCCCCCTCAGCCGCTTACGGTGTTAGGAATTGTGGGAGTTGAAGTCCAAAACACCTGGAGAGCCCAGGTTTGCAAAAGCCTGATGCAAAGGCACCCTTAGTTGCCTTTGGAAAGGAAAAAAGTTAGGAAGTGCCCACTCTGCCTGCCTGCCAGGTATTTTTAAAGCAATATTGTTACTGTAGACATTCTTGGTAGAAAATCTAATGGAAACATTTGGTTATTATGAGTACTGAGTAGTAGTGGGGGCAGAATTCACTTAATTTGCATTTTAATGCAAACCAACCTAATTTGTACTTTCCAAACTAATATGCAAACTGGAATGTAATTAGCCTTAAATTCTGGCCTTTCTCTGGTTTTTGCAGGACAGTTTTCCGTTAAGAAATGTGTACCAAAAGAGAGACAGAAGGAGAAACTAAATATAAAAACGAGTGCATTACCTTCTAAGAGCCAGCAAAATGTCCTTGGAAAAAACCCATGTAAGGCAAGGAAAGACCTTCATACCCCAAAGGCACCAGCCTCCATCTGAATTTGGAAGCTAAGCAGGGTCAACCCCTGTTAGTACACGGATAGAAGACTCCCAATAAATAACAGGTGCAGATTTTATTTCAGAGGAAGGAATTGGGAAGACCACCTTGAAGTATTATTTGCCTAGGAAAACCTTGTTAAATTCACAGTCACCATAAATAACACACACCCATGGATAATTACACACAAAAATCAAATGATTACTCCTAAAGAATTGCTGTTGGGGCACACAAGGGATCCCCTTGGGATCATTGAGGGGAGGGGGAGGTTTTTGGTGACCCCCTCTTTAAATATTTGCATGAATGTGTTGATTTGAGTCTTAGGACAAGTGTTTGGAGTAGTGGTTAAGCTGAATCATATCATCTCTTGGTGAGAATTGAGGATGGCAAAGCAACTAGTCAAATGTGGGCTAGGCAAAACCACTGTTAGGTGCATCTGTAATTGGGTAAGCAAATGAACCCAATGGGTGATTCTCACCAATGCTTCCTCTTCATCCTGGAAAAAGGTTATGAGTGGCGAGCCATAAGCAGGGTTCTGTCCTGGGCCTGGTTTGGTTCAACATCTTTATTAATAAATGAAGGGTTAGAAGGCATGATAATCAAGTTTGCAGATGACACCAAATTGGGAAGGATAGCCAATACTCCAGAAGACAGGAACAGTATCCAAAATGATCTAAACAGATTAGAGAGATGGGCCAAAACTAACAAAATGAAGTTCAACAGGGATAAGTGCAAGGTACTCCACTTAGGCAGAAAAAATGAAATGAAAAGATACAATGAAATGAAAAGATACAGAATGGGGGACGATGCCTGGCTAGAGAGCAGTATGTGTGAAAAAGATCTTGGAGTCATCATGGATAACAAGTTAAACATGACCCAACAATGTCATGTGGCAGCTAATAAAGCCAATGGGATTTTGGCCTGCATAAATAGGAGCATAGTGTCTAGATCCAGGGGAATCATGCTACCGTTCTATTCTGTCTTGGTCAGACCACACCTGGAATCACACTGTGTCCAATTCTGGGCACTGCAATTTAAGGGAGATGTTGACAAGCTGGATTGTGTCCTGAGGAAGGCGACTAAAATGATCAAGGGTCTGGAGAACAAGCCCTATGAGGAGCGTTATGTTTAACCTGCAGAAGAGAAGGCAGAGAGGAGACGTGATGAGGGCCATGATCAAGATGTGAGGGGAAGTCATAGCGAGGAGGGAGCAGGCTTGTTTTCTGCTGCCCTGGAGACTAGGATGTGGAACAATGGCTTCAAACTACAGGAAAGGAGATTAGGAACATTAGCAGTGGAACTCTGCCCCGTAGTATGGTCGAGGCTCCTTCTTTGGAGGCTTTTAAATAGAGGTTGAATTGCCATCTGTTGGGGGTGCTTTGAATGTGATTGTCCTGCTTCTTGGAAGGGGGTTGGACTGGATGGCCCATGCTATGATTCTATAATTCTATGGTTCTATAATGAGGCCAATCATAGTGTTTTGTGAGGATTCTGCCCTTGTGTGCTTATGAGGATTGTATGGATGTGGAGTGATATTTTGGATACGTTGGGCAAGTTGGGTTTAGATTATTGCTTAAGAAAAAAAATCTTGCTCTCTACTAGGGTACAGCAGCATGCTGAGTGGGTAGGTAGAGATACATAGCTAGATTAAGATTGTCTAGATAGAATCTATAATGGGAAGATTAATGGGAAAAATGGAAGTTGTGGTCCAGTTATGTCGGGAAGGCTCAGGTTCCTCATTCATGCTTCAAAGTAACCCATTATTTGTCATGGTGTGCTGTCAAGTTGACTCCTACTTCTGGTGTATCTACCACAGGGTTTCCTTGGTAAGATCTGTTCAGAGGAGACCTGCTTTCCTCTAAGGTTGAGAGACTGTGACTTGCTCAAGAGCATCCACTGACTTTCCATGGCTGAGCAGGGATTTGAACCCTCATCTCCCAGAGTCATAGGTTCAACGCTCAAACCACTGCACCTCACTGTCTCTCAGATATCCTGTTACAATAAACAGCAAATTGCCATTCTCATCTGTAGTCTGTTGGAGCAGAGATGTGTGGTTTTGATTTCCAATCATATTTTGCTCATTGGGGAGAACTAAAGTGTGAGTCTATCACCTCAGCTTATTAGAGAGGGAGAATAGCCTCCATTGCACCCCATCTTTCATCATGAACCCTTGCAGCGACTAATAGAAGGGAAATATTGTTGAGTTTCTTTCTTCTGCTCTCAGAAGGGAGCCAGCTGGGTTAGAAGGCCTGAGGCTGGGAATATAGAGCATAAGGAAAAGTGCTGCGCTCACAGACAACCTACCCCCACTGCTTCTCTGAGTGGAATTTGCTGGGGGCGTCTGAGGTGAAGCATTAAGAACCAGAAAAGCAGCAGAGTTCACCCAGCATTTCTTCACCTGGAGAACATTGCAGTTTTCTAATGCTTTTTGTGCCCTGTCCAAGTCACAGCTTTGGCTCCATCCGGGGGAAAGTGTGTCCAATACGCACACCCAAAACAAGTGCTTCCAAAGAAAGGAACAATGCTTTCCTAGAAGGGCCAGGAGTGGTGTAGAGTGATGTCACCTTTGATTCATTTGCTAACTTCAGGAGATTTCCTAATTTTTTGGGCAAGGCAGTGACTCTTGGTAAGGCTGCATAACATCACATGGAAGGAATTCTCAAATGTTTGCAAGACATGAATTAGCTGTGAAGGAAATGGCTCTCTCTCAATATAAGGAGTTATTTAACGGCATGGTCATACTGGAAGAAGTGAAGATGACTACTTAATCCCTCATCAGGGAGTGCTGTCGCAGCCACAGAAACATAGTGTACCCTTCAATTGTTTGCAGATGAAAACCGGGACACGTGTGTGCCCAAGTAACATTGGACACTGATTAAGGTGGTAAACATTATTACTGCGGAAAAACTCACAAACTTTGAGAGGCTTCAGAAGATTGCTTTTCACTCCACCTACCAAGAAGGGGAAGATTATTCTTTCTTGACCCCTATTTCTGAAGTAATGTGAGTGCAATCTACTTCTTCAATTTGCAGCAAATTGAGGAAGCTGAGACTGAAGGGAAGAAGAGAGAGACACTGGGGCATTTTAAGAGCAGCTGAAAAAATAGGATGACAGAGGCCAATGAGATTTTGGCCTGCATAAATAGGAGTCTAGTGTCTAGATCCAGGGAAGTCATGCTACCCCTCTATTCTGCCTTAGTTAGACCACACCTGGCATCACACTGTGTCTAATTCTGGGCACCGCAATTGAAGAGTGATATTGATAAGCTGGAATGTGTCCAGAGGAGGGCAACTGAAATGATCAAGGATCTGGAGAACAAGTCCTATGAGGAGCGGCTTAAAGAGCTGGGCATGTTTAGCCTGCAGAAGAGAAGACTGAGAGGAGACATGGTAGCCATGTATAAATATGTGAGGGGAAGTCATAGGGGGGAGGGAGCAAGCTTGTTTTCTGTTGCCCTGGAGACTAGGACACAGAACAATGGCTTCAAATTACAGGAAAGGAGATTCCACCTGAACATGAGGAAGAACTTTCTCACTGTGAGAGCTGTTCAGCAGTGGAACTCTCTACCCTGAAGTGTGGTAGAGGCTCCTTCTATGGAGGATTTTAAACAGCGACTGGATGGCCATCTGTTGGGGGTGCTTTGAATGCAATTGTCCTGCTTCTTGGCAGGGAGTTGGACTGGATGGCCCATGAGATCTCTTCCAACTCTGTGATTCTATGAAATGTTCAGACATTGAATGTTTGTCCCTCCAGGGAGATAGACCAGAATGTAAATAAAGATGATGATGATGATGATTAAATGCAGGGTGGTGGCCTTCCAGTTTTTACCTAAATGCCTGTAGTAACAAAGAACCCACCTAAAAGAACCTGCCTAAAATGGTTTGTTCTCTTGTCAAGCAGCTCTTATTTTGGAAGTCATTGAGTCCTTTGGTTCTTATCTAGTGGCCTTCCATGTTACTTCAAACAGTAGCCCCTTGAAGCCTCCAACCAGCATAGCAAATAGCCAGAAACTATGGAAGATGCAAGTCCAAAACATATGGAATACCAAAGGTTGACAACCAGTGTAATCTAGCCTACAACTCAGTGCAGGATGCCAGGCAGATTTTCATCTGGATTCTGCTTAAATACTCTATATAACCATGTATAAACCAACCTCATGTATAGGACTTCATCATATTGATTCCTCCCCCCCCCCCCCAAATTTTGTTTCGTTTGGCCTCTGTGAATCATACAAATTGGGTTCCAGACCCTTCATTGTTCTCCTTTGGATGCACTCTTGTGGAACAACTCCATTGAACCATGGCCAACTGAAGCAGCTGTCAGTTGAAACATCTTGGAATACAATGTGTCCCTCTCTGGGAATTGGATGCAGGACTCTGAAAATGTTACTATTTAGATTATAACTCTCAGAGACATTCTGGACATGTCGTCAAAGGAGTAAACTTCTAAAATCACTGTGATGTGGCATATCAGATCTGCCATCTGTGAAAAAGTACAACTCTATTAACAATTGAAGAATGGCTATTGAAACTGTTGGACTTTGCGGAAATGGACAAATTAGCAACTCTGATCAGAGAGAAACCATTGGTGACCTTTGGGAAAGACTGGGAAACTTTAATTGGTATTTTGCACAGTAATGAGAATAAAATGTTGACCGGAGGATTTGATAATTAGCAGATTAATAGATTGGTTTTATCAGCAGAAGTGCATAAATAGTAATTATATTTGGAGAGGCTAGTTTATTTAATTTTCTATAATCAGTAGGAAGTATGCAGAGGGATCCTGTAGTACTTTGGAGACTCGCTGAGAGAACAAAGTTGGTAGCCTAAAATTTTGTGAATTAAGGAGATTTGCATACCAAACTGTTAAAGCACTGCTATCTGTAAATAAATACTGTAAATAAATAAAATAAATAAGAACTATCCAGTCCAACCCCATTCTGCCATGTAGGACTACTTGAAGCTTCCAAACAGTCTTCAAAGGCAGCTCCACATACAGCGCATTGCAGTAGTCTATTCAAGATGTAACAAGAGTATGAACAACTGTGGCCAAGTCTGGTTTCTCAAGGTACCGGCACTGCTAGTGCACAAGTTTTAATTGTGTGAAATCTCCCCTGGCCATCGCTGAGACCTGGGTTTCCTGGCTCAGCGAGGAATCCAGGATCATCCCCAAGCTGCAAACCTGTGATTTCAGGGGAAGTGTAACCCCATCTAGCACAGGAACTCTATACCCTATTCAGTACTTTGACAGCCTCCTTAGCAATAGGTGGAAAGGAGTCATTGAGTTGGACATCACATCACCTACGTACATGGTCACTTCCAATTCTAGGCTTTGATTATTAAAATAAATGTGTGAGGTGAATGGATATTATGTTGAAGAAAAAAAGGAGTTTGGGAGAGAGAGAGAGAGAGAGAGAGAGAGAGAGCAATACAGTCTGGTAAAACCCGAAAGGAAAAACTCAGGAGTTTATATAATCCTACACAAATTTAAGTCAAATAGAAAAAAATTGTAAGAAGATGTGGCTCAAAAGCTTATCTAGTCCAGCAGTTCTGTTTCCACAGTGTCTATCTAGCTGCCTTTGGCAGCTGCACAAGGAGGACATTAACACAATGGTGCCCTCACATATGTCTCCCCTGCCAACTGATATTGAAAGCCATGTTCCTTGTGAGGGTGGAGAGGATATCAAGCCAGCCCTATCAGCAGCCAAAGTACCATTTAACCTACCTTGTATCTCCTATTTAGTCACATGACAGAATTATAATGTTTTGAGAGTGTTTCAAGCCACTTTTGTCACAGGGTTAACTGCGAATCTTAATACATAAATAAAGAAAAGGCAGACAATTCTGTTTCTGAAGTTCTTACTATATATAAGGAAAGCTGGCAAAACAGGCAGGGATGGGAAGGGAAATGGAGGGCAAAGATAAACACAGTCCTATATATAGTATGTTTGTTCTGGGATGCCAAGTACACCACTTCAGTATGCATTTACACACTGCAAATCTGAGTTTTGTTCTCATGTTGTTCTTGGTGGAATGCTAGCTTACGTGCAATGCTTAAGTAAGTAGGATCCTGCCATTATTTTTGAGCCCTGCTCCACTTAAGCTGAAATTATGACAACTTGTCAAACCTGGTGAGCTGAGCAGAGAAGAAGAAAAAAAGACACACAAACAAGTTCAGGGCTTCACATAACCATCTTTGCAAGCAGTGTCCTCCCACCCACCCACCTTAAAATTACCTTCTCAAACAATGTATTACAAGTGTTTTAGTAGCTTTTTAGGATCCATTTTAAATTGTGTACTTTTAAGAGGAAAAAGGGATGTTTTAAAGGTACTCTGACTTGTAGTTTATTGCATCCATATTTCATTCATATTATGGAAAGGAGAAGTGTAGGAGTTTTGTTCTCTGAGACAAGACAGTTGAAAAGAATTATTTCCAAGAGGTTCTGCAATGGAGAACATGATCATTATTTTTGTTATGTGAGCTGTGTTGTCTTCATGTGGTTTGCATTGGACTTCCTCAACAGGAGTCCTTTGCCCTTGGCCCAGAAATACAAACAAAGGCATAACCAAAGCCATGGGTTGCATCTCTTTGGAATGTCCCTATGAGGCTATGCACAACACAGAAAGAAAAAAAAGGAACAGAAAGAAAAGAATAGGAAAGAGCAAAAAGAAAGTGACTCCTATGTAACAGGCTCGCAGCCAAAGTTTTGAATTGTTACTTGTTGAACTGCAACTCGTAGCATGCTTTGTCCAGCATACCCAGTTTCAAGAAGTATTCAAGTGATCCACATTCCAGTGACAATCCACTGACTTCTGGCCATACTGACTGTGGGATTCTGGGAGCTGTAGTCCAAACAGTAGCTTTCAACTTCTAGTTTACTGCATAGAACATATTGTTTTGGTTCCATTGTTTCCTATGTCCCTTTGTCTTTGGTAAACAATAGTTGCAATATTTATTAATGGTTGAGATACACACACACATACACATGCTGTAACAGATTAATACTCTTCCATAAGGACACAACAATTGCAAACTTTATTTCCAACTTTTGGACCTCTTTTGGACATCTTCCTTTGTGCGTAATCCATTGACCCCAATCAACAAATAAACTCATATAAACAATATTTCTAGTCATTAGCAAACCTAAATTTGTAGATTATTTCAGTTGCTCTACCACCAAAATACTTTCACCTCACCATTTACCAACCTTTACAATTTTTCCAGTACTTAATTGTATTATCTATGAATTAGCTTTGGTCCAGATACTGGCTACCATTTTATTAGACTACTGTGAAAATAGCAGAGCTCAAGAAAAGTCCTTTTTGGACCATAATTCCATAATCTCCACTCTGTGGTCTATTTTAATTCACAACAGCGGTCAGGTATTGTTTACATTTTGATCATATAATTGCCTAGGATTTTTGTGCAATTATGTTCTATTAGTGTAATTATATTTTATTTAAGTAGCTGTATTTTGTATTACAACCACAAAAACAACAGCATACCCTCTATCCCCAAAGGAGACTTAAGATACTTTACATACATATAAAAAGTCCATAATTCAGTGCCATAATTTAAAATCACACAACATCAGAAATGCAAAACGGACAGTAATAATCTAATTACCAGAATATAATTAAGATTAAAGTAATCTTTTTCTGGTGATTAGTTTATTACTATCCATTTTGCATTTCTAATGTTGTGTGATTATAATTATGACATTGAATATTTGCCTTTTCATATGTATGTAACTACCCTGAGTTCCCTGAGTTTCTAGAGGGCAGTCTAGAAATAATAATAATAATAATAATAATAATAATAACGATTATTATTATTATTATTATTATTATTATTATTATTATTATTATTATTATTCAACATGGCCCAAAACAGTAACTTTTACAAGCTCCAGAAAGTGGGGCACATCTTCAGAATTTTTTCAAGGAGAGGATGCAAGACTTCTACTGCTTGGGTTACTGGTATACTTACCATCCACTTTTTCATGCTACACAATTATAGCACTATAATTCCAATGTCACGGTTCCATTTTATGCTTGCTTGGGAGGGGGGACATTTTTCAGAAAACATTAGGGCATTATAAAATTACAAAACACAGGAATTGACAGGGTGCAACCATGAGAGTTAAAGTGGGAGACATAGCACTACAGTTGTGTAGCGTGAAAGCTCCCCGTGTAAGATGAAGTGATGGGATGTGTGTTCTTTCATTGGCACCAATAAGTGTTGCCCATTGTCCTGTTCCTTTCCCTGACTCATGCTCTGCTAAAGAAATCCTCATCCCAGGATGACCTGGAGCTTTATGAATCATCTACCAAAGAAGAGCAGCGAGAAACAAGACTTTGGGGGAATCATGGAGATTTCAGGAGATGCTAGGCCAGGCATAGGCAAACTTTGGCCTTCCGGGTGATTTGGACTCCTAACTCCCACAATTCCTAATTGCCAGTAGGCTGTTAGGAATTGTGGGAGTTGGAGTCCAAAACACCCAGAGAGCTGAAGTTTGCCCATGCCTGTGCTAGACTCTCCCACACATAAAGACCTCTCAGCCCTATGCTGTCCCAATAACATGAACAGTGGTGGCTCTTGTCAATTTCAGGCATGATTCTTTCCTGCATATCCTAGGAATTTCTTGGTTGTCTCCAGGTCTGAACCACTTATGTTCCACTTCCAAAAGTAGTGGAACAGTGGTTGAGTGTGATGGTGGTACACTGGGCTCTTGTTAACGAGAAACACCACATATTTTAGCTCTCAATTCCTCTGGAAAGTTTTCCTTGCCTTTCTTCAAAGAATTTGGCTATTTTTGAACAAAAATTAGAGCCTAAAGAAACTACTTTTTAATTGTGGCTCTCAGAATCCTACAAACAATGCTACTTGAGAAAATCTACATCTTTTATTTTTAAAAGTAACCTTTCCAAGTTGTATTCCAATCTCCTGAAAGCGGCTGGTTTAAAACTCTCAGGGCTGAAAGCATCAGTCCAACATTACACTGAATCCAGGTGACGCCACAGGTTTATGTAAACACATTACAATCTTGGCAGTTTCATTTTTTCATCTCTGCTCGAGATGTTGTAGAATTGCTGCCAATTATAATAAACAATAGAGAGCTACACAGACCAATGGTCAAACTCAGTATAAGGTGGCTTCCCCCATCTTAAGCATTAAAGTTCTAGACAACCATAGATGCTGTTGAAGAAATCTAAAATCAAGATTTTTTTCAAGTAACATTAATGCAGAAGTGATTTTGAAGCAAAGGAACCATCAGACCATTCTCTTGAGCATGCTGATATCTTAAATAGAAATTTGAAGCCATCTATTTTAATAGAGTCAAAATTCATGTTTGCAGTCAATTCGAAAGTGAGTATGTAAATGCATATTTCTAAATAAATGGTTTGCAAATATACCTGCCAGAGTGTTAGAAATAATTCTGAGGTTTAATGTGGATGTAGTTGGCATTGAATATTCATGAAATTAAATCACACAAAACTCTTGCTGACAGTTGAGAGGGAATGAAAACACAACCCCCACCAACACCATATTGGGCAAGAGTATAAACACAATGACAACTTATACATTTTAGAAAAATGAAACAAAAACATTTGAGTCTGATTGTAGACTCAGTAACACCAAATCTGTGTGTGGTAAAGTCAGGGCCGCGGTAGCACAGTGGGTTAAACTGTTAGCTGTAGAAAGCTTGCTCACTGGAAGGTTGAAAATTCAAAGCCGTAGGAAGAGGTGAGCTCCCACTGTTAGCCCTAGCTCCTGACAACCTAGCAGTTTGAAAACATTGAGCAGATCAATAGGTGGGAAGGTAAAAGGCACCTGGCAACACGACCAGTACGTGTTTATAGACAGTCTCTTCTGCTTGGAAATGGAACAAGAGGTCCTCCCCATGGCCGGAGTTGAGCACTGCCTCCAGACGCTGGAGATGAAAAGGGGAAGCCTTGCCTGTGTCTGTTTATTAGTCTGTCATTGTTGTTCACTATGTAAAAGTCATTGAATGTTTGCATATGTATGTATTTACTGTAATTTGCTCTGAGTCCCATTGGGGAGATAGAGTGGAATATAAATAAAGTGTGTTATTATTATTATTATTATTATTATTATTATTATTATTATTATTGCAGCCTTCTCAAAGTCTGTACTGTGTCTGTCTGTAATGGTCAATATTTTATACACATGTGCTATAAATTATATCCAAAATATGAGTATCCAAAATATGAGTCTCTTTCTCTGGATGTTTTTAAGCAGAGATTGGATGGCCATCCGTTGGAGGTGTCTTAATTGTGTTTTCCTTTATGACGGGCAATTGGACTGGGTGGCCCTTGTCATCTCTTCCAATTCTATGTGATTCTGTGTCAATCTGGGACCTGAACCCCATTGAAGAACCTTTAGTCAGACTGTATTTCACCACCTAAACTGTCTCTCAAGATTGTTAGGAGGCTTTGAAGAACCTTTAGTCAGACTGTATTTCACCACCTAAACTGTCTCTCAAGATTGTTAGGAGGCTAAGAATGGGAAGTAAGGTTTTAAATGCCTTAGAAGAATGGTGGTTAACAGAAACATAAATAAATAAATAAGAGTTGACTCTAGCTCTTCTCCTCATTTATCAATTGGAAGCAAAAATCAGCCCATGCTCCACTTAAAATGTAGTGCATACTCTAGTTTAGGTGGTGAAATACAGTCTGACTAAAGGTTTTCCAATGGGTTTCAGGTCCCAGATTGCCACAGAATAACATAGAATTGGAAGAGATGACAAGGGCCACCCAGCCCAATCGCCTGTCATAACGGAAAACACAATCAAAACAACCCTGACAGGTGGTCATCGAGCCTCTGCTTAAAAACCTCCAGAGGAGGAGACTCTGCCATCCTACAAGGCAACATATTTCACTGTTGGAAGAGCTCATACTATCAGCAAGTTCTTCCCAATGTTTAGGTGGGATTGTTTTTTTCTGTAATTTGAATCCATTGCTCCACATGCTAACATTACATCCCATCACTTATGTTTTCTAGTATTTCCGCTGCCACTGAAATGCATCTATTTACAGGCCTAGGACTGAAAACTGTTTATAAGCAGGTAAATAAATTAAGTCCTCCATGATTTTATGAAAAATCAATCAATTTCCACTAAGGTCCCATGATCTACATTAGATGGTCACATATTTTGCCATTGTACCAATACTGGCTTGTAATTTACATGGCAGTGGGTCAGAGAATTCTGTACAGGTTTTAGAGGGAACTTTAGATGAGAAATTCAAGGTGGCATTTTGCAGATAAGGTTCAGTAAATTGGATAGCACTTTTAAAGTTCAAACTAAAAGCCAAAGTGTCACCATCCACGCTAACATGGCATCCACCAGCCAATACTGGTAGTATTGTTTTTTTGTTTTTTTGTTTTAAGTATTCATCTCTTGTGGATGATAAGGGCCATAAGCTTTCATCCCTGCAATTGGTCCACCTGGAATCTCCCATTCTCAATGGGAAGAAAATTCCCACTGTCATGAATAGATGGCTTAATAGTGTGAAAAGCAAGTAAATTATATGCAATTAGTTTTAAACTCTTCTCTATGATCCAATCCAGTTTCAGATTATTTTTAAATTAAAGTTTTCAAAATTCTTACTGATATATTTTAATATGGATTCATTTTATATACTCTTAACTGTTGTAATGTGTTATTTGTTTTCCTCTTTAGTTCAATCTGTAGGAAGATGTGGGTAAGAAACAACAACAACAACAATTCCTCTGCAGTATTTTTAAAGCAAACATCCCAAGGAAAACACAATGTGTCCAGTTTCTGACTTCATTTCTATTGCAGGATAGTGGGGACTTCTAAGATTTGTGCTCCCAAAATGTAACTTTTCCAACCTCTACCCTTGGGCAATGGTCTAAGGATACAGTGCAACAGCCTAAGGGCCCTTCCAGATGGATCCTATATTCCAGAATCCAACTCCAGATTTTCTGTTTATCCCAGATTATCTGGCAGTGGGGTCTCATATAATCCATTTTAAAAGAGAAAACCTGGGATATAGGGCCTGTCTGGAAGGGCTCTTCCTGAAGTTCAAAAAGTCAAGCTTAAGACATTTTAGGGATCTGAAGTTCTTCCTGCAAAGTAGCATTTCCATGAATGACTCTGAAGTTTTGAGCCAAATATTTTCTTAACTCTTCAAACTTTGAGTTGTTTCAACTATAGAATCATAGATTGTGATGAATTCGTGTATATGCATAAATGTGTACTGTATTTACTGTTTTTCCTTTTTCAGGAATGTATTTGTTGTATATACTGTATTGCTTGCTTAATATGTAATAATGACTTTTTGCAAATATATTTATTGCAGATGTGTTGCAAATGTATTTTTACTGCAGAATCATAGAATCAAAGGGTTGGAAGAGACCTCATGGGCCATCCAGTCCAACCCCCTGCCAAGAATCAGGAATATTGCATTCAAATCACCCCTGACAGATGGCCATCCAGCCTCTGATGTTGAAACAAACTCGACAAAGACTATCACCACTGAGCTATCATTGTACATTTATCTTGCCTTCTCCCCACCCCTTGGACGTATGACAGCTTACAAAAATTGAAGCAGAAGAATCAAAACCGCACATCATTAAACACATACCAAATACAATTAAACTATCAATAGATTTTTTTAAAAAAATCTAAAAATACTTCTATTATAAATCAAGTAAGACATCTTATTAAAAGCCTGCATTGCTAAAGTAGTCAGTGCCAAAATGCCTGCTGAGAGAAAGAATTAATCACTAATCACTGGAAAGACTACAAGGAAAAAGTCAGATGATGAAACCACTGAGATGTCCCTTTGTTGTCTTGTCACCAAATGCAGCTGGGAAGGTGATTTATTATTTATTTATTTACTGTATTGTCAAAGGCTTTCGTGGCTGGAATCACTAGGATCTTGTAGGTTTTTTCGGGCTATAGGGCCATGTTCTAGAGGCATTTCTCCTGACGTTTCGCTTGCATCTATGGCAAGCATCCTCAGAGGTACTACCTCTGAGGATGCTTGCCATAGATGCAGGTGAAACGTCAGGAGAAATGCCTCTAGAACATGGCCCTATAGCTCGAAAAAACCTACAAGATCCTATTTATTTACTGTATTTTTACCCCATTCTATCTCAACCGCAGAGGGGACTCAGAACAGTGATGGGGGATATGGAAAGTCCTTCTTGGAGGACCTCAAACCCTAGGCAGTCTATAATGGGAAACACAGTGTTTCAGATAACCTGGTTCTGAGCTGCATGTGGATTTATAATTCAAATCAGTACTGTACATTGCATTCTGCCCAGAAATAGACTGTTGTCTATTTCAAGAGTTCTTCACAAGTAGACCAAGTCAACAGTATGGTTGCAATTATATTGACCAACTGAAGGTCTGGAAACCATGCCCCATGTGGAGCGACTTAGGGATCTGGGTGTGTTTAGCCTGGAGAAGAGAAGGTTAAGAGGGGACATGATTGCCTTGTTTAAATGTTTGAAAAAATATCAGATTGAGGAGGGAGTGAAGTTGTTTTTTCTGTTTTAAGATTAGGACAGGGATCCGTGGATTCAAACTATAGTGAATATTAGGAAGAATTTCTTGATTGTATGAATGGCTGATTAGATAGTGGAATATGTTTCCTCAGGGTATGGTGGACTTTCTTTTTCTGGAGGTTTTTAAGCATAGGCTGGAAGAACTCTGACAGCTAAATGAGCTGTCAGAGGGTTGCTGTGAATTTTCCAGACTGTATGAACATTGCTGACTGCAACCCAGTGATTCTGGCCATAAAAGCCTTCGATAACACATTGAGCTGTTGGAATTTAAAAACCATGTAAAGACCTCTCTCTTTCAACTGGCCTACTCAGTCTTTAAACATTAATTTTAAATGCATGTCCTTTATTTAATCTCTGCTTTGTGTATTTTAATATGTATTTTATTGTGATATGTTTTGGTGTGTAACTTTTATAGAGGTACATTTAATATGTGTATTTGTGGTGTTTTTTTCTGTGCTTGTATTGGTGTTAATTGTATATTGTTGTTAATTGTATACTTTTCTATAATATGTTATGATGTTAACTGTTTTTTATACTTTGTTATGGTATGGAATTTCTGCTGTTCTTGTTGTGAACCGCTGTGAGTCGCCTAAGGGATGAGAACAGCGGTATACAAATAAAGTAAATAAATAAATAAATTTTAATTGTTCTGTAACCTGCTTTGAGCCATGAGGAGAGGCGGGTAAGAAATAAAATTATTATTATTATTATTATTATTATTATTATTTATTATTAATAATAATAATAATATCTCTTGGAAGTGCTTTATTATATATTCCTGTATGACCCTTGTGGTCTCTTCCAATTATGATTATATGAAGTTCCCAGTAGCAAAAGATACTCTTTGGATGCATTGGATTAATCCACTATATTACAAGGAAACTGGGGGCCTTCCTCACAACCCAATATCCCAGAATATCAAGGCAGAAAATCCCACATTTGAGTGTGTACTCAAATAACCCAGTTCAAAACAGATATTGTGGGTTTTTCTGCCTTGATATTCTCGAATATAGGGCTGTGTGAAAGGGCCCTGGGGGGCTGAAGGGGATATAGATTACAACAATATACACTAGACATATTTACAATATTATAATGTAATACAATATAATACTACTACTAAGAATACAATATGATAATTATATATTTTAGATTACATGTAATATTAATAATAATATTACAATATAATGGTATAGTACAATATAGTCATCAATAATATTGATATTGTGCTATGCTAATAATATAATATTGTGTGTGTGTGTGTGTGTGGATATATCCCAGAATATCAAGGAAGAAAATCCCACATTATCCGCTTTGAACTGGAATATATGGCAGTGTGGACTCTGATAACCCAGTTCAAAGCAGATATTGTGGGACTTTTTGCTTTGATATTCTGGTATATAGGGCTGTGTGGAAGAGCCCTGAGTCCATACTACCATATATTCCAGTTCAAAGTATAAAATGTGGGGTTTTATTCAGCTGTGTGGAAGGGACCATCATTCCTAAAATATGCCAGTTTTTTATTTCTAATTTTTTGGGTCATGTCAGGAGCAACAAGTCGCTTCTTGTGTGAGAGAATTGGCCGTCTGCAAGGACATTGTCCAGTGGATGCCTGGATGTTTTGTTGGTGTTTTTACCATCGTTGTGGGAGGCTTCTCTCATGTCCCCACATGAAAAGCTGGAGCTGATAGAGGGAGCTCATCCACACTGTCTCAGGATTCGAACCTGTGCCCTGCCGGTCTTCAGTCCTGCTGGCACAGGGGTTTAACCCACTGCGCCACTGAATGTGCCACTTTCTAATGAAGCTTTGCAAAACCAACTCTACAATCAGGAAGGTTTCAAACTTGCTTCTCAAACCCTGATTTTATGTCTTTTGCAAACGAGAGGCTCGCAGTTGAGAAAAGATAATGATATAACACAACTGCCTACCTGGTTCCCAAAATTTAAAATACACACAAGAAACATGCAAACTTGTATTTTGTATAGACTCAGTATTAAAAACCATTTGCTGCTCCTTTCATTTTAATATACCAGTTTACAATCTTGTTAAAATTATTGCTCACAGTTGAAGAAGACGATTCCAGCAATGACACTAACACTCCTGAGTCCTTCCCTTGCATAGAAGGCTAGGGACATTGACAATAGGATACACACAGTTGTTATATGAATGGATCCAGGCTTTCACAACACCAATGTCGATTGAAGCCACAGGAAGATCTTTGAACAGGATGTAATCAACCCATCTGCGTTAAGAAATGTACCTTTGACTGCCAAGAGAAACACAGTTGTTTACTGAAAGCTCTTTCTATAACTCTGTGGCTCAGCGCATACAACAGTGTTCATGCAGGTTTAAATGAAAGCTAAGGAAGTCCCATTTCCAGATACTTATACTTGTGTAGTAAATACACTGGGACAATAAAAGATGATACAATGCAAGGCTTAAGGGCCCTTCCACACAGCCCTATATCCCAGAATATCAAGGCAGAAAATCCCACATTATCTAAGTGTGGACTCAGATAACCCAGTTCAAAGCAGATATTGTTGGATTTTTGCCTTGATATTCTGGGAATATCAGTGGAAGGGCCCTTAGACGTACAAGCAATGCTGCTGATTTAGCCAATGCAAAAACCCATCATAGGGGGAGGACCCACTATTATTAGTACTAGTATCTTGCTCCTTCTTGGAGCCTATTCTGTTTCTTCCTCAGGAAAGTTGCTCTCCTTTTAAACTTCAGCCAAAATATCTCACTTTTATAAAACATTCTCAACCCTTCAATATATATTCTATTATTCTGGGGAATTTTAGAACTTCCACATTCACAGAAATGCCATAAGTGAGCTCTCTTGATTTTCTGGTTTTCCTCACTTACCCTTGTCAAGTCTCAGCAGTTCTCCTTGTGCAGAGCCGAAGGGACGGAGAAGCTCATATGAAACACTTCTTTAGTTTTACTAGAAACAAAGAAGTTTGGTCGCTTGTCCTTTAAGTGTCTCTAAACATGGTTTGCATAGCTGGATCGCAGCTTATCTCGGCTTTTCTGCTTTTGCTTCCATACATGGATCTGTTCCCAACAGTAACACCAAGCTGTCGAAAAGAAGCTATCTGGCAGCTTTCAGCTTCATCCAACACATAAGCGATAAAAAAAGCGCTACCCTTTCTTCCTGGCACCTTTTTACAACCTTTATTCCATGCCACCAGAGCTCTATCTCCCGCACCTTTCAAAGCACCGGTAAGGCAACATATTGCTTTTCATGGCTTGCTGGAACAAATCATTTGAGACTAGTATATGCAACCATGAAAAATTGATGCTTAGGCTTACAGTGTACTACTTAAAACGGCTTCAACCTCTAGTATCTCTCTTCACTCGTTGGCTGCTTCTTCTCAAAATATTTGTACAGTAATCATCAAGACCCACTAAATACACATGGAAAAGCTTTTTCAGAAACCCAACAACCTCTGTCTTCACCAAGTTCCCAGCAGTTTATTTTTAAGAATACCTTTTTTTAATTCCTTAGAGGTCAAGGGTATGTTTGTTAAGTCATTTGGACTCGGTTCAAGACAATATACATCATGTCTGTCATGATAGGAGTTTAAGAGTCACATATTTTTGGAAAGGGAAAGGGAAAGGCACAGGAGAGTGGTCGTGCAGTTCCCAGATTAATAACAATCGCAGTTTACCCCGAAAGCACTGGCTCTGCTATCATTTCTAGAGGATTCTTATTACAATGGATGACACATATGTGCCAGTTTCTCCCCATTCTCCAGCGATTGCCTAAAACACTGACACTGAGATAATGTTATGACACAATGTGTAAAAAATCTTGGCAAGAACAGAGGCAAACGGAATAATTGCCGCCAATGTGAAGGCAATATTGTCAAGGGGGACAGTATGGCATGACTTCTGCTCAACATCTGACCTGACAAGTTGACTTCTGGGCCTGAGCTATAATCTATGCCCTGCCCAATATTTAATAGTTCCCCATTTGTCCACCCTGATACTGCTGAAATGCTCGTTTCTACATAATTATGAAAAGCACCAGAGCCTTGTCCTTTCCCCCCTTTATAGCTAGCTACCTTTGTAGACCCGGACAGATGTTAGGTGTCTGATCTTTTGTTAGTGTCAGGAGCGGCTTGAAAAACTGTGCATTTGTTTGACGATTCCTTTGACAGATGGTCCCTAACCATGACCTAAATTCAAGTTCCTATATCTGATTACTACACTTTTAAGTTAAGTTAAAACAGTATTTTAAAAACTCTAAAATCATAACAGTAAATAAAGAACAACACTTAAAAACAGGGGTATTCCAGACAAGAAACAATCAGGGCCAGCTAATCACTTCCCAACAAAGGATTCCCCAGGCAGTAAGAAGTTAGACCTTGAAACTGCTGGGCCATTAAATGCTAATCAAGGTGGTCAGTTGAAACATTCACACCTACCTCAAACAGACAAGAGTCCTTTCTCTCACCCTGGACATTCCACAGATATACAAACCCCATTTTCGTAGTTTCCAACAGACCTCACAAGCTCTGAAGATGCCTACCATAGATGCAAGCGAAAGGTCAGGAGAGAATGCTTCTGGAACATGGCCATACAGCCCGGAAAACATGCCTGTGTTGTTAGAATGTGGACGAGTAAAATCACATATATCTGAACAAAATAGAACATGCCCATGGTTTGTCAATGCAAATAAAAACTATATTTCCTCTAGAAAAATAAATGAACACAAAGTTGCATGTTGGAAAATGTGTATCAAAATATGTAGGAACCTGTTGTACAGGGAAAAAAGAGGCCTCAAAATCTGATAAGCAAAAGGGATGGAATGAAAATTACACACTGCAAAAAAAAAAAAAAAATGAAGAGGAAGAAGAAGAATGAGATAGAATGGAAGCATGAATTGAAAACTCAGGCTTTCAACATCACTGCCATTTACACATTACCTAAAAAGATAAGGTTTGCTTAAGACACACACACACAGATTCATATTTACTGATAGATTACATGCTTGGTTTTTCTATTATGACTGGTTTACCCCCCAGTGTTTATGGAAGCCTCCTTGGCTCAAGCACTGGAGTAAAAGAAGGATATTAATAAATAAAATGAAACAATAGCTTTAATAAATCTAGAAACAATGGTTTTATTGTAAATAGAAATGCAATATATCTTGCCATTTTAGGGGAGCTTCAAGGTCTCTCTTCTCTCTTCTTAGAGTCTTTTATCATTAGATCAGATACGGACTGGACAGTCAATCACATAGTTTCTTTGAAAAGTTGGGTGTACACCTGCTATGCTATTATATTTTTATGCCAGAAACATTGCTCCTGTCAAACTTCTACCTGCCATAAGAAGCCTTGAAAGCACTTGGTTTATGTCAGGAATAGATCACAACAATAAGGGAGAGATTTTGTCATTTATCCAATGACCCACACTTAGCCGTATGAGAAAATCTATCTTAGTTATTCTGTTCCTGCTTCACTCAATATATATATATATACCATGGACATAAACTGTATACCATTATCCAGGGCTCATAATATCCTAAAGATACCAGATCTTATCTGATCTTGGAAGCTAAACAAGGTCAGCTGTGGTCTGTACTTGGGTGGGAGATTGTCAACGAATACCAGATGCTCTAGTTTACTGTTTTTAAAAGTGTGGGTACCGACCCTAAATGGGTCCCGATCCCTGGGGTCGTGAAAAATTGGCAATAGTAAAGGTTTTCTAAATGCCCCCTAGTGACTGTTTTAGGCATTACATGAATCGGTTAGCAAAAAAGTGCAGTGTATAACAGTGGACTCTGCAGAAAATACTTCCACTGTAAGCTTAATGCTTATATGTATTCAAGACATTTAATAATTGCTATTTGTAAGCCGCCTTGAGGCCTCCCACTGGTAGAGAAAAGTGGGGTATAAATAGGGAAAATAAATAAATAAATATTTAATTAAAAAGAGAAATCAACCTGTTTAGGAAGCCTTGAAAACACTAATTTGTTATCAGTGTATGTTTGATTTTATACCTATTTTATATAATAATAATAATAATAATAATAATAATAATAATAATAATCTTTATTTATAGACTGTCCTATCTCCCCAAGGGGACGCAGGGCAGTTTCCAACACACATAGCAAGCATTCAATGCCATCAAAGAAACATATCAGCAAATTACATCAAAACAAGATACATCAAACAATCTAAAACAGCCTAATTGCAAACTTAATACCAAATAAGAATATACCAAAAAAAATATATCAAAACTCCCGCAATAAAGAAGGGGCTGTCCAGTCAAAGTTTGGACAGTCTTGAATTAATTCACTACAAACCAGGAACCCCTAGTTTGTAGCAAATTAATTTGATAGTGGATGTATTCTGCGCCAACTTGGAAGGCACGGGATAAATTCCCACAGTTTATCGGCCTAAAAAGAAGCCTGGTGAACTATGGGAATACCCACCTCTCTCCCCAAGCCCCTAGATCCCTTAGAAAACTAAGAAAAATGTATGTGCCCTCCATTTGAAGCCTTGGCGGGCTCCTCCAGAACATAGAAATAATGGGCCAGGAGAGCTGAGGGGTGGAGGAGGGAGGAAAATCACTCCCCACTCCGCTCTCCTGGCACGTCATTTCTACGTGCCGGGAGAGCTTGCTGAGGCTTCAAATGGAGGGCCCATAAGTTTTTCTTAGTTTTCTAAGGGGTCTGGGGGCTTGGGGGAGGGGGGGTAACCCACATGTGGACAACCCACCCTAGAAAGGGCGCACTTTCTGGGGTGGGTATGGACAGGCTCCCAGAAACATCCGTGTTATTTCAACACGGGTGCTTCTGGGATAAATCCTGTCTGGATCCAGCCCTAGGTAGCAATTTCCTGAGTCTCTCATAGTCCTAGTTTGATGATACAAATACACTGGTTATTTATTTATTTATCATGTCAGAAGCAAGTTGAGGGTACATTTAAAATGCATTTTTAAACACAAAGTTTAAAAACATAGTATTGTGCTAAATGTCCTTTGAGCAGAAGTTGGCCACTTGGAGTGCCTCTGGTGTCACTGTGAGATACAGGGGATGTGGTTTTTAAAAAGGGAATTTTCAGAGATGTTCCCAATGCCTATATGTCCTGATTTACTGCCATATTAGCCTGTTTCTGCAGTAGGCCTATGTTTTACAGAAAATGCTGATTGTTTGAGAAATCAGTGCTCCAGAGAAGAAGTTACGATTCAAGGATAACAGTACATCCGGACAAAACCAGCTAGCTGATGGCTAGTTAGAACTCCCAAGTTTCCCAGGCGCTCTGAAGTCATGTTTGCAACAGACGAGCAGATAAGATTGATTCATTGAGACAGTCATGGTCAAAGAACAATAGACTATAGTTGTGTCATTGTTAGGATCCCACGTGTGCTATAATGACAATCAAAATCATAAACAACTAATGAACAACTGTATAGCTAGCTTTGACCAATGAAATGATTTGTTTTTGGGAACCAATGAAAATGTATATTCCATTTACTACCAAAGTGATAAAAACCCTGCAGCCCCATTGGGGGTTGTGACAAACCCTTTGATTGCATTCCTGTATGCTTGTTTGTCGTTATTGCTATGTTCACACAACAAATAGTTTTTTGCAGTTGAAAAGATTCAACTTTTGTGGTGTCCTTCCTTGCCCTCCCCATTGGAAAGGGGGCTCCTGCTTTTTGGGAAATATTTTGGTTTCTTTGCCCCTACACTCCATTGTGCATGTGCAGGACTCCGGTTGCATTGTAGTAAATGGTCTGTAGTTTTCTCTTCTCCACACTTGTATGTTGTGGACTCTATTTTGTAGCCCCATTTTTTAAGGTTAGCTCTGTATCTTGTGGTGCCAGAGTGCAGCCTGATCAGTGCCTTCCAAGTCACCCCATTTTCGGTGTGCCCAGGAGGGAGTTTCTCATTTGATATCAGCCACTGATTGAGGTTCTGGGTTTTTTCCTGCCACTTTTGGATTCTCACTTGCTGAGGTGCACCTGCAAGTATTTCTCTCGATCTTAGGAAGCTGTTTCTTGATTGGCATGTTGGCTGATATCTGAACCGAGGATTGGCCGGAGATGTTACTGCCTTGGTCCTTTCATTATTGGCTGCCACTTCCCGACAGATGTCAAGTGGTGCAATACCAGCTAAACAGTGTAATTTGTCCAGTGGTGTAGGGCGTAGACATCCTGTGATAATGCGGCATGTCTCATTAAGAGACATATCCACTGTTTTAACGTGGTGTGATGTATTCCACACTGGGCATGCAGATTCAGCAGCAGAGTAGCAAATGCAAATTGATACCACTTTGGCTTCCAGGGTTCAGTTATAGGAGTTGTAGTTTTAGATGGTCTTTAGCTTTCTCTGCCAAAGAGTGCTGTTGCCTTATCCGAGTGCATAATATTATTTATAAATAAAGTTTGCTCAAACATGGGGAGCTGCTCTTCTTTACTGTGGTACAGGAATATATTCTTTCCATGTTGTTTCTACCTCTGGTTCCAAAGTTTCTGTTAAAGAAGTAAACCTCCGGAACATAACTACTTTGTTAACTGAACTAAATCTGTATGTTTTAAAAGTAACTTGCTAAACTTAGATCCATACAAGATAGAATTAATACCTAGTTTATTTAATCCACCATTAATGTTTTGTGCTTTACACTGCTACGAAATATAGCCATCTGGGCTGAAATTTCTGTCCTTGTAAACTTGAGGTTTGGGAAAATATGCACCAAGAAGCACAGATGCATGTTTCTGTTTAAAAAAGACTAATCCTTAAATCTGAGTTGGAACAATTTTTGATGGGCAAATTGAACAATTTGCTTAGAAATGGACTTCACAGAGCTGAACATTTCTAGTCCAGATGTTGCTGTCTTCCACTTACAACTATTTCCTCTGTCTCCACATCTGTTCCCAAAAGAAAAAATAAAATCTGTTAAGAAGGAACATGTGGGGAAATATCCTCATACTGCACCAAGGTAGTCCAGAAGACTAGCTGTTCCAGTTCTGATTTGGTCAAGGAATATATTGGTATATAATAATAATAATAATAATAATAATAATAATAATAATAATTCTTACCTGCCTCTCCTTGTGGTTCGAGGTGGGCTTGTAGTTATGATCAGCAATTATTGTCTGAATTTAGCCTAAGGAACATATGTATTTCATGCCAAAGATGACCTTGGTCCCAGCCTCTTCTCCTCCTGGTTACAGTAGTGACAAATATGGTTCATATAGATGAGATCCTACTCCTTCTGAGGAAAAGGATTTTGCTGCTACTTGCTTCTGCATTACACCATGCCGGGAGCATCCACATGCATCTCACCAAATAAGTCTTGGTGAGATAATTGTATATTAAACAAGGATTGCATGACTGCTAGATGGAGCTCCATGTTCATCTGTCCCCACAAGACCCAGATTCCAGAGCCCTTCCAGACAGGCCCAAAAATGTAGGGCCTTACGCTTTTACCTGAGATATTTCCTAATCTTAAAATGGCCTATGGGAGAGGAGCATGGCAATTTTGTCCCTTCGTATTTTGGCTCATGTCAGAGTACTTTTGCCGATTGGGTGTCTGTATGATGGGAAGCCTGGAGCCTCTCAAAAACTCTTACGGTTTCACATTCTCTTTACGGGCCTTACTTTTTTCATCCATAGACTAACTGCACATTTTATATGATTTGTAATATAGCTTATGTGCTCATTAAAGGGAAACATTCTTTACTTCCACAACTTGTTTTGGGCTATAGCTTCTGAGATTGCATGAGCAGGGTTTATGTTAGCTTGGAGATATACTTGAAAAGTACCTTAGAAGCATAGTTTTAAGAGTTTGAAGGAACCACAAGACCCAATCAGCCCAACTCTCTCTTACACATACACAACGAAAACACTCCTAAAAGATGCCCATCCCATCTTTGTTTAAAGTCCACCAAAGCTAGAATGTCTGGGAGAATCTATTATAGAAAAGCAGTTCTTTCTAATTTTTGGGTGGCATTTATTTGTTTCAATATCTCTACTCTGCTCGTTATTTCCCTTTAATTTTAGTATATACCGTAAGAATATTGCAAGTCACCATTCCTATAGATGGTTAGAGAAAGTAGTTGTTGTGGACTATGAATAGGTGCTTTGGTTACGAGTCCCCGGTAAAATCCCATTTTTGACAATAGAAATAAATATTCTAGCAGTTCTTGACACACTGAGAAGAAGAAAAAATGCTTGTTTCCCAACACTTTATGACATTTCTCTAAGGACCCTTCCAAACAGCCAAATAACCCAGAATATCAAGGCAGAAAATATTACAATATCTGCTTTGAACTGGGTTATCTGAGTCCACACTGCCATATATTCCAGTTCAAGGTAGATAATGTGGGATTTTATTCAGCTGTGTAGAAGGGGCCTATGCAAACCGCTAACTGCATATTTCTTCACTGATGAGCATTTTTTTAGAGTGCCCATTTGCAAGGAAAGCATATAAAAGGCCTCTTTTCCTTGATACCCTTTTCTTGATAGGTGCAAAGCATTAAGTTAATGGCTGCTGTGCAAAGATCCTGCTGTCAAAATGATTTACCAATGACATTACAAATCTATGTGGTATGAATCATGGCTTGTTTTGCCAGGAAGTCTGCAGAATCCCAATTAAGCTACATTTCTGGGTGCCATCTTCATTTTATCTCCACTCACAGTTAAGTACTAGAATATTTTCCCTTTTGAGGTCATTAGTTGAAAATATACGTGATTAATTTTTGTGCCCCCTCCCCTTTCATTTCCCGGTTGCTACAATCCAGAGAAGCACATAACAAACAGTTTTGAGATTGACAAAAATACTTGTAGATCTTCATAGGGTGGAGGGGATTCACATAATAAGGGGTATGAAACATTTAAGGATTTTCTACAGGTAAAAATAAGGGGTTTGGTTTTATTGTGTTTTATTGTGTTTGAAGTACTCAGCAGTGGGTTAATCAGAACCTTCCATCTTAGGAAAGAAGGGACAGACCAGGGATAGTCTAATATTTCCTTTAATTCCACCTTTCACAATGTTCTTCCTAATATTTCATTTTATCCCATCAAGAAATATGGCTAGAAGTAAAACGATTAGCATAATCAAATAATTAAAATTATAACCAACCAACACATTATAGCACCAGCATATACTGGCTATGTGTCAGAGGGGCAGCTGCCCCCCTGCTTTCAACCCTTCTTTCTCTTTTTTCTTTCCTCCCCTCCCCTATATATTTTCTGCTTTCCTTTCTCTTCCTTTCTTTCTTCCCTCCTTTTTCTTTCTTCCCTTCTCCTTCCCTTCTTCTTTCCTCCTGTCCATTTCCTTCCTTCCCTCCTTCCATCCTCCGTTGCCCTCAAATACATGCCAACTTTCTTTCCCAATGGCATAACAGAAGGCCACTTCACCTAGCAACAGACTTTGTGGTAGAGAAGGATAAACACACATACTTTCACACACACACACACATGTTGTTGTTCAATTGTTCAGTCATTTCCGACTCTTCGTGACCTCATAGACCAGCCCACGCCAGAGCTCCCTGTCAGCAGTCACCACCCCCAGCTCCTTCAAGGTGAGTTTTAGGAGAGCCAGTATAGTGTAGTGGTTTTGAGTGTTGATGACCAAGGTTCAACTCCTTATTTAAGTTTGCCCTAAGTTGGAAATGACTTGAAGACACACAACAGTAAACAACAATGGATTTTAATGAGTATAAAGCCACTTCTGCACTTCCCCAGAACATGGCAGAACATGAGTCTCCTTCTTTGGAGGTTTTTAAGCAGAGCTATATGTCAGGAGTGCTTTGATCGTGCTTTTCCTGCAAGGCATGGGGTTAGATTGGGTGGCCTTTGGGGTCTCTTTCAACTCTAATAATAACAACAACAACACTTTATATTCCACCCTTCTCCCCAAGGGGACTCAGAGCAGATTACAGCATATAAACAAATACAGGCAAACATTTGATGCCTTGTTACAGTGAAAAACAATGAAACACAAATAATAACACAAAGGCAAAGGCTTTTCCTTTCATTTCTGGCTCTGAAGGTGGTGCTCATCTCAGGCTCTGGGGAAGGTGCTCTTTTCCATTTTCAAGTCAAGAAGCCTGTGCTGTCTGTAGACACCTCCTAGTCATGTGGCCTTTGCCTTTCACGCCAAGGCGGTATCTTATTAATCTCCTCACATTCGCATGTTTTTGAACTGTTAAGTTGGCAGGAGCTAGGGCTAAGAGCAGGAGCTCGCCCTGTCCTGTGGATTCAAACTGCCAACCTTCAGGTTAGCAGTTAAGCAGCACAAGGGTTTAACTCATTGTACCACCATGGCCTCCCTAGGAGTCTATGATTCTATCCTAGAAACTCTAGTATTCTATGATTGCATCATTTCATTAGACTCCAAGGAAGGCCAGATTTGGTGTCTGTGTTACTTCAAGATTCCCTAGGTGCTTTGAATGAAGTGGAAATAGTGGTACTCTTAGGCCTTGGCTCAGTAGTATGTCTCTTTGTACACTCTCCATCATAGCAATGAGCCGACTGTTATTATAAGGATTGGTCTGGGTTGGAAAATAAAACACGACAAAGAGAAAGAGGCATAGCTGGCTGAGGGAAAGCTTTGGTTCTTAGTTCCTCTGATACCTAGCAAAACTGAGAACTTTGTCTCCCCACCGAGAGAGAACCACAAAGCTGTGTGACCTAATATGCCTTTGCTATAAAAATAAAATAAAATCAAGGATTATCCTGTTCTCAGCAGTGTGCGTAGCCTTGACGTGATTGAAGACGTTCTAAATCCCTTTCCTGCCTGCAAACATTTGCCTATAATGGCAGATCTAGGTGCATACATCTTGCACGGAGGTAGATTTAAAAATATTATAAGGCTACGCAATTAAATAAAGTGACCCAGTCCTTCTACCTGGGGCCAGCAAAATGTGAACCAATGGGCATGCTGTGAGATGTTGTCTCTAGTTACTGAGGCTGGTATGCAAAACAGATTTATAAATTGTGAAGAAAAATGCAGAAAAATTAGCATTAATCTTGGTTACAGTTTAAGAGAAATGTTCAGAAACAGAACCACTGCAAACATGGGGTGCATTTAAATTGGAGAATTAATTATGGGAGTTGCAGTTTAAGGTGGTATAAGAACTCATTGGTAGAGAGGGCTAAATACCTTATATAAACAACAATTTCCATGATTCCATAACATAGAGCCATGGCAGTTAAACTGGTGCCAAACTGCATTATTCCTACAGTGTAGTAGTAGTAGTAGTAGTAGTAGTAGTAGTAGTAGTAGTAGTAGTAGATGATGATGATGATATACTCCTGACCTCATGATTGTGGAAAAAAACCAAGTATGGATGTCGAAGGCTTTCATGGCCAGAATCACTGGGTTGTTGTAGGTTTTTTCGGGCTATATGGCCATGTTCTAGAGGCATTCTCTCCTGACGTTTCACCTGCATCTATGGCAAGCATCCTCAGAGGTAGTGAGGTCTGGATGGATGTATGGATGGTCGATGTTGCAATCCCAGGGGATAGCAGAATTGACGAGAAGCAACTGGAAAAGCTTAGACGATGCGAGGATTAAAGATCGAACTGCAAAGACTCTGGCACAAGCCGGTAAAGGTGGTCCCAGTGGTGATTGGTACACTGCGTGCAGTGCCTAAAGGCCTTGGCTGGTACTTAAAAACAATTGGCTGACAAAATTACCATCTGTCAGATGCAAAAGGCCACCCTACTCAGATCTCCATGCATTATTTGTCAATACATCACACAGTCCTAGACACTTGGGAAGTGTCTGATGTGTGATCCAATACAACAGCCAGCATTGTGATCTTGTTTGCGGTGTACTCTTCTTATTGTGTAGCTAACAACAACAACAACAACAATTTGATAATAATAATAATAATAATAATAATAATAATAATAATAATGTATTACAAGGATTGCAGAGCATGGAAATTTGAGACTACTTTAACTGCCATGCTATAGAAATCCTGGGAGTTGTAGTCTCACTAGGTCTTTAGGTCCTTCTCTCTCAAAGAGGACTGGCGCTTCACTAAACTACAACTCCCATAATTTCATATCATTGAGCTGTGGCAGTTAAAGTGGTATCAAACTGTGTTCATTCTACAGTGCAAAATGTACCCTTGCCTTGGCAAGATTTATTCAGAGGGAGTTAGCCATTGCTTTTTTCTGATGCCGAGAGACCGTGGGTGCATCTACACTTTGACACTACTTTAATTGTCATGGCATCCTGGGATCAGTAGTTTGGTGAAGCGTCAGGACTCTTTGGCAGAAAAGGTAAAGGACCTTGTAAAACTCCTATGATTCCTTAGTATCACACCATGGCAGCTAAATTTGTGTCAAACGGCATTAACTTTACAGTGCAGATGACTTGCTTAACATTGTTCATTGGCTTTCCAAGACTGAGCACTGATCTGAACTCTCATCTCACTGGGTCTAGAAGCTTACTTTGAATGGATTAGAAATCCCATCGTAGTCCAAATTTTTGGAGCTATAATTGTCTTTTTAAACTCCCCTGCCTCTTCCAACATGCCAGCCATTCAGTTGTGGGAACTGTAGCCCAGAGAACCGAATTCTCCAAGCTCTGCAGCATGAGACCATAATCACTCATGTGCATTTGCACATGTGAACCATTTTTCAACATCTTCTGATCTCTGGGCTTCTTGTAGCATCTCAAAGCTCCTTGGGACGCTGTGGCAATCGAGGCCAGGAATTTGCTGGGAACATGAATATTTGATGCCTTTCAATATTTAAACAGCTTGATAAGATAATTTAAGAAACTCTGTCACTTTTTAAATTATTTGTAGACAATTTATAATGTAGCAAAATCCACTCAGTGTGCATAATAGGGTGGCAGGAATGAGAGCAGGGTTGCAATGTTTCCCTTAATTGGTTCAAAAACATCAAAGCTCCGATGCCAGCACTAGAAATTCTTGAAGATCCGAGTTTTAGCTGGTGAAAGGGGAGCATCATTACAGGCCAATTCCTCGCCTCAAATCAGGTTTTCCAGCTCCAGAAGATGCTGTCAATTCTTAGGCCGGCACTCTATTAAGTTTCCTTAATGTGACTATTTTAAAATAGTCATTTTTTTTAAAAAAAAACTATTAATAATTTAAAATTGACCCAGTCAATTTTAGACTATGAATTTTAAATTTACATGTTATTAGTATGCATCATTGTAATGTCTTTTAATCTTTGCTCTGTGTTTTTAATATATGTCTTTTAATGGTCTGATGTTTTATCTATGTATTTTAAGTATGTTGTACCCCACTTCGAGGCTTGAAGAATGGCAGGTAACAAATAAAAAGCCAATCGGGGTATTGGGTAGCAACCTGTGCTCAATGAGGTTACACTCTCCCTGAGGACACAGGTCCACAATCTGGAGGTCCTTCTGGATTCATTGGTGACGCTTGATGCTCAGGTGTTGGCGGTGGCCGGGAGGGCCTTGCACAGTTAGAGCTTGTGCGCCACCTGCAACTGTACCTCGAGAAGCCTGACTTGGCCATGGCGGTTCATGCCTTGGTTACATCCAAATTATATTATTGCAATGCACTCTGTATGGGACTACCTTTGAAGACGACCCGGAAAGTGCAACTGGTGCAAAGGACAACAGCCAGGCTTCTAACTGGAGGTAATTATAGGGAGTGCACGACGTTCCTATTAAAGCGGTTCCACTGGCTGCGATACATTTCCAGTCACAATTCAAAGTACAGATTATGACCTACAAAGCCTTAAACACTTCGGGTCCTGCCTATCTTTGTGATCGCATCTCCCCCTATGAACCCGCACAGGCTCTAAGATCCGCCAAGGTCACAAGTCACAAGATCCACCGTCACAAGCACGGCTGGTGGGGAAGAGGGCCTTCTTGGTGATGGCACCCAGACTTTGGTACACTCTCCCCAGGGAGATTAGACAGGCCTCCACAATGTCCTTCTTTCACAGGGATTTGAAAACCTGGCTGTTTTAGCTAGCATTTTAGAAGAACTAGTCCCTTGTTATATATGCCCAGTCCCTAAAGTAAAGGTTTTCCCCTGATATTAAGGCCAGTCATGTCTGACTCTGGGGGTTGCTGCTCATCTCCATTTCTAAGCCGAAGAGCCAGCGTTGACTGCATGGAATGCCCTTACCTTCCCGCCAGAGCGGTACCTAGTGATCTATTCACATTTGCATGTTTTTGAACTACTAGGTTGGCAGAAGCTGGGGCTAACAGCGAGAGTTCACCCCGCTTCCTGGATTAGAACCTGCGACCTTCCCATCAGCAAGTTCAGCAGCTCAGTGCTTTAACCCAACGGTGCCACCAGGGGCTCTCTGGTTCCTAGTTCTCCAGATAGTATTCTGTTCTCTGTACTTCATCCAACTCTCTGGCCCTATGGTATGCTGCTTTGCACTATCCCATGCCCAGCCCTTTTAATAGTTTGTTCATGCCCATTTTAGTATTTCTGGTTATTTGTTTTTGTTGAGCATTGTTTTGATGGAGTTTCAGTGCTACTGTTTTATATTCTTATTTTTATTTAATTTTGTTTTCATTTGGATTGTTATATTTTACTATGTTTTTATTATATTGTGTTTCTGTTTTAATGGATTGTTTTGCTTTTATATCTTGTGGACATTCTGTCCATATGAAAGCCACCCCAAGTTGTTGTTGTTGTTGTTATTTAGTTAACTGGGTTTGTTCAGAATGAAATCAGGCTTTATCTACATGGTGCAATTATAACATTTTGATACTATGTTACTGCCAGGGCTCCGTGCTGTATGGTGATGGGATTTGTAAGTACTTTCTTAAGTACCTCGTAAAACTTCAAAGCTCCGGATTCCAAAAAGCAATGAAAGTGGTACCAAAGTACTACATTAGGCTCCTATTCTTTAACAGAAATGTAAGCATTTAGGTGAAGATATTCTTCCTTCTGAAAAACATTTGCCTGATAAAAATGTGCACCTTTCTGTTCCATTTCATTTGGAAGGAAATTGAAAGTATGATTATTATTTTTTGCCACTGGGTCCATTAATAGTAGTGCTTTTTGTTACATAAAAGGTATAGTGGAATTTGAATAGGAAGACTTAAAGGAAGACTTAGTGACATCTGTACAAATGTGTATTCCTAATAATTGGACAAAACCTTCCAATAAAGACAAAATGAAATAGAGATGGCTTTGTCGCAGAGGTCAGAGCCTCCGTAGTAAGCACTTTGTCAAACCCTTCCGCTTGCATCCCACACATTTCCTGCTTTTCATCTGGAAATGTTGAAGGTTATGGGTATATCAGTCTAAACAAAAGGGCAATTAAATCAATGCACTCACCTTTAGGAAAACTCATGCAGTGCCATTATTTCTCATGGCTGCTTGTATCGCCCAGTAGTCATTTGTATCGCCCAGTAGAAACCGCACTGTTTCTGCAATAGAGTTCCCTTCATCTTGTGTCAACAAGGGTTTCAGGTGTCTTTCCCTTGGGTCACTATACAATGGACAGACTAACAGATAATGCACAATGTCTTCTACCTGACATTGACTACAAATACATAGTCTGTTTTCCCAGGGAACATTTTGGTAGCGACCATCTAACACTTGTTATCCCTTTTTGATGCTCATTTTCTTCTTTAACCTGTTCTTTTAATATTATATTTTCAAATTTCATTGGTTCTCTTTCTCCTGAGCTCTTTCTTTTCCAATTTTTGAACCATTGCTCTGGTTGGACCCAATGGAGCCATGATATATTTAATTTGCCTAGGATTTCCTTAATGCTGTTCTTCTCCTTTATTGATTCCATCCAACTTCCAAATCTATCTAATTTCTTCTTTTTTAACTCCTTATCTATCACATTTTTCAGATTTTTAAGATATTTCCCCTCCATTATAACTGGCATTATTTTAGAATTCCCCTTGATTAGATTTTTCTTATATTTGTTCCATATTGTTAGTATAGTTTCTAATGGTACAATATTCTGCCCCTTCCTCTTTTCTCCCTGAACCAAGGGCCCTTCTACACAGCCCTATATCCCAGAATATCCAGAAAATCCCACATTATCTGAGTGTGGACTCAGATAACTCAGTTCAAAGCAAATATTGTGGGATTTTCTGCCTTGATATTCTGGGATATAGGGCTGTATCTCTTGCACTTTGAGCTTATGGTTCATCTACACTGTAGAAACCTTAGATATGCAGATAATACCACTTTGATGGCTGAAAGCGAGGTGGAACTGAGGAGCCTTCTAATCAAGGTAAAAGAAGACAAAAGCTGGGTTGCAGTTAAATATAAAAAAATCCAATATTACGGAAACAAGACTGATTGTTAACTGGCAAATAGAGGGAGAAAATGTGGAGGCAGTGACAGACTTTGTATTTCTAGGTGCAAAGATTACTGCAGATGCAGACTGCAGCCAGGAAAGCAGAAGACATTTACTTCTTGGGAGAAGAGCAAGGACCAATCTCGATAAAATAGTGAAGAGTAGAGACATCACACTGGAAAGAAGATCCGCATAGTTAAAGCAATGGTATTCCCCGTAGTAACTTACGGATGTGAGAGCTGGACTTTAGGGAAGGCAAAGGAAGATAGATGCTTTTGAACTGTGGTGTTGGAGGAAAGTTTTGAGAGTGCCTTGGACTGCGAGAAGATCCAACCAGTCCTAACTTCAGGAAATAAAGCCTGATTGCTCATTGGAGGGAAGGATATTGGAGGCAACGATGAAGTACTTTGGCCACATAATGAGAAGACAGGAAAGCTTGGAGAAGACAATGTTGGAGAAAATGGAAGGAAAAAGGAAGAGGGGCTGACCAAGGGCAAGATGGATGGATGGTATCCTTGAAGTGACTGGCTTGCCCTTGAAGGTGGTGACAGCCGACAGGGAGCTCTGGCATGGGCTGGTCCATGAGGTCACAAAGAGTTGGATGCGACTGAATGAATAAGCAACAGACACTGTAGAATCAATCTAGCTTGATACCACTTTAACTGATATGGCTATGTAATCATGGGTGTTGTAGTTTTAGAAGGCCTTCTCTTCCAAAGAGTGCTTGTGTCTCACCAAACTACATTTCCCAGGATTCCACAGCATTGAGCCATGGTAGTTCAAGTCATGTCAAACTGTATTCATTCTACATTGTAAATGCACCCTCAGTTTTTACAATGCCATGAATAAATGGCACCTGTAGCCCCCATCCTTTAAATAGATGCGAAAAACATTGAGATTTTAACAAAGCTAATCTTCTGGCTTTCTTTCAAGCTGATCTGGGTTCTTCCCCAAGGATGTCCCAGGCGTTCAATTTGCAGATGAGAAGACAAGCGGAACCAGCTTGAGCTGAACTCTATTCTGAAGTGTCGCCTGGCTGGCCGCCAAGACGTTCTCAGCCACGCTGAAGCCGGCGTGTAACAGCTCCTTGTTGAAGTCATTATTAATATTATCAGGAGAAGCTGTTCCACTACTTATACAAATAATTTAAACGAGGCCAGTGACATCATAATTTGGGTCAGTTGAGAGGTCACACTCCCCGGCTCTTTCTCTAAGTGGTGCTTAGTGGGGAGCGATTGGTTTGCGATTGCTGTATTATCTTCTGGCGAGCCTCAGCTCCAACCATTGTGCTCTACATATGTATCTTCCCCCACAAAGAAAAGATACCATAAAAGGTTCGGTTGTGCCTGCAACTCCCATATTAAAGATGGAGCAGCCTCGTTTCCTGGATTCAGACAGACAGAGTTTTGGAGCATAATACTCCTGGCCTCACAATCATGTTAGATTGTCAATGTCTCAATCCCAGGTGACAGCAGGATTGCAGAGAAACAACTGGAAAAGCTGACACATTATGAGGATTTACAGATCAAACTGCAAAGACTCTGGCACGAGCCAGTCAAGATGGTCCCAGTGGTGATTGGCACATTGGGCGCAGTGCCTAAAGACCATTGCCTGCACTTAAACACAATAGGTGCTGACAATATTACCATCTGCCAGCTGCAAAAGGCCACCTTACTGGGCTCTGTAAACATTATTCGCCGATACATCACATAGTCCTAGACACTTGGGAATTGTCTGACGTGTGATTCAATACAACAGCCAGCAGAGTGTTTGCTGTGGACTCATCTTGTTGTACTTCAAATAATAATAATAATAATAATAATAATAATAATAATAATAATAATAATACACTTTATTTATATTCTGCCCTTCTCTCCTAGAGGATAGAGTGGATTACAGCATTTACAGCAGACATAGGCAAACATTCAATGCCTTCACAATCACACACAATGAGAAACACAAACACAAACAAAGACAAAGGCTTCTCTTTTCATTTCTGGCTTCTGGAGGTGGTGCTCATCTCTGGCTCTGGGGGAGGTGCTTTCTCCATTTTCAAGCCAAAGAGCCTGCGTTGTCACCTCTTGGTTGTGTGCCTGCAAGATTGCTTGGAGTGTCTCTTTGCCTTTTCTCACTGAAGTGGTATCTATTTATTTACTCACATTTGCATGTTTTCAAACAGGTAGATTGGCAGGAGCTAGAGCTGACAGATGGAGCTCACCCCATATCGCAGATTCGAACTGCCAGCCTTCAGGTCAGCAGTTCAGCAGCACAAGGGTTTAACCCATTGCCCCATCCAGAATTCTGTAGCATGAAGCCATGGCAGCTAAAGTAGTGCCAAACTGCTATAGTTCTGCAGTATGGCTTTCTCAATAGTTCTTTCTCTCCTTCTCCGCATCAATTACAAATATTACAAAAAGGGTCCCTAACTTACTGCGATCGCAACTTAAACTGTCCCAAAACTCTGCAAGGACAACTGGAAAGTAAATTCCTGCTGCTTTAGTCCATGCAATAGAGATAAAAGGGATTGGGAGGGAAATGTACTAGATCAGATCCTACTAATGAAAGGATGCACAGGTGGCAAGAGCTTAATAACATAAAAAATAGTAGGTGATGACTGTCCAATTAAACATGCATTAGAGCTAGACTAATGCAACTAGAATGCATTGTGGTTGTTGTCATTGACTTATAACAATTAGACATATAATTGGTATGCCAATAATTAACAGAATAGTCTGCTAATAGGTACAAATAATGCACACATGACAAAGTGTCTCAGAAAAGGGCTGGCATTCAAAAGAATTTAGTTAACCCACATATTCTGGTCTTTTCCCTATTTTGTCACATACCTGTATCATTTGGACTAGGTAGATCACATTCCCTATTCCTTCCCTGTGTGCATGTGTGTGTGTTATGTTTGTGTTGTCGTTGTGTGCCTTCAAGTATTTTGAGACTTATGGTGATCCAAGAGCAATGCTATTATGGGGATTTCTGTGACTGACAATGTGTAAGTTACCCAAGTTTGGTTCCATTTCATCGTTCTCTTTTATTGCTTTTTGTAAGTTAACTATAATTCCCAACAACGACAACTCCCAAATGACAAAACCAACCCCCCTTCTCAACCCCACCAGTATTCAAATTTGGGTGTTTTGGATATTTGTGACAAATTTGGTCCAGTGAATGAAAATACATCCAGCCTATCAGACATTTACATTACAATTCATAACTATAGCAAAATTACAGTTATGAAGTAGCAACAAAAATCATATTATGGTTGGGGGTCACCACAACATGAGGAACTGTATTAAGGGGTTGCAGCATGAGGAAGGTTGAAAACCACTGGCCTAGAGTTTCCTAGCAAAGAATGCTAAATTCCTCACCCAACTACAATTTCCAGGATTCTTTTAGAAGCAGCTGAAGCAGGTAACATAGTTTTAAAACGTTGTAATTATGTAATATGAAAAGGATCTAAATCAAGGCTGGACTGCAGCTTCCATCAGCCCCAGCAAGCAGGCCAATATTCAGGGAATATGGAAATTTCAGTCAAAGAACATCTGTAGGGCTAAGAGTCATATGCAAGGTGTTTTTTTCATCTTTGTTCTCTTTCTAGTCTTAAGAAATAAATTACTTATTAACATCTGTGCAATAATGCCGCTTAGAGTACTGCTGAGACAGTATTATGTAAGATGCTGTATTTATTTGTATTACTATGCTCTTTTTTAAAATCTAAAGTTATCTTACAGGCAGGCTGACAATGTTGTTACTTTTGCTGTTGTGAGTCAATGAATGTTAAGACGAATAAAACAGATGATAAGGGTGGTGTTAATTATCATTCCAGTGACTGTCTGTGTGTGTGTGAATGAAGGGGAGTGTCACATCACAATACAGCAGTTGAGTGAAATTGCCCCACACAATAATTTCTGCTACTTCTTCCACTTAATGCTCAGCGTCTTTAATAAATTACAAATGTGACATAGTCACTTCCCTGGGGGTTTACTATCTCCAGTGTTGGGTTATAGTATTTTTGTTTTTTTTTAAAAAAAATCTGCTTGGATTTTTAGCCAGGATGGCTGTGTGTTTTATTTCTGAATGGTTCAATGCAATCACAGAAATTTGAATGGATACTGAAATTGATATGACTGATATGATATCCTAGTGATATAGGGGTGTGAATCCTCCTAACATTGATACAAGATAGTGGTTTTGCCTATGTCTTAGACTGCTCTTCCACATGTTGGTGCTCTCCAGAAACTACTGAGTTGTAGAAGGTTCTCTTAGGGTGCATCTACATTGTAGAATTAATGCAATATTATGCCACTTTAAGGGCCCCTGGTGGCACAGCGGGTTAAACTGCTGAGCTGCTGAACTTGCTGACTGAAAGGTTGGCAGTTTGAATCTGGGGAATGGGGTGAGCTCCCGTTGTTAGCCTCAGCTTCTGCCAACCTAGCAGTTCAAAAATATGCAAATGTAAGTAGATCTATAGGTACTGCTTTTGCAGGAAGGTAATGGCACTCCATGCAGTCAGCTGGCCACATGATCTTGGAGGTATCTACGGACAACACCAGCTCTTTGGCTAAGAAATGGAGATGAGCACCACTCCCCAGAGTCGAATTCAACTAGACTTAATGTCAGGGGAAACCTTTATCTTTTCCCTATACCACTTTCACTGCTATGACTCAGTGCTATAGTATCCTTGGATTTGTAGTTTGGTGAGGTACCAGCACTCTTTGGATGAGAAGACTAAAGACTCTGTAAAATTTCATCTCCCATGATCTTATAGCATTAAGCCATAGCAGTTAAAGTGGTGTCAAACTGCACCAGTTTTGCAGTGTAGATGCATTCTTAGAAACAATTGTCTCCAGGTATTTCCTAAGTCCTCCAGAGCAACTCTAAAGTAAGTTTTCTCTGGAATTCCTAATTAATTGGATTTGCTATTAACCATAGTTTTGCATATCTCAGTGAAGTCTTGGAATGAAGCCCATGCAGAAATGGGGGGAGGGGGGGTCATACAGTATGCTACTTTGAGATTTTGCTGACAGTATTAAAAAAAACTCTAAAATCAGGACAGTAAATAAAGAACAACACTCAGAAAACTGGAGTATTTCAGACATTCAGGGCCAGGTAACACCTCCCCACAAGGCATCCCCCAAGCAGAAATCAGCCAGGTTTTGAAGCTGCAAGGCCATTCAATGCTAATCAAGGTGGCCAATTGAAACATCCACACCTGCCTTAAACAGACAAGAGTTCTTTCTCCCAACTTGGACATTCCACAGATATATAAACCTCACTTGCCTAGTTTCCAACAGACCTCACAATCTCTGAGGATGCCTGTCATAGATGTGGGTGAAATGTCAGGAACATGGTCATACAGCTTGGAAAATTCACAGCAACCCAGTGATTTCAGCCATGAAAACCTTAAACAACATATGAACTGTTGTTACCTTTTGCATTTCAGTCCCCCTGTATTTCCAATCCAAGTCTGCAAATATATATTTGCCAACTGTGCCAACGCTCTATGCTGTTGGGAAACTCATGCCAAATAAAACACACCAGTTTTTAAAATATGCCACTTGGGAATGGCACCAATGCCTGGGAATTTGTTTTCTTTCTACTTGAACAATTATTGGCTCAGTTGCAGGAAGATTTCCAGATGCAGTGATTCTGGAAATTCTGGATTATTGGAAAGTAAGCAGAATGTATTACTTGCAAATAAAATTAAACGATGCCCTTCAATTATTCAAACCAGGAATGGAAAGAACCCATTGCAAAGAAGAGCAGCACAGGGATATTAGGTAAACAATTAAAACAAAATGACTTTTAAAATAGGCAATGGATAATTCAGATCATAAAACCTGGAGGCAAGCCGACATTTCTGACAAGTGAAATACAAAAGTGTAATGCAGCAGGTCAAGGAATCTGGGAGCAGATAGAGACATTAAAAAACAAGCAAACATCTAATGAAAAAGGTTTCAGAAATACATTAGAAACAAGATGCTTGCCAAAGAACTGTTGGACCAAAAAGATGATTGATCTAAGCCAGCCTTGGGTTTAAATAGGTTTTCAGTGAAATATATTATAAGAAATTGACATTTTAAAAAGTCTTTTCATGGTAGTAGTCCCCAGTTCTCAAACCCTTCCCCTTCTTAAATAAGGACTAGCTGTCTCAGTGGTAGACCAGTGATTCTTTTGTCAGATTAATAGATGGATGGTGAAATGGACAAACAGATAAACACATTAGTAGACAGATAATCTTCTAGATAACTTTTGCCAAGCTTATACCTGATATTTTTGGTAACATTTCAAAATGACTTATCCTTTCATACTATCCAGCCTTCCTGAAGGACTGCATCTCCTCCTACCAGCCCACACGAGCCCTGAGATCATTAAGGAGAGGCCCTCCTCTCAGTCCCACTGCCATCACAAGTACAGTTGGTGGGAACGAGAGTGAGGGCCTTTTTGGTGGTGGCCCTGTGACTCTGGAACTCCCTCCCCAATGAGGTGCAATCGGCCTCCTGTCTACTGGCCTTTTGCGCACAGATCAAAACTTTTCTATGGAAGCCGGCCTTTCGACAACACATAATATGAAATGAGCAGGCTACTATGGGTATGACATATCAATGAAGGATGTCTCGGTTTGGTCAATGAAACAGAGTTTTAGGACTTTTAGTATAATTTTTATAGTTGACCTCAGTGAGATCCAGGGAATTTTAGTGTTATATGTTGTATTTATTAGTCTGCCATGCATGATTTATGTAATGTGTTATTTCTTTGTCTGTTTTATTTTGCTTTTGCTGTCATGTAATCTCTGTTGTTTTAACCATTGTTCACAACTTTGAGTCCCACCCATGGGAGAAAAGCGGGAGAAAAATAAATAGATAAATAAATTGTTGCTAATAATAATAATAATAATAATCCTAGAATTAGAAGAGTCCACAATGGCCATCCAGTCCAACCCCATTCAGCCATGCAGGAACACACAAAGTACTCCTGACAGATGGGCATTCAACTTCTGCTTACAAACCTCCAGAAAAAGAGAGCCCACCACACTCTGAGGCAGGATATGCCATTGTCAAAAGCTCTCACTGTTAAGAAGTTTTTAAAAAAGTATTCAGATGGAATCTCTTTTCCTGCAGTTTGAATCCATTACTCCATGTTCTAGCCGCTAGAGCTGCAGAAATCAAATATCCTCCATTCTTCAAATTATATGTTTATATACTTTAAGTTGTTTCCAACTTTTGGCAATCCTAAGAACTTTGGTATCCACGTGGTCCTGGATCCCAACCATGGCAGATAACAAGAGTCCACTGTATAAAGTTCTGTCCTCCAGTTGTGGAGGTCCTCAAGCAGCCCTTCCACACTAAGTTTTCCATATAGTCCAAAGAATATCACTCTCTTTCATGAGTTCCATCTTCTATAAACAAGTTGTCCTCTTAGAAGATGTTTGCTTCAGATTTTGAGAAATATCCCCTCCATTATGGTTGGTTGCTTCAGTGTGGGGCAGTGAATCTGTTCTGTATTTTAGTCAGAACCCAATAAGTTCAGCACCTTGGATAGCTCCATTAAAATCCAAACTAAAACTTGGAATGGACTGACTGCCTCAGGGCCCTTCTACACAGCCATATAACCCAGAATATCAAGGCAGAAAATACCACAATATCTGCTTTGAACTGGAATATCTGAGTCCACACTGCCCTATATCCCAGTTCAAAGCATAAAATTTGGGACTTTATTCAGCTGTGTGGAAGGGGCCTCACATACATTGAGCAAACCATTTGGCAGCTCATCCTTCCCCACCAAACTACAGTTCACACTGTTCAACCCTCATATGTTTAGTATTTTCAGGGTGGTAAAAAGCTTGTGCTGTGGGATGGAGAGGCAAAGTAGATACCTCCAAAAGCCCAGGTGAAGGTGCCTAAGTCTAGCTCCAACCCGTACAGGACAGCCCATGATAATTGCTACAGCAACAAAGGGGAGAAATGCCGACATCTTCAACATTTTTTGCCCTCAAGCATATTGGCTCAGTACAGCTCTCCTGGAATTTCTTACAGCTCTCAGCATAGTAGCTCTGGGAATTTATTGCAAGGAAGAGCTGCTAAACATAAATGATGAGAAAACAAAAGCAGTTGCATTTGCTCATAAACCTATGTTGCACATATGGCAATTGGATTCTCAGAGGACAGAACAAGTAAAGTCTTATTATTTGGGGGCTTTATTTCTTTGTACTGGTAGGTGGGAGGGAAAGGAAGATGCTAATGCACAGGTAAATCATACCTGTTTTGGAAATGAAATTAGGAGCACAAAATCCCTGTCTCTGTTATCTGTCTGTCTATCTATCTATCTATGACATTTATGTACCCCCTCCCAGCCTATCAGGGCCCTTGTGCTGATGTATCCCAGGGAATACAGGATAGCCATGTAAACAGCCATTTACTTTGGATTCTTGGGGAAAATGGTGAGCAACCCACAACCTTTCTTAATGTGGTTCATTAAGCAGCCTTGGTCTCCATTAACCTGAAACAACTCTGTGCTTCATTCAGCTACGGTGGAGCAGATTCACCATCTTTCCCCCGCTTTGGGATAACAGTTCAGTGCAGATGTTTCCAGAGTCTATTTGAGGTTGTTCCAGCAGAAAAGGGATGTCTGGTGTGAGTGATACGGCAAGAGCCATAAGACAATGGAAACGTTAGATGTTTCTCCTTTAGGGATTTGGAGACCTCTGAGTAGTAGTTACAATTTTGATGCAACAGTGAATAATGTTATCTGTGTCTCGCGCATTTGTTTTTTTTATGTTCTTTCAAGAATCATAGAACCACAGAGTTGGAAGAGACCTGGAAGAGATCCAATCCAACCCCCTGCTAAGAAGCAGGAAAATTGCATTCAAAACACCCCCGACAGATGGACATTCAGCCTCTCTTTAAAAGTCTCCAGAGAAGGAGCCTCCACAACACTCAGGGGCAGAGAGTTTCACTGCTGAACAGCTCTCACAGATAGGAAATTCTTCCTCATGTTCAGATAGAATCTCCTTTCCTGTAATTTGAAGCCATTGCTCTGTTTCCTAATCTCCAGGACAGCAGAAAACAAGCCTGCTCCCTCCTCCCTATGATTTCTCCTCACATATTTATACATGGTCCTTATTGTGTCACCTCTCAGCCTTCTCTTATGCAGGTTAAACATGCCCAGCTCTTTAAGCTGCTCCTCATAGGACTTATTTTCCAGAACCTTGATCATTTTATTTATTTATTTATTTGTTTAAAACTTTTATATTTTGATCTTCTTTACCTCCGCAGAGGGACTCAGACTGGCTAACAGCAAAGATTCAATGCTAACACTAAAAATCTAAAACATAATACATCAACATTAAATTACCAAATGCATATAGGATAAATTACATAAAAGCCGTTCGCCAAGATAAAATCGTGTCCAACTCAGTCCGTATATTCAGTCCATATATTGTGGTCAGAATACCTGATTAGTGGCCAAGGCAGCTGAGGCTTCTGGGAATTGAAGTCCTAAACACCCGAAGGACTAGAGTTTGGGAATCACTGCACTGAAGCCTGGGCAACAGGAAGAAGCTTCTACATGCCTTTGTCACAAATATTCCACAGATATTTCTGAGGAGTCTACTTGTAAAATGTTGCACTTTAAAATATATCTCGAACTCTATTTTTGGAGGAAAATGTGGATGTGTATCTTAAGTTGGATTTACAAGAAACAACTGCAGTTATGTCTTTGAGGGAATTGTGCATAGGGCTATGGAATTTTATTTTGCACAGCTCCAGTATCATTGAAAGAAGGTTTGACAAGTTAACACTCATTGAAAACAGTGTTGAGACAAGAACAATTCAACTGTTTAAGCATCTTGTCTATTGAGTGTGAACTTGTAAGACAAATGGGCTTTCAGGGGCTAATCCAGAAATCCAAAAGAAAATCCTGAAACAATAGTATCAATCGGGTTAATCATGGTGTTTTTTGAAAGAACAAATAAAAATCAAACTTGACACGGTAATTCCTTTATTAATGACCAAAAGGTTACAGAATCACTATGAAATTGGCCTCTTAGGCTGGGTGTAGCAAAGACAGATTTTTGGTGTGTTATTTTGAGTTTTCCAGGCTGTATGGCCATGTTCCAGAAGCATTCTCTCCATTTCACCTCCATCTATGGCAGGCATCCTCAGAGGTTGTGAGCTCAACCTCTGAGGATGCCTGTCATAGATGCAAGTGAAACACCAGGAGAGAATGCTTCTGGAACATGGCCATACAGCCTGGAAAACTCACAGCAACTGAGTGATTCTGGCCATGAAAGCCTTCGACAATACAGAGATTTTTGGATTAAAGCATTGAACTATGATTCTGGAGATTAGGTTTGAATCTCTGTTCAGTCATGGAAACACATTGGGTGACCTTGGCCAAGTCACACTCTTTCAGCCTCAGAGGAAGACAAAAGGAAATCCACAAACCTTGACAAGAAACTTACTTTACTTACTTAGGTGATCCCTCATTGTCCAAGTAAGATTGTCCTCCAAGTCCGATATACTGGCAGTGGGTACGTAGGTGACTGTGGAGCCGTATTCTTGACCTGCATGTTCTCTCGCATTGAGGTCATCGGTTAGCAGTTCTGCATTCGGGGCATTCACTGTCAGTGTTGTCCATCAGTGTCTGTACATTCCATGTTCCAAAGTTCATTTTTCTTTTTTGGTCACAGGGAGGTGACCCCACTGGCCGCAGCGGTCCAGTCAGGGATAAGAGAGGCAGACTATGTTTAGGGCACCTTTTCTAGCCCCTTCCCCATGTGGGGTGAGCAGAGTGGGTCCTAAAAAGGGCTGCTCAGTCGTGGATACAGCTGCCAAACTACTCAACTGCCTCAGACCTTGAGGTAGAATGACTGAGTCCGTAACCACCGCCCATGTGCCAGTCTGTGACTAGGGGCTTCCAGATTTCACAGTCCTGCCCCCGTCGCCACTCTCTTCGCCATGGGAGTTTGGTTGGTTTGTTTTTATTTTTCTTGGAAGACGCCTGTACATGAGTTTTTTTTTATGTGTGAAGAAAGTGCACACTGATCAACACACAGTCTTCACAGAGTGAGGTCCCACAGTGGCATGGTTAACACGACGACCGTGGCTTCTCACTCTTTGCAACCTTCTTCCGCCTTCACAGCCGTTGTAATATGTACCATGTTATCCTCCGCCTGTTCCGCCATTGAGGTCTTTGGGTCTTCGGACTGTGTTTGGTCTGGAAACTCCCCTGTGGCCACTCCTGGGAGTGTGCGACTCCAGTTGTTGCATCCGCAGGTTCATTGGAAGTCCCCTCACCACAACAAGGTGACAGTCCATTGAGAGGGATTGACAGGAAAACGCCAGGATAGATTCACATTAGGGCTGCTGTAAGTTGGAAACTAATTGAATGCATAGCATCCTTAAGTTACTATTAAAATAAAAAAGTGTAGCAGTAACTTTAGAATTAAATAAAACTTTCCCCATGACTCATGAGATTGTATGTATGTGATTGCAGTTTTAATGTTGAATGACAGGCCTTTGTGCCAGGCCTTTAAAAATGATGTCTGCACCTTTTATTAAAAAAACCCTGCCTTTTAATTATTATTTTAATCTATCTGTCCATGTGCTCCTTTTATTTTAAATATTTATAACCAGTGGACCAATCACATATATTAAAACCAAAGAGCAAAATTGCTTGAAAATGTAAAAACTGTGAAATGCCAGAGCATAAAGAAAGGGGAATTACTTTTCTGAAATGGGAAGTCAAGCATTGAACAAAAATCAGCTAAAGTATGAAACATAGAATGGTATTTTGGGATTACATTTATCTGTCCACTTTGACAGAATGGTAAAGAACTAGCTTTACGTCGTGGCTGAAGGCCGTTTTAGCAGGGTCCACCGCACCGTGGCAACTTTGAACTAATTTCAGTTCATTTTGTGGATAGATGCAGCAAAGGTAAATACCGCTAGAGCTCTCGATATGCATGGAACTGCTCCAGCCGCTGCTGTGCGACTAAGGCAGGATTAACTGGCACTGTGCTGGCATCAGGTAAGGCGGCCTTGGTCCAAGCATCCCCCCTTAAAATTCTCTGCTGCTTCATTAACTGTTTGAAAGTGTGGCTTCATACATATGAGGGACTCCAATTTGAAGAGAAGGCCTTCTCTTTTGTTGGTCCTTTAAAGCCCTTTGTGGTTTTGGAATGTCAAGTGCTATTATTGTCAAGGCAAGCCAGCTTATCTTCTAGCAACCACTTTGACACTTTGAGTACCTATTAGTTCTGAAACAGAATGGAGCCAGCCCAAAAAAACAAGAAAAAAGTTTCTTCTTGGTTGACTGGCTCCTGGGTACTAAATGTGCATGGTATACTGTCTATACTCATGTATAAGTCTAGAAATTTTAGTCGAAAAAATTTAGCCCAAAAATCCTGGGTCAATGTATCTATGTATCACTGTAAGTACTCTTAAGTACTATAAAAGTGAAAGGTTTCCCCTTGACATTAAGTCTAGTCGAGTCTGACTTGATTACATAGCTGTAGGTATTGCATCATCACATTCACTTGATGATACCCATTGCACCACTGGGAGTGCAATATATAGATAATAGAAAGATACGAGGGTTGAATGAAAAGTAATGCCTCCACCTTCATTACTTGGGTTTGGATGGGAATATTTTAATAAATCAAACGCAGAAATAATCCTTAGAATGTGCTCTTTAACTACCACTATTCACTTTTCCACATAATCACCAGACAATTGGATACATTTCTGCCCATGAACAAATTTTCTGAAGCTATCATGGAAGAAGTAGACACTCTGTTTCTGCAACCCATCGTGCACAGATCTTCCGATAGCCAAGCAAAGCAATAATGTGACCCACACATTCTTGTGAAATGCCGATTATGCTTGAAATTTCTCTCTAAGTGATACGATGATTGTCCTGAATCTATCTGTCAACCTTTTGCTTGTGAAACTCGGTGGTTGCTGTCACAGGACGTCCAACTCTTTGTTTGGCACACAAGTCAGATGTTCCCACCTCAACATCTTTAAACTTACTCACCCAATGATGCACAGTACTCACATCAACACAATCACCATAAACAGCTTGCATTCTCTGATGAACCTCCTTCTGCTGTCAAGAATTCAATGACTGCACGTTGCTTAGGTCGCATTGACTGACCATCTACACAGTGTTCCATACTTCGCACTTTAACAACACAACCGTTCAATGCTAAGGCTTCCCACCAAAATGGAATTGTAGAGGAGAGTTTACTGAGCAAGCCAGTACCTGCCACATACCAGTACTGCCATCTGTTGAGGAGTTATGAAGGTGGAGGCATTCCTTTTCATTCAACCCTCGTAGTAGTAAATTCCAAGTATCTCACTAAACTATAAATTTCAGGATTCTCTAGGTGGTTGCCATGATAGTTAAAATGGTGTGAAACTGGTATAAGTGTGTTAGATATTCCTTTCAGAGGGGGAGAAAAATGATCAGAAGGAGAACTGAAGTTGATCTATTTAACCAGTGTCACAAATGCTGGGATTCGCCTTTGGTTAATGGCCAACAAGTTGAGGATTCATGGCCAAACCCAGCCATCCCTGACCTGTTATCTTCCGGATATGATGGACTGCAATTCTTATCTTTGCCAGGATGGGGAAGAAGGCTGGTTTAGTCTACTGCCCATTTCTCATGCTCTCCTCCCAATTTTGTCATCTTCTGGAATTGATATCACATCCTACCTATTCCTCCCAACAGTTACTATTTTTGAAAACATTAACTGCTTCGGCTGGCTTTGCTCCATTCTGCTGACTCCAGCTGTTTCTTTCGTCCTCAGTTTAGTTTCTTCAATGAGGGGTGAAATGTTTCTAATGCAGAGTGTTCTCTTGCCTGAAATGAATTAACTTCTTTGATTGCATTTTGAATGGTAGCATGTGTAGGAAAAAAAACCTGCTGAACTTTTACTTTTTTGAGATCGGTCTCCAAAGTTACATTAGTGTGTTTTTGTGGATGGGTTTTATCCCTATATATTGGAGAATTTTGCTAGAGTTGCTATTTTTTTATAGCAAGGACAGATGGTGAACATGGGTGACACTAGCCAATCAGTATCATCAAGTGAATGTGATGATGTTATACCCACAGCTATGTAGTCAATTCAGTTTGGCTGTGTTCAAATCCTCAGTCTAAGAGGAAAAGGTCAATCCTTGGTTTAGTACCTGCATTATCAAAACATGATTGAAAAATAGGCACATGTTGTAGAAATGTCTGGGTGGGATGAGTGCTTTTGCAAGTGCATTATACTGTCACCATGTTACCTGCTAGCTCAGTGGCTTATATCACACATCTTCCTCTTTGCGTTCTTTAACATCCACATGAAGTCGCTCGGACAGATCATCCAGAGTTTTGGGTTCAATGTCATCTGTACGCAGATGACATCCAACTCTATCACTCCTTTCCACCTGCAACTAAGGAGCCTGTTCAGGTCCTGAATCAGTGCTTGGTGGCTGTGACAGTCTGGATGAGGGTAAACAAACTGAAATTGAATCCAGACAAGACAGAAGTACTCCAGGTCAGTTGGAACAGGGTATATAGTTACAGCCTGTGTTGGATGTGGTTAGACTCCCCCTGAAGATATAGGTTTTCAGCTTGGGAGTGATCCTGGATTCATTGCTGAGCCTGGAGCCTCAGGTTTTGCTGGTGGCCAGAGAACCTTTCCTGTACCTTGGAAAGTCAGACTTGGCCACGGTGGTACACACTCTTGATACATTCCAAATAGACTGCTGCAATGCACTCAACATGGAAATGTTCAGAAGACTGTTTGGAAGCTTTGAGTGGTCCAATGGGCAGCAGCCAGATTCCTTACTGGAGCGGTGTACAGGGAGCACATAACCCCCTTGTTGCGTCGGCTCCAGTGGCTGCCAGTCTGCTACCGAGCACAATTCAAAGTGCTGGCTTTATCCTATAAAGCCCTAAATGGTTCTGGTCCAGTTTACCAATCTGAATGTATCTCCTTCTATGAACCATCTTGGAGATTAAGATCTTCTGGGGAGGGACTGCTCTCAGTCCCACCTCCTTCACAGGTACAATTGGTGGAGACAAGAGACAGGGCCTTCCCAGTGGTGGCCCCTCAGCTGTGGAACTCCCTCCCCAGTGATATTCAATCAGCTCCTTCCCTCTGGGCCTTCAGAAAAAAAGTGAAAGCATGGCTATGGGACCAAATTGTTGGAGAGTAACTGCAGTGCAATAAATGAATGTAGAATCTGTGCAATGACAACTGGAATGGCTCTGGATTACGATCTTGGACAGTGTAATTGATGTAATTGTTTAGATGTTTTAATTTTTTGGGTTTTAATGTAGATGTTATTTAATTGTGTGTTGTTTTTATGGCACTGAATTGTTGCCAATGTATAAGGTTGCTCTGATTCCCCCTCTGGGTTGAGAGGGCTGGGGTACATAAATAAAGTAGGAAATCAGATGCTATGGCCCAAAGCTAGATAGACCCAGAGTGCCTCTTGAGTGACTTTAATCAGGCAAACCAAGTCAGTTGAAAGGGTTCTTCAGATACCATAGACTGCTAAAAAGACAAATAATGGGTCCTTGAGCAAAACACACCTGGACTCTTCCTAGAAGCCTAGATGACTCGCCTGAGACTTCAGCCATATCATGAGAAAATGGGACTCACTAGAAAAGCCAATAACACTTGAAAGGAAGAATGCAGAGGAAAAGAAAAAGGCAGCATTTCAGTTGAATATACTCCACGAGAGAAGCCACAGCCCCAAGCCTGCAAGATTTGACCAGGTCTGTTGAGGATAAGGTGACTTGGAGGTTTTCATTCATTGGATCACCAAAAGTCAAAGTTGATTTGACAGCAGTTAACAGCAACAATAATAACGCCTCAAACCAATAGACACGTAAGATGTAGGTTGCAGAATACTGTGTTCTAAAATGGGGAACAAATCTCTCCGGAGAGAGAAGTTGAACTGATCACTCTGCCCATGGGGCAATCTGCCTTCTCAGTTTGCGTCTCTGTCCATAACACACTATTTTGCCCACTGCAGGATGTCATCCTGGGACAGACTGACCTTTGCCTGGAAGAAGAGCATTTATATTTTATGTCTCATTGACTACTCCCTACCACATCCTGAGAATTTGTAACCTTCAGTAGTTACTGTCATTTGGATGCAATATTTCTTTTTCCCCCCTTGACTGACATGAAGATCATTCTAGAAAGAGAGTTTTTTCAGCTTATGGTTCAATTCTTCATGACCTTGGTCAGAAAAAAATGTCCATTCACCAGCAATTTCTATGTAGCAGACAAAGGTGCACATCTTGGCTAGAGTTTATATATTGCATAATTACATAGAGCTTGCAATACAATAGTACTTTTGGTTTCCTTCTCCAAATCATTCGACAATCTTGCAGAAAGAGGGACTAATAAAATTATCAAAAAGAAGATTGATCATAAAGGACAATAATGTGCAGTAATTAAGAAGGCAGCAGAAAGAAAGGAGGTGAACTTTATTGTCATATCTACTAAATCAAGGAAGGCATGATCCTGGATTTGCAAGACCTGAGCCAGACTGATGTCCGACTGTGCAGAAGTCATGACTTCAGGATATCATTCCAGACTTTGAGGTTTATGGGCCTTGAAATCTAGGGATGGTACCTGGTGATAATATTAAGCATTATACATTAAGGCCCAAGTAGTTCACACATGGGAGCCCCTGGTGGCTCAGTGGATTAAAGTGCTGAGCTGCTGAGCTTGTTGACCGAAAGGTTGCAGGTTCGAATCCAGAAAGTGGTATGAGCTTCCACTATTAGCCCCAGCTCCTGCCAATCCGCCCTGCAACTCTCTTCACAGCTTCTGGTCAGTTGAGCCTGAGGGTTAAAAGACATGCTATACCAAAGCCCACCCCTCTATGTTTCCTGACTGCCCTAGAAAACAGTGTAACCTTCCCCCACCATGGCCCTTGGAAGCTTTCCTAGAGACAAGCCGAGAATATCAGGGAACTTCCTGGAAGCTCCTCTCAGTTGTCGGACACAACTGGACTTCATGACAGGGGAAAACCTTTACCTTCACCTAGTTCACAACATACCATTCCAGAACAAATACACACACATAAAGCATGAGAGAGCATATTTTGTGTTTGGAAATTAAGATAGAAATGTTATGTAGAGGCCTTATCAAAGTGAAATGAGGATATGCTTCCTTCTCACTTACCCAAGAAGACAGGATAAGGAACATTTAATCCAGGGGTCCTCAAACTATGGCCCTCCATGGTCATTTACCCGGCCCTCACTCAGGGTCAACCTAAGTCTGAAACAACTTGAAAGCACACGACAACAACAACCCTATCTCATCAGCCAAAAGCAGGCCCACACTTCCCATTGAAATACTAATAAGTTTATATTTGTTAAAATTGTTCTTCATTTTAATTATTGTATTGTTTTTAAGTGTTTTTTGCATTACAAATAAGATATGTGCAGTGTGCATAGGAATTCATTCATTTTTTTTCAAATTATAATCCGGCCCTCCAACAGTTTGAGGGACTATGACTTGGCCCTCTGTTTAAAAAGTTTGAGGACCCCTGCTCTAAAAGATACATTTTGGGGGGAGCCCCGCCCACTCTCCCTATATGGTATAAATAGCCAGTAGGAGGGGCTTCTGCCCCAGTTCCTCTTTCCGCCGCAATAGGCAGTTAGGATTCTCTTGTGCTCTTCTTAGCTCTGGCTGTTATTAGTGATTTGACCTCGGACTTTCTTGACTACTCTTTGCACGCTGATTTGATTTTCAAGAGCCACCTTGCCTCCTTTACCTAAGCTGAGTTAAGACTTTACATCAGTACCCCCCTTATTTTTTCCCCCTCAACCCTTTTCCAAAAAACTGGAAGAATCCTACACCCTTCCTAACTTTGTTGCCTATGGGGGATACGCCCCTTTCCCCCCTTTTGGGATCTTGTCCTCAATCTGGGATCTCTTTGTTTCTTTCCCGAAGTAAGCCCCCCGCCTTTAACATCCCCTGGCTTTTTCCTCTCCCTTTCCCCCCCATTTCACAATCTGAGAAACCCTTGAAGGACTCTGAATCAGTTAGAGCCATGAATATGTCTCTAATCCACTCTCGCTGCTCCTCCTACTCCAACACCTGCGCAGCCCTCTTCTCCCTTCTACCAGTAGTAGTAACATTACTATCACGCTGAACTACAACAACCAGGGGAGTGGCGGCATATAAGTTTGAATAATAAATAAAATAAAATAAAATAAAATAAAATAAAATAAAATAAAATCCTGACTTCATGCTCCTGTATTTTGGTTCAAGTGATTCCTGTTTGTTCCTGATTCTTCAAGGGATTTTGCTTCTGCAACTTTTTGGGACTGAAAGACTATAACCTGTGGATTTTGGTTATCTGGACTTTGGGGCTGTCATGCTTTTCTGATGTGGATTTTGCTTGAATAGCTTAACATCACTTCATGGATTGCTTTATGGACAATTCTTTATTTTCCATTTGAATGCTTTTACCTTTTTGGCACTTGTTATATTAATCTTCAATAAACTGCTTTGCTTATTAAAGAACATTGGTGTGTTTGCGGGTTCAAAGGTGCCTGTCACAGCCTTGGTGTGAAGGGAACTATTTCAATAGGCAAATGTGGTGAATCTAAAAAAAGACAATTAGTCTCCATGAGGTTTGAAGCAAAAATCTCTTTATTTCAAGTGCGGCCGCACTTGACAGAAACAGCAAGACAATCAGATGTCTTTCAAAAGGCTGCCTGTCCCATTTGATCTTTCCAATATCATTCTTATACCCTTTTTCTGCCGTGTCATGAACAGATCATGAACAGATCCACCCCTCTTTCAAACTTCCTTTCAAAAACATGTTCTTTCACCTCCTTCCTCTCAACTCTACAAGGACAGAGCCCTTTCACCCATTTAAGAGTCTCTCGCACTCATGTTATGACTGCAGATCCTTGGATGTCATGTTGTCCTACGTCCTTCAGCCCTGTATCCTGTTCTTTCCTGTTCTCTTCCAAAACTGTCTCTCCTCTTTTGCACCCCCCCCTCCCCCCCTCTGTGTCCCCCCCCCCTTGCCACCTTTTTACCTTTTATCTATTCGCAAAGGAAACAAAGACCCTCCTTTCCCCCTTTAGGCCTTTTTTTACAGTTGTTCCCCAAGCATTTTTTTTTTTTCCCAAAATAAGGCCCCCCAACTTAATAATTTTTTTTTCCTAAATAACCTTTAATTCACACCCCTTCACGTTCCCCTGTTTTTCCCTTTTTCACCCCTTTTTTTTTTTGTTTTTTGCCGAAAAGCTGAAGATACAGAAGCTGAAGCAAAATCAATATCTAGTTATGACATTTTTATAATATTCAGGTCTTCTTGCAACTAATACTAATTGACGTGAAGTAGGAATCGCACTTGCGGTACATTTATGACATATCTTCATGATGATGGGAAAACACATTACCATTTAAAAAAATATAAAAATCAACATAACAATACCCAAGAATAATCCTTTTAACCATCCAAAACTTGGTAACCATGAGGTCAGCCCATTCCACCAATTTCCATCTGCTTGGGAGTAGGTAGCTCGTACCTTGGTAATAATCTCATGGAGTTTAGCAACATCTTCCTCAATCTGACCTGACTTGTTGATATAGTGACAACATGTGATATTTAGCCATACACAAAGACCCCCCTGCTTGGTCAACAGGTAATCTAAGGCCAGTTTATGCTGCATTAGCATCCCTGCTAGGGAATCCACTTCCTTTTGAAGCATTATTAACCCATGGATTGAAGAATTGACTAAGCATTCTATTTGGGCAGATATTCTCCTGATTTGCCTGATGTTCAGACCCACTCCTACCGCTGGGAAAAATATCGCTCCGAGTCTTTCCCCCTCAGTCAGGTAAGTGTTGTCAGGATCATATCCCAGTTCCTCTTGGTATTCTCTCTTCTTTCTATTCCATGCCCATTGTTTTTCCCAGGCATGTTTTGGCTGGTGCAAGGGGTAAGCTCTTATACCAGCTGGGAGTAGGCTTCCCAATGTACAGGTGCCATTCCATACAGGGGGTAACATTTTCCCTGCCCAATTTCCACAGATCCAAAACAATCCCGGGGGCAATCCTCCCGTCCCCATTGGACTATGTAAGGTATTTGATTCATATACCTTCCATAGGGCTTGTTCAGCTATCAAATTATTATATAATCGAATTACACCTGCTCCATTTACATCATTACAATGTAGGGGTGAAGAGAGATTTGAATTTTCTGTCTGATTAATACACAAAACCTTATTTTCATAGAGAGTCACAATCATCCTGTCCGCAAATCTGGTTCAAATAGTTTTCGCTTGGTCCAGGATCTTCGTGCTGTCAACAAAGCAACAGTGGCTATACACCCAGTGGTACCTAATCCATACTCCCTGCTCAGCCTTATTCCACCTACAGCAGCATGGTTTTCAATCATTGACTTGAAAGATGCTTTTTTCTGCCTGCGCCTAGCGTCACAAAGCCAGCCCATCTTTGCGTTTGAGTGGGAGAGGCCAGGAACCAGAATCCTTACACAGCTTTGTTGGACAAGACTTCCCCAGGGTTACCATAACTCTCCAACGTTGTTTGGAGATGCCCTTTCGCATGACCTGCATGATTTTATTACTACTACATCTTCAAAATGGACAGTGTTACAGTATGTTGATGATATCTTGATTGCGGCAGCAAATGAAGCTACTTGCCAAGAAGGAACACTGCAGTTGCTACAGGTTCTGTATGAAAGAGGCTACAAAGTATCCAAGAAAAAAGCCCAACTCAGCAAGGAGAATGTGAAGTACCTAGGGTTCCGGATTTCTCAAGGGCAGAGACATTTGGAGATTGAACGAAAGACAGCGGTGTGTGCTATTCCTACCCCTACCTCTCGCCGACAGGTGAGAAAATTTTTGGGGTCAGCGAGTTTTTGTCGTCTTTGGATCCCAAGTTTTGCTGTGTTAGCAAAGCCTCTCCATCAAGCAACAAGAGGGAGTAATACAGAACCTTTTGAATGGACAGATGAGTGCGAACAGGCTTTCCGGAAAATTAAGAAAGCATTGCTAGAAGCACCTGCCCTAGGCCTTCGTGACCTTACCAAGCCTTTCACTCTGTATACGGGAGAATGACAGGGAGTGGCTGTAGGAGTCCTTACTCAGCTTCTAGGAACTTGGTCTAAGCCTGTTGCTTATTTGTCTAAACAACTGGACACAGTTGCCAAAGGATGGCCAGCCTGCCTATGAGCTGTAGCAGCAGCAGCAATGATGGCAGAGGAAGCTGCCAAGCTCACCCTGAATCAGCCACTTCAGCTTAAAACACCACATGCAGTTGTTACCTTGATGGAACACAAAGGTCATCATTGGTTCACAAATAGCCGAATGTTAAAATATGAAAGCCAATTGATTGACAACCCAATGGTCACTCTGTCAGTTTGTTCAACTTTGAATCCTGCCTCTCTACTTCCAGTGGATGAAACAACTCTTAATCAACACGACTGTCTTGAGACCATGGATGAAGTCTATTCCAGCAGACCGGACTTGAAAGATGTGCCATGGAAGAGTCCAGACGTCATCCTTTTCACAGATGGAAGCAGCTTCATGGAAGATGGACAGCGCAGAGCGGGTTATGCAGTTGTGACCTCTGAAGGAAAGATCTTAGAAGCAGAACCGCTACCTCCAGGGACTTCAGCCCAAAAAGCTGAACTCATAGCCTTGACCAGAGCTTTCAAGCTGTCTGAAGGAAGAACTGTCAATATCTACACTGATTCTAAATACGCCTTTACAACTTTACATGCACATGGGGCTGTATACAAAGAAAGAGGACTACTGACTTCTGCTGGCCAGCAGATTAAACATGCTCAGCAGATCCTGGACCTGTTGGATGCTGTATGGACTCCAAAGAAAGTTGCTGTTATGCACTGCAAAGGACATCAGTATGGAGAAGACCCTGTGGCTAGAGGGAACAGATTGGCTGATGAGACAGCCAAGGAAGCAGCTTGCCGGAAGATTACAACAGTGTGTACTTTGTCTACAGAATCAATGCTTCCTGCTACGGCTACCTACACAAAAGAAGAAGCATGGGCCATAGAAGAAGGGGCTACTTGGAATAATGGATTCCTCATGCTACCAAACCAGAAAGAATTCTTTATTTTCCATTTGAATGCTTTTACCTTTTTGGCACTTGTTATATTAATCTTCAATAAACGGCTTTGCTTATTAAAGAACACTGGTGTGTTTGTGGGTTCAAAGGTGCCTATTACAGCCTTGGTGTGCAACATTTTTGAAGGAGGGCAACAAGGGGGCCATTTTGATTTCCTTTGGAAGTGAATTCCAGAGGTAGGAGACCTTCTCTTCTCTCTCTCTCTCTCTCTCTCTCTCACACACACACAGACACAGACACTCACACTCACTCTCTCTCTCTTGTTCCCACCAGTCAGATTTGAGACGGATGCAGGAGCGTGAGGAGGGCCTCCCCTTATGATTGCGGTGTCCGAACGAGTTCGTATGATGAGAGGCAGCTGGCCAAATAGGTAATCGTTATAAGGCCTTTTTGCTCTTCCAAGCAAGAAGAATGGCAAATATTTGTTTATCTAATCACATCTGCTTTATTTTTTCAGGTCATCAGAGCTTCATGATGAAATGAGGTTATTCAGAAGTTATTATCACCTCTGTATAAATCCATTTGACATCGTACCTTTGCTATGTATTGATTTGGGTACACAGGGTGTGCAAATGTATTGCTCAATGGAAAGACAATTGGTAAGATGCAACCACTGTTGAACCAACACACCATTGACCTTTGAAGCATATTGCAAAAGGAAAAGTGGATGGTTCTCTTTGAACAAGGAAATGTTGCTATTTGGTTTGGCTGATTTTAATCTACCAATATAGAGACGGAGCTTGGAAAGAGCAGATTGGGATATAACTTCTCACAAGGCCTTTTGAAAACCATTTCAACTTCAACAAGTTGTTTAATGAGATCTTATTGTGTTTAAACAATTAACTGATTTCAATCTGGTCTTGTTTAAATTGTTTGTGTTGTTTTATTTGTTATCCACTCTGATATCTCATAGTAAAACGGCAGTATAAATATACTGTAACAAATGAATAAATAATAACACCTGAATAACTTTGTCCTGTTAGCACTACAATTTTACATTGCTTGTTATGTTTGTTCATTGATTTTCCTTTGGTTACTTTTAGTTTTTAAATTAGAAATTAAAATTAGAAACATTAGAACATTACTATTAAAACTCTTAACAAGAAAGCATCCTATTATGACCATGAGATTGGCACAATGTTCAATATATTTTATGAAGTTTTAATATATTTAATATGTTTTAATTGTTGCAATTTGTATTTATAAGTCTATTGCTTTGAGTTAATTATGTTATGTATTGCTTTTTTTCTTATGTATATTGTGAATTTTGAGTGTTGGATTAGAAATTTGGGAAATGAGAGTTTGAATCCTTGTTCGGTCATACTCCATCTGCCAAGGAAAGAAATGCAATGCAAAACCTCCTCTCAGTATATCTTACGATGAAAACCCTCTGAGAAGTTGGGATCAATTTGAAAGCACTTGAGAACAACAAACTCTTTGGAAACCTTCTAAATCTGCAACCACTGGCCATTCATTTTCCTTTCCCAATCCATTATGGTGCCTAGTCTACAGGAATGTCCAAAATAAATGAAGGCTGATGGCCCTTCTTGTGAAACGTTTGTGAATCTTGCCACCATTTGCAATTTGGGAGATGACAAGTGTACATGCACCAAGACCAAGGAGGAGGCGCAAGGACAGGAAGGTCTGAAGGGATATCCTTCCCTCTGTGTTGCACATCTAGGCAGAGGCATATAAATATAACTGCATCTATGGCACCGAGGAGCCCCCAGTGGTTCAGTGGGTTAAACTGCTGAGCTTATGAACTTGCTGACCAAAAGGCTGGCAGTTCGAATCCGGGGAGCGGGGTGAGCCCTGCTGTTAGCCCCAGCTTCTGCCAATCTAGCAGTTCGAAAACATGCAAATGTGAGTAGATCAATAGGTACTGCTTCAGTGGGAAGGTAACAGTGCTCCATGCAGTCATGCTGGCCACATGACCTTGGAGGTCTAGGGACGATGCCGGCTCTTTGGCTTAGAAATGAGTCGGACACAACTAGACTTAATGTCAAGGGGAAACCTTCACTTATGGCATGTATATGGATTTTATCTCTAATACATATATCTATATCTATGGCACACCCTTCAGAACTGTTATATTATGTTCCAGTCCTATATGATCTTCCTTTCAAAGCTTCCTCACAATAATTATTTTCTTTTCTGTGTTCTGCACAGAGCAAGATATCTGAAAAATGCACCCCGCACCCCCTTTGGATAACTATAATGCACTTTACATGAGATTGCTTTTAAAAAGCATTTGAAAACATTTTCTGGTCTAGAAAACTGCAGTCAGATTGTTGACAGGGCTGTGGAATGGGGAATATAATAATAATAATAATAATCATCATCATCATCATCATCATCATCATCATCATCATCATCATCATCATCATCATCTTTCTTTATAACCTGCCCTTTCTCCCCAGGGGAACTCATGCTACAAGGACCTCACTTGCTTAGTTGTGGGCAAAGGCACTGTAACTTTTTGCCTTTGACACATGAAGTACGATCTCCATATGCATGAGGGATACAAACGTGGACTTACCATGGAAACATAAAATCACACATACGCACAGTACAGTAATATTGAACCCTATTGAAATGAACAATTAATGGCCAAAGCAAAATATGGAATTTTGCTGGAGGACCTGGAAAATGCCTAGAGCAGCTCTAGGTCACCCAGGGCAATTTAGTGATCACCTTCTGTCAGAAGCATACCATAGAATCATGATTAAGGATCTAGAAAATGCTTAGAAAAAATATATTTTATTCAGATGTGGTGAAGTGAAATCAGATCATAGATCACAGATCATAAAGTATATATTAGGATTAAACTGTGATCTCTATCCTTGGGAGATAAATCTGAGATGATTTCCAGAGTGTGATAGTTCAAGTAACGTGAATATGGAGGGCTGATTTTGCTATCTTTTCTTTTCCTGTAGGCAATGAGAGATTGTCATGCAAAGCTAAGGGGCCCATTCACACTGCAGAATGTTGTTACTAAAATTCTGCTTTAAACATCATAGTTCCAACCCTATGGAATCCTGAGATGATCTTTTGGAAAACTGCACTGCAATCTACACTACCATATAATGCAATTTGTAACTGCATTATATGGTAAGTATAGACTCATATCATGCAGTTTAACTGCATTGTGCTGCAACATATGAGTCTATGCTGCACATATAATGCAGTTTACATTATAGTATGCCAGTGTACTTTGCCCCAAGCAAAGTGTTCCACTGTCTCACCAGACAACAAACTCTAACATTATTTTGTGGAATAGTAGTACTGCACTGGAATTGAGTCTCTAATATATTTGCTATTGACACAGAAGGAATTACAATGGCATATTGTAAAACCCTAGATGAATATATGATACAGCACAGAATGAGTAAAGCATGGCAAAGCTGAAGTACAAATGGAAAGTTATGAGAAGTGGAAGGAAAAAAATCTTTATGGCTGTAAGGTTTCAATTTCTTTTATTTGCAAATGAAGAATAGCTTTCATATGGTCCTTCTGCAGAACAGATGAAATGGTGGAAGGAAATGTTCTAAGTTTTCTGTACTCTGTTCCTATTTCTGAAATACAAACATGGACACACAGTTCCCTCACTGACTGCAAGGGCTATTTCATAATGGCTGTCATTTCAGTTGTTATTTTATAGTGTTATTAAGTAAATTCATGAGATTTGGTAGTGTTAAGTGATTTGAGCTCTGGATTGGAAATGCCCACTCAGCCATGGAAGCCTATTAGATAACCTTTGGCAAGTCACATTGGAAAGGGGATCACAGTGGCCAACTTTATCTTACCAAAAAGCAATAGTCAGTTGAATCATCATAAGTTGGCTTCAGCTTGAAGTTACATAACAAGAGAAAAAAATAGAAATTAATAAAAATGTACTCTCCTGTCAAGAGAAGGTCCTCTGCCATAGCAGAGCACCTGATGATCCAACTTGGACATAGCATATTATTTGAGAACACATAAAGGCTGGACCTCTCTAACAACTACTATGTCAGGCTACACAGAGAAACCATTAAAAGCCACAAGCAGGTAGACAATTTCAACAGAAAGGAAGAAACCATGAAAATGAACAAAATCTGGCTACCAGTATTAAAAAACTCTAAAATTATAACAGTAAATAAAAAACAAAACTCAAACACAGGGGAACTCCAGACAAGAAACAATCAGGAACAGCTAATCACCTCTCAACTAAGGTTTCCCCCAGGCAGTAACAAGCCACAGCTAAAAACTGTCAGGCCATCAAATGTTAATCAAGGTGGTCAATTGAAACATTCACACCTAGTTCCAACAGGCAAGAGTTCTTTCTCCCACCCTGGACTTTCCAAAGATATATAAACCCAATTTTCCTAGTTTGCAGCAGACCTCACAACCTCTGAGGATGCCTGCCATAGATGCAGGTGAAACGTCAGGAGAGAATGCTTCTAGAACATGGCCATACAGACCAAAAAACCTAAAACAACCCAGAAGGTCCGCAGTTGTCTTTCCACCAGAAGAGCTTTGACCAAAACGCTTTCAAGATATTTTTATTCAGGTAGGCTTTGGGCTTATAAAGGTGCATCTACACTGGATAATCAATAAAGTTTGACACACCTTTAACTTCCAGGCTCAATGCTTTGGAAAAATGGGATTTGTAGTTTACAAAGTTTTTAGCCTTCTCTGTCCCAAAGTGTTGGTGCTTCACAACATTACTAGTCTCAGGATTCCATTCCATAGCATTGAGCCATGGCAATTAACAGGGTGTCCAATGGCATTAATGCTGCAGTCAGATCTCCACATTCACTGGGATTAGAGGTACAGGATCCCCATGAAAGTAAAAGTCTGCAATTTTTTAAAAATGCATTTTTTAACATAAGAGAACATTTCTCTGGGAATTTCGAGGTCCTCCAGTTAAATTATTTGGCCAACTTTCACTGGAAAGTATCTATAGAATTGCACTGGGGAACCTAGAGATTCCCAAAAAATGCTGGAAGCTGACCTAGAGATTTCCAGAGATAATATTTTATCAAATCTGCAAATCATCGAGTTTGCAAAAGTCAAACCCACAACTGTGGAGAACTAATTGTACAATGTAGATGTACTTTTTTCAAGGTGTGTGGGTGTTGAACTGGTTTTGCGATTCTGTTTCTGTTCAGGTGTGATTCCTGCTCCACATGAAATGAACACACAAAATCTCTTTGGAAGAGGTGGGACACATACATGTGTCCAGATCCAATCACTGATCAATATACCTGCTGATTGATGAGCCTGACCCTCCAGTCCACTGTTGGAAACCTTGTGATGGCAGATGTTAATGTGTCATTGGCATTGAAATCCATGGTAACATACTCTACCTTGAATGAAGTTGTTTTGTAAAGTTTCATAAAGGCCAGCATGCATTGGTCCATTTAAAATTTGAAGAGGATTATAAATGTTTTTCCTTGGGTTTGAAAACATGAAACTTGAAACAGATTCTGAACTGAAGAGTTTTGGACATGATCTACTGAGTCTCTATATGCTTTTAATGTCTAAGACCTTCTGATGGTAAAAAGTATATTTTGGATGAAAGGAAGTCTATTTTAATATTACCTTCTTTTGTGTCTAGTTATTCCTTTAGAGATTTTAATATCGATTAAATTTTTCTGAAATGATGCTGTATTTCCCTACTTTTTTATTACTGCTTATGAAATTCCATTCTTAGTTATTCGGAAAGGAGACTTAAAAATATGAACCTTGCTCTGTAGAAATGCAGTTTCTATTTTGAGATCTTTGTGTGATAGAATTGGTGAAATTCAACACTTGTATTATCTGTCTACACTTTTAAAACATGTCCCCCAGCTTTTTTCATGGAGATGGCTAAATGATTAAAAAAAAACCACCCGCAAAATGGGTTGTTGTAGGTTTTTTCGGGCTATATGGCCATGTTCTAGAGGCATTCTCTCCTGACGTTTCATCTGCATCTATGGCAAACATCCTCAGAGGTAGTGAGATCACTACCTCTGAGGATGCTTGCCATAGATGCAGGCGAAACGTCAGGAGAGAATGCCTCTAGAACATGGCCATATAGCCTGAAAAAACCTTTGACAATACACCTTCAAAATATTTGGGGCTTTAGACTTGAAGAACAACAGCAATAACAACAAAATCACATGGGTCTTGGAAGCACCTCTATTGATGCCATTGTCCTCACAGAAAGATCCAATGTACCTCTGGCCATAATAAGCCAACGGACCTAAAAAGACAGGAAGAGAATCCCCTCTTCCCAGCAACACCTTTCTATCGGATGGCTGGGAATACACTCAGACATCTTGCAAGTTTGACAGCAGCTTTTAATTAAGCCATGATGGTTATAAAGTGGTGTAAGCACTAATTTATCATAGGAAGATATGTGTGAAGTGAAGGATAAGACTATCAATGACTACTGGTAGTGATAGCAAAAAATTACATGCCGCATAAGAGACAGTGTGTTTTTTTAGTATCAACTGCTGGGGACGATGAACAGGAGGGTGCCGTTTGCTACTGTCCTGGTTGTGATCTCTCCATGGGCATCTGGTTGGCAGCTGAGTAAACCAAATGATGTACTAGATAGGTGTCCATGTGATCCAGCATGATTCTTCTTATCTCAAATTCTTAAAATGAGTATTATCTAGGTTTATAGATGAATTATGTTCCTTACTGTAAAAAGGGAGCACCTGATTAAAGACCTCTTCATTGGTTATCGTCCTGGTTTTAATCAGTTTATCAGTTAATTAATTGATTAAATTTTCATAGGAAGCAAACAGCTGAACAGTTGTAGATGATACATGAATGTGCAGAGCAGGGATCATTTGAGAAGAGGAATTGCATAGCCTCTTTCACATATGCCCAAGCAGAAAAATTGGAAAAGTTACCACTTTGAGGCTCCAGGTCTTACATCCCCCTAACCAGCAATGATCACTGGACATGCTCATAGAGAATTGCGGAGTTAAGCAAAAGGAAGCTGTCTAATGGCTCATCACATTGGGCTAAAATTGGCTGCATATGCTTATTTTAGCCCAGGTCACCCACATAATTGGCTGGCTCCTATCACATGACACCATGCTGGGTCTGTGAGTGAAGCAGGGCAGAGCCGCTGGCAGAGCAACACAAGAGAGCTCCCATGTTGCCATACAGTCTATGTGGGAAGCACACACCACGCATGGTCATGTTTCCCCTCATGTGATCGCTCTCCCTTGGATCCAGGTGATGAGGGGCATGGGACACCAGATTCTCCACACCCTGCTATCATCTATCTCTTTCCCTGCCACTATGTATTTCTCCATATTTATTTCATTTTATTTTTCTTTATCTTCTGTGAAGGTGCGCATGAGTGGAAGAGATAAAAATATAACAAAATACAGCAGATGACCTTTCCAGCTGCTGCTCAGCCTTGGTGAGAACACCCCCACCCCTTCATCCCTTTCTCCTTTCTCTATAAGTGGTTTGTACCAAGTGCCACACCAAGTCTATTGTTTATTTTCATCCATTATTATTATTATTATTATTATTATTATTATTATTATTATTATTATAAAATGAAGATGAATGTAGATGAACCATAAACTCCAATAACCCCTCTCTCGATTCATTCAGATGCCATATCCGCCCCCTGGGTGGAAGCCAGAGATGGCACATAATCCATAAGACAAAGGACCTTCCTGGATCCTAGTGGGAGCTCATCCTCTCACTGCCCAGGCGCTTCCCTTTGGGGATCTCAGGCATCCACAAAACAAAGTTTCAGACCAAAACTGTGATTACAATCTCATCAACAAATATACATCTTTGAGACTCTTTGTCTCCATACATAGGACAACAACTCCCATTGTGCTCTCTGATGGGACTGGTCTTAAATACTGTGTGAGCATATGCATAATCCTGTCAGATCAGCTTTTGGACATTCCTTCGTTCACTACATTCCAACACCACATATAGAGGGGCTGGCATAGCCTCCAGAGTGCCCTCCCTCAGACTTCCTATGGCAGCTCATTGGAAGCCTTGGGGCTTCCCTGCCCAGCTTGGGGGGAGACCCTCAGTTATGTCACTTGTACCTCCACCAATTAGGACAAGGGTTGGCTTGGACCCACCTCACAGCCAATCAGAGGCCATCTTCTCGGAGCTGGCCAATCAGAGAAGAGAGAGGGAATTTTCAAAAATAGGATAATGTCAGTGAATAGAAATTTATGTGTATAAAGAAGTCTGCTTATGAATGTATCAAACATCCATGCTGTGCAAGTGTCTCTTTTGCACAAATTGAATAAAGCCTCTGTCATTTGCCTTCAACCTGGTGAGATTCTCGGTTCCTGGCTCCTGATTTGCCATCTGTGATTAGCAAGCTTGCCAAGGGTCCCTCTGCTATCTATGGGATTTAGAAAACTACAAATTTTGGTGTCATATTCAATAGCCTTGCTTTGATCTTGCAGATTCAGAAAGTCAGGATTGTGGTTTTCTTGATTGAGTCTTGATTGAGTATTTTCATCTGGAATGTGGTCTCTCTCCCTTTTGCACTGCTTTCCAGCTTGCTAAGCATTATGGCCTTTTTAAAGAATTACGTATGTCTTCTCATGGTACGTCCAAAATCCGATACTCTCCATTTTGGCATTTGGTTTCTAGAGTTCAGGTTTGATTTGCTCTTAAATCCATTTGTTTTTCTTTTTGGAGGAAGGTGCACATTTGTCATGGAGGCTTCTACCGCCTTCAGGCTTCAGTATGATTTTCCATTTTGGGCCTGGCATTTTTCCTATCAATGAGGGGACCCTGATGGCTACATTGAGGGTCTTGTAGCTTAGGGACCACACTATTGCTATCCATTATCTAACTGATAGCCTTAGGAAAGCAGGTGTACATATTGCACATTTTTAAAATCAAGAATCAATAAATGGAATCCATCCTTCCTATCATTTATATTTCCTCATCCATTTATTAAGAAAGAGAGAAAGACAGTCTTGAACTTCGGTGTGTGTGTGTGCCTCCAGCAAGCATTAGAAAGAAGAGGATGAATTATTGAATTCATTGCTGTGAAGTGTTACCCAAGGATTATGTAAGCTCTCCTTGAACAAGCACTTTCTAAGGGCTGAGTGCCTACTGTTTCAAGATAATCTGTTGCTAAGACTTAAAAGCACATATTTAAAGGACACACTTCATAGGTTTCCTCTGTAAACATAATCCTGAGATCCTCCCAAAGAATGGAAATCTCATTGTTTTTTTTTAATGGCGGCATAGATGACCCCTGCCCACCTTGGTCTTTTTTTTTTCCTGGAAAAAGGAATGCTAAATCATCATCATGGAACTCTTAAATGGTGTGTGATACATTTATTACCTTGTACTTGAGCTTCTTTTTCTCATGAACTTCAGGGCTTGAGAAACCACACAGAATGATCTACCCAGAATAGTTCATGATACTCTAAGCTTAGAGCCCTATTAAAATATTAGCACATGTGACATTATTAAGTCCCTGGATTGGACAAGGGTTTTCTACTAGGAATGACTAGCTATAATCACAGAGACCTAGATCCAATTGCTAGTCCCTCTTAAAATTGAGTAATCTGTAATCAAACTTTTCCATTGATTCTGTGGGTCTAATATAATTGAGATTAGCAATTGGATCTAGCAGCATAATCATAAATTAGCCTTATTATTAGGGATAATATGGCTCTAAAAACCATCTGCTAGAAAACATAAACATATAAGTGTGTTTCCACCCATGCCTTGCTTTTGAATTTCTCTTAAGGCTCTGAGTGGTATGAGTAGGATGTTGGAATCTGAAATAAAAAGGCCCAAGGTCAAATCCACCATTGTTCTTTTTAAATTCATAGATACACTTGGTCACCACTCCCACACACCGATCTCTAAAAAACTGGGGTGTGGGGAGAATTGCCTTCTTCTGCAATGTTTTCTCACCCTTGGCTTTTGAGCTGTTTTGAACCAACTCCCAGAAGTCCTCATTAGCACTTCTTGGAGTTGAAACCCAATGTATGCAAGGTTGAGAGTGCTTAAATACCCTTAAAGCATCAGATTCTCTAATCTTGGAAACTAAGCAGAGTCAGACCTGGGTAGTATTTGGATATGAGACCACCAATGAATACCAGGTGTTGTCTATTATATTTCAGAGCAAAGGATTGGGAAAACACTATTGAGTATTCCTGACCTAAGAATTCACCATGCCTAAGAAAACCCTATGGTGTCACCATAAGTCAACAAGCGGCTTGAAGGCACACACACGAGAACCAGTGCTATCTCCTGAACTACAGAGATGAACTGGACTGGAAACCCCTCCCTAGTTGCCAAAAGATAATGATATTGATTCATTTATTTTTATTTTGTGTCAAAAGCATTGCATAAATAAGCATAAAACTGATAAATTAGAGGGAGCACAAGCAGCTAAACAATTTTTGACCAAAAATGGGCAACAGCGACTGCATTGTCTGTAGCTTTAAACAGTTCTTCCTCTGTGCATGAGGCAGGGCGTTGTGGATAGGCATACAGACGTGGAGTTGTTTGTTCTGGTCCACAGTCGCACAAGATGGAGGATTCTTTTAGGTAGTGCCATTTTGTCAGGGTTTTTTTTGATCTGGCCACTCCACTTCTGAGTCTGTTCGGGGACTTCCAAGCAGCCCATTCTTGGTTTGCCCCTGGAGACAGACCCTCATGGGGGATCATCCGGTTGGGATTTCCTGGTTTAGCTGCCCAGAGGGATACTCTTGCTGTTGCTGGGGAAACATTAAAAGGAGTGGTGGTTCTCATGAAACTTTTCCTTGATTTGCATCTACTGGGAGGAGGCTGATAGCCATGCAGTGGGTGGCTTTCACAGTGTTTGACCTTATTTCTCCCACAGTTAGCAGCAACTTCCTGTCCCACATTTGGAGGGGGGGATGCCCGTTAGCTTATAGAGTTTATCAAAAGGTATAGTTTTGAGACATCCTATGATTATTCTACATGTTTTGTTCAGTGCTATATTCACCTGTTTCGTGTGGACAGACTTATGCCATTGACATTAGAAGAAAGTCCTGGTGGCAAATATTGCCCACATCAAAATATTGGTGTGGGCAGAAGATAGAATGTGTTGAGACAGAAGGAAACAAGCTTGCCTCACTTGAAATGGTGCTTACATATGTGTAACTGTATGCTTGAATGAAGCCAATTAAGGGAAATTGATGATGGCAATGCACTTATCTTCCTTCCATTGGAACCTGCTCTTGTACTTTCAGCAGAGTACTGTTCAGCAACATCTGCTGGAGGGCAGGGAAAGGTGTTCCCTGCTTTTTGTGAGACTGGTGATATTTATGCCTCCGAGTCCCTCAAAGGGAATATAAATCAGCAAAGAATGCAAGTCATGTCATCCCAATTTATCATGAGAAAGGACTAAACTACAGCACAGCTAATAAATATTTTTTTTAAAATAAATGGAATAATAAATCCAGTCATGTACAATCTAATCTGTTGTTCTAGATAAAAATATATATTCTGCTGCCTCACTTTTTTTTGCCATGGTCTGTCAGGCATTCCGAAATAAATTGTTTAAAAATAGCTATTTGGCTTGATTTATGGGATGGATCCAGACTGTGAGCCAGATGAATTAATCGGAAATATTTTGGGTGTTTTATATTTCACATTTCCACTGGGATACTAAAAAAAATCTTGCACCAAATGGTTATTAACAAAACACAATGGCTATTTGTAATTCCTGGTGAGGACACTTCAAATAAGCTTGATACTGAAGCTGAGAATAAATAATCCAAAGCTATTTATGAAAGTCAATTGACACAATCCTTCAAAATAAATCAGACGCACTAAAAACCCATTAAAAACAGATTGCAAGCATATGGCGAGGCTCAGAAACCTTTTGATGTCAATGGGGCTCAGGCATGCCTGACTGCTCCAAGTTCTTTTTTAGAGCTCACTTTGGGGCTGTCAGCTGCCAGGTCCAGGAACCATAAAATTAGGCTCACTGCGGTCCCAAAAACTGAGCTGCGGGGAAACTATATGCATTTGGCACCTATGTGCATGGCTGTCCCTATCATTGGGCAGTGTGAGGCTTCTATGTGAGGAAGCAGATCTGGGTTGTCATGAAAGGGCAGCAAATGGTTAGTTTATTTTTTTATTAATGCATATACAGTTGGCCTTCCATATCCACTGATTCTGCATCCATGGGTCAGAAAATCCACAACATGAAAATATTCCAGGAAATGCAAATATTGGTTTTCCTATTTTATATAAGGGGCACCGTTATTCATGCAACACTTTATATGTTGGGGCTTGAACATCCATGGATTTTGGTATCCATGGGGATGGGTGGGTCCTGGAACCGAATCCAAAGAGACATCAAGGGCCAAATGTATAACCCAGTGATAGAAATACTTGAGGGATTTTCTTTCCCCTATCCCAGACTATGGTTTAAGGCACTGGTCATTGCAAATGTTGCTCAGGTGAGTAAAGAGGACCATTTACTACTCTGTCCCAGGTAGCAAAATATTTTGAGTCAGCCCTGCTTATATTAGTCAAGAACATGGCAGCTATGACCCTGGTTGTGGATAACAGAAGTTACCTAAAGTTTAACTCCCTAAACCTTAAATATAACACCTAGAAACCAGTGGACCCAAACACTTTTGAGGAGCTAACACTTCACTGGAAATCTATTACAGTTAGTCCTCCATATTTGCTAGGGTTAGGGCTACAGGGCTGCTGCAAAAGTGGAAAAACTGACAATAAAAAAGTTGTGGGTATGGTTTTTTGCCCAAGAGACATCTCTCTACAAATCTTTAGATCCTCTAATGCAGTGGTTCGTGGACCAACAGTGGTCCGCAAGAATGAAAATATGGTCCGCTGTCTCACTATTACTACATAGTTGCCTCAAAACCATCTGGCAACAAGAGTGACTGGTCTTGTGAATCCATCTTTTCATGCTGGGGCAACAGGGATGCCAGGAGGGGAAAGGCTGACTACCCACAAAAGATTACTACCACCACATCTGCTCTATTGAATGGCATATGTTCTGTACTGGAAACTAGAAGTCATGTGATCTATCCAATGCAATTTTCTGAATCAGCACCCCAAATAACCAAATTGAATCTATAGTTGACCAAAATCGGATTTGTAACCCTTTTGGTACTAACGTTGGAGAGTGTTCTCTGGTCAAAGTGATCCCTGTTCAAGTGGTCCCTTGTCAAAGTACACCCTGGTCACAAAAAAGGTTGAGAACCACTGCTCTAGTGCAATTCTATGATCAATGTCCACTAGAAGTTGACATGGAGTCACAGTGAAGGATTTAGAGATGCCTAGAGAGAGAAGATTTAAAAAATCCATAAATCAGACCTGCAAAAGTTTAACCTGCAAATGCGGAGGTCTGAGCATACCCAGTGTCTCTTAGTACCGATGGCAGTGAACTTGTTTGGAACTGGAAGCATGGGTAGACTACAATGACTGAAGTGAACATCATAATCTCCAGTCATAACAAAGAATAATGTCTGGGAGATTCAACAGTAGCAGTTTAAGACACAAGTCAGAGTCTTTCTGAGTTCTTCAAACAGCCTGGGTACATTTTCTGCTTTTTAGGAGCTCTGTCCTTCCTTATTGTCTGTCCTGCGTATTCTATTGAAAGTCCATCTCTCCAACCTTCTGGTCCTTGTTGAGTGAATCCTACTTGAATTACCCCTTGTGGGATTCAAGTAGGGCTCACTCAATATTACACTAGACAAAAATGTGAGTTACATTCAGAGACATCTTTGACAAGTAGCAGCACCACAAAAATAAATTCTCTGGGACATTATACAAGGCTCGGAAATGAGCCCATCCATACTCTGTTCTAAGCTAGGGCTCATTGCCTCGCATCTGCGAGCTCCTGGACAGAGCTATACAGATGGTCTTAATTCATAGACAGCACAAATTGCCAGGAATATGTGCAATCAAAATTGTGACACCATAATCACTGCCACTTGTTTTACAGCATGACAGTGGTATATTTTATTATCTATAAAACTGAGAAAAGTCTTCAGAGACCAGCCTTGAGAGGAGAAATAAATTCCCTTTCTTGGGCAGACTTAAGACACTTTTACAATGGGATGTTCTGTTCCATTTGGTTCTAATGAAAGCAATACATTAATCTAGCAGACTGGGGTTTTCAGACTGGAGACACTGAATTGGCAAAGAAGGCATCTTCCCAAGTGAAACCAACAATACTTTTGAGTTTAGAAGCATAACTTCAAAGTTACTTCTTTGGACAACATCTTCCTCTTATCAGTTATGAATACTTGTTGTTTGTTTTTGCATAGTTGCATTTTCATTGCATCTAGCACCCATATCAAATGTAACCCTACAAGGACATGCACACACATTCAGAGGAAGTGTTTTCCCAAATGGAGAACCAGTGTGTTGTAGTGGTTTGAGTATTGGACAAGAATACTGGGAGACCAGGATTCAAATTCCCACTCAGTCATGGAAAGCTCCTGGATGAAAGTAGGCAAGTGACATTCTCTCAACCACAAAAGATGACAATGGCCAACCTTTTAACAAAGCTTGCCAAGAAAATGTCAGGATAGGTTTTGCCTTAGGATCAAGCCAGACATTGAAGGCAACAATAACATTTCCCTAATAATAATAGGTAAAGGTAAAGGTAGTCCCCTGACATTAAGTGCAGTCATGTCTGACTCTGGGGTGTGGTGCTCATCTCCATTTCTAAGCCGAAGAGCCAGCGTTGTCCGTAGACACCTCCAAGGTCATGTGGCCGGCATGACTGCATGGAGCGCCGTTACCTTCCCGCCAGAGTGGTACCTATTGATCTACTCACATTTGCATGTTTTCGAACTGCTAGGTTGGCAGAAGGGCTGACAGCGGAAGCTCACGCCGCTCCCCGGAATCGAACCTGTGACCTTTCGATCAACAAGCTCATAATAATAATAATAATAATAATAATAATAGCCACTAAAGGTAGTCCCAGTGGTGATCTGCACACTGCTGTGGACTCATCTTGTTGTGTTTCTAACAACAACAACAACAACAACAAGCCAGTAAAGGTAGTCTCTATGGTGATCGGCACACTGGGTGCAGTGCCTAAAGACCTTGGCCTGCACTTAAACACAATTGGCGCTGACAAAATTACCATCTGCCAGCTGCAAAAGGCCACCTTACTGGGATCAGCACACATTATTCGCCGATACATCACATAGTCCTAGACACTTGGGAAGTGTCTGGTGTGTGATCCAATACAATAACCAGCATAGTGATCTTGTTTGCTGTGTACTCATCTTGTTGTGTTTCAAATAATAATAATAATAATAATACTTTATTTATATTCCGCTCTATCTCCCCAGGGGGACTCAGGGCAGATTCCAACATACAAAGGCAAACATTCAAGGCCACCATAGAACTAACAAGTACAGACAAAATAATTCCAGAATTATAAAAACAACATTAGACCCTAACATCACTAAATTAAACCAAACGCAATCAAAAAAATATATAATGACGTAAAATCTGAGCATAAAGCATCCACCAACTAAAGTTCACAAAGTTATGTGGGTTGGTTATATGATAGCCAAAGCTTTGCTGTAGCAGTATTTTGAAAATCATCCTTGACAAAGATCTGGGAGCCAATGATTTTACTTAGTCCAATAAAATATAAAATTATTGGCATTTCACCTCTCTGACCAAAAAATCCCCAATAATTTCTGAAATAATATCAATAGATAAAGATGCTACTTTAGTAGCTAAAGTTTAATCTATATCAACCATGTCTGCAGAAATGTTAAGAAAAATATTTGAGCTTCTCTGTAATGGTTCCCTTCCATGTCCACATTTTGAAAACATTATGACCTACACCCCAATCCCAGTAATGATCCTGTCATTGTTTATTTACTTATTTATTGTGTCAGAAGTGAGTTGTGGGCACAGTTAAAATGCAGAGAAGTTTCCCCGCAGGATTGTAACACATCCAGGTGTCCCCTGGGCAACTTCTTTGTAGATGGCTGATTCTCTCACACCCGAAGTGACTTGCAGCGTGCAACCAACCAACCAACCAACACAACAAACTGAGCTTTTCAGGACCAACCATGACAATAATCTCAACTCCTGACACGACCAAAAAAAAAAAAATTGAAGGCATGTCAGCTGTCAAACAACAATTGTTTTACGAATGTTATCGAGATAAGAAATATGACATGCTGTGTGTCCAAGAAACACACAGGTATAAACAACAGAAACGACCAATAGTTCCAGGAATGATCTTAGTGGTGGAAAGACCACATGCAAAGAATGGAAGTGCTGTCTTTGTAAAACCAGCCCTCCAAGCCAGCAGCGTCCATAACACAGAAGAAAGCAATATAGAGGTTATAACAGTAGAGCCTAGTAACATGACAATTACCTCTATGTACAAACCCCCAAATGAAGAGTTTTGTTGCTCCTCTCCTGAGAACTTTGATAGGCACCAAAAGGCAGTAGTAATTGGTGACTTTAACAGCTATAGCTACATATGGGGCTATGCTCAGGAGGATAAAATGGAGAGGCTGTTCTTTCCTGGGCCGAATTGCATAAAGTATTGCTTACTCATGATAGTAAGCGCCCAGCATCCTACAACAGTGAGAGATGGCATCAAAGATATAACCTCAACCTCCTATTTGTGAAGGACAGCATTGTGCAGCAATACACTAAATCAGTAGGACCCTAAATACAAAAACACATAGCACCGGCCGATAGTATGCCAATTGTTCCCAACTATGAGGCCTTCGATTTAAATGAAGATTCAACTTCAGAAAGGGAATTGGTCTAAATTCTCAGATATGTTAGATGACAAGATCATATCAGTCACCCCGATCCCTGAGGAATACAAGAGCTGATTTCAAAGTTTCTTTTAATACTGGTAGCCAGATTTTGTTCATTTTCATAGTAATCAGGAAATAAAGAGAAACACTAAAAACAACAACAACAGAGGAATTCTGGACAAGAAACAATCAGGGCCAGCCAGGCATGTAGCCAGGGGGGAGGCTTGAGGGGCATCAGCCCCCCCTCCTGAAATTCTCAGGGTGGTCAACGAGAAGGCCTTACTGTTATGTTTATCATGATATTCATGATCTGGTCACCATACTCAATATATTCCATATGCATGGGGGTATTGGGGTAACAATACAAAAGGTTTGCTAGGGTAGACCCTCTTTCACCCAGACTCAGCTCCCAGATGAACAAACCCCCCCCCCCCCCCCCCGAATCAAAATCCTGGCTGCAGGCCTGGGGCCAGCTAACACCTCCCAACAAAGGATTCCTCCAGGTAGGAAGCAGGCAGGCTTTGAAGCTGCAAGGCCATGTAATGCTAATCAAGGTAGCCAAATTCACACTTGCCTCAAACAGACAAGAGTTCTTTCTCCCACCCTGGACATTCCACGGTCCCGGATATATAAACTTCACTTGCCTAGTTTCCAACAGACCTCACAACCTCTGAGGATGCCTGCCAGAGATGTGGGTGAAACGTCAGGAGAGAATGCTTCTGGAACATGGCTTTACAGCCCAGAAAATTCACAATAACCCAGTGATTTCGGCCATGAAAGTCTTCGACAACAAAACTTCTTCTTCTTTTCTAACAGCATCTCCTATTGATTTCTAACTTGAAATCACCATCAATAGAATAGGAAAGAACAACAACCCTGAAATATCACAGGCACTGACTGTCCCTCCTTTAACAGCCTGCTCGAAAGATAAAGTCTCGCTTTCTCCTTCAGACTCTCTGATGAACTCCTGCATTCCATTTTTATTGAGGCATGAAAATCCAACACCTCAGATTCATATGAAATGTAACCTTTCAAATGCGTGTGCCTCTGCTCGTACACCCTCCTATAAAACCATGGACCGCTGGCAGCTTTAGTTAATCTTTGAGCAATAACTAGGATTTTTAAAACTCTCTTCACGGGAGGAAAAAAATAGAGGGCTTCACTTCTTGGCAATGTGATGTCAACACACTGTCAGCTACCTCCTCCAGGATGTAATTACCCTGAGTACTAAATGATTTTGAACTTCTGGCAGTGGACTGCCTGATGAGAAAGAGGTGCCAAGGCTTCTTTAAAATGTAGAAGCAATCATTTCATTCTTGAATTTATTAACAGTGCCTTGACATCAGATTCTTTAACCAGGAGTGGGCAACTGGAATGCCACTCCAAGGCACTTTCCCTGGCACCCTAGGGAAACTTGAGAACCATACACCACCACAGACCCCCCCCCCCCCGTCACTGGAATAATTGTTAAGAAATGGTCAAAAATGCTCCTCCCCAACACACTGAGGGATGTGGGGAGTGTAATCACTACATCAGGATACACCCCCCCTCCCCAAAACCAGGCCATTTTTGACTCAGAAGAGGTATTTAAAAATAACACAAATTAATGTAAAGCCATGGTGATCGTGTTTCTGTATGAGGCTACCATAAAGTTATTTATTTATTTGTTTAAAACGTTTATATTCCACCCTTCCCACCCTGAAGGGGACTCAGGGTGGAGCACAGCATATATATGGCAAACATTCAATGCCGGGACAAGAATTCATTATATGCATACATAAACATTAAAAACATTTATCTCAATTTTAAAATACACTGTTTAAAGTTTCTGGAAGACATAGAAAATTCCTATTTTGAAATTTTGCAGGTCATCTGCTAAGATTCTATGGCAACGTCCAATAAAAGTAATTTCAATATTATTTGTGGCTTTCTGTTTCCACAGTAAATTCAAGAACATATCCGCTATGAACATAGGTTGTTGCTGACTGTGGTCAATTTCAACAGAAAGGAAGAAGCCATGAAAATGAACAAAATCTGGCTACCAGTATTAAAAAAAACTCTAAAATTATAACTGTATTTATACTTACAGTTATAATTGTGTAGTTCAAACACAGGGGAACTACAGACAAGAAACAATCAGGGACAGCTAATCACCTCTCAACAAAGGATTCCCCCAGGCAGTGACAAGCCACCCTAAAAAACTGTCAGGCCATGCTAATCAAGGTGACCAACTGAAACATTCACACCTAGCTCTAACAGACAAGAGTTCTTTCTCCCACCCCAGTCATTATTCCACTGGTTTCGCAAGACTAGTCGTTCTTGTTGCTGCATGGTTTTGAGGCAATGGTGTAGTAATGGTGAGGCCACGGACCATATTTTCATTCCTGTGGACCTCTGATGGTCCACAGGCCACAGGTTGGAAACCACAGGTAGATGCACCATTCAACCTGTACTTCAATGGATCTGCTCTCAGTGGTACTAACCAATAGGATTCAGTCAAAAATATGCTGGAGGTGTCTTAAGTTCTTCCAATAAAATCTCAGCCTTAAAGTATCATCATCACCACCATCATCACCATTTATGTCCCACCTAATGGGACTCAAGATGACTAACAAGATGGTATAAACCAGTGGTTCTCAGCCTTCCTAATGTCACAACCCCTTAATACAGTTCCTCATGTTGTGGTGACCCCCAACCATAACATTATTTTTGTTGTTACTTCATAACTGTAATTTTGCTACTGTTATGAATCGTCATGTAAATATCTGATATGCAGGATGTATTTTATTTACTGGACCAAATTTGGCACAAATACGCTCAAATTTGGATACTGGTGGGTTTGAGAGGGACTGATTTTGTCATTTTGGAATAGTAGTTGCTGGTATTTATAGTTCACCTACAATCAAACAGCATTCTTAACTCCACCAATGATGGAACTGAACCAAACTTGGCACACTGAACTCTCATGACCAACAGAAAATACTGGAAGTGTTTAGTGGGCACTGACCTTGAGTTCTGCAGTTGTAGTTCACCTATATCCAGAGAGTACTGTGGACTCAAAAAATGATGGATCTGGACCAAACTTGGCACGAATACTCAATATGTCCAAATGTGTACACTGGTGGAGTTTGAGGGGGAAAAATCTTGACATCTGGGAGATTTAGCTGCTGGGATTTGCAGTTCATCTACAATCAAAGAGCATTCTGAACCCCACAAATGACAGAATTGGGCCAAACTTCCCACACAGAACCCCCATGACCAACAGTGTTTTCTGATGGTCTTTGGCAACCCCTCTGATAATCCTCCCTGTGACACCCCCCCCCCCCCCCCCAGTGGTCCCAACTCTCAGGTTGAGAAATGCTGGTATAAACAATACATTTTTTTTAAAGAAAAACAACTATACTACAACTTTGATCAAAGTATAAATGTACTAAAAATAAATTAAACCATCTACAAAGTAAAATAATAAGAAATATTAAAATTTATTAAAATATTATGCAAACTATAAAGCTGCACAGCACATCATTAAACATCCACTGCTTCCAATTCGTAATGTTTACTTTGATCCCAAATATCCGAACAGAATATGAGTCTCATTTGAATTTCGCTGCAGTCGGTCTACAACTTCTGACCTCCTGCTTCAGCTGCACACTGTGAAACTTGTTTGTCAGTCACAGCCACACTGGTTAATTGCAGCCTCAATTAGGGCTCAGGATGTACCAGCCTTTAAAGAATTGGCGACATTATTCGGTCAAAAGCCCTGACCTTGGTCAGGTGTCATTTTAGATAAAACCATTAGGATAAAACTCCACAGTAATCAGACAGCAAGCTCATGTCTTCCTTTCTTCCTCTCTCACTGTCTCTCTGTTGCTTTTGAATAGCCTCAGAACAAAAAGCATATAAACATTGAGTCATATGATAAATGAAGAAGGATTGCAAAGTTCTTAATAAAAATGCCCGTGAAAATGTTGAAACTCTCCACAGTAAGCCTGGTCTTCCTGTTTAAAAACTCTTAGAATCATAGAATCAAAGAGTTGGAAGAGACCTCATGGGCCATCCAGACCAACCCCCTGCAAAGAAGCAGGAATATTGCATTCAAATCACCCCTGACAGATGGCCATCCAGCCTCTGTTTAAAAGCTTCCAAAGAAGGAGCCTCCACCACACTCCGTGGCAGAGAGTTCCACTGCTGAACAGCTCTCTCACTTATTGCGGAATAAAATAAAAGGGCACAGCTTATGATTGAATCTATTTCATTTCTCTAAATCTGTGGTTCTTATTCTTAGCCCATGTTTACTAGGCTTGGGCAATCCATGGTTCTAAATGTTTCTAAAGTACTTACAAAACTAAAGTTCTGGTGGTGAAAATTTCAGAACTCTAACAAAACTTTCAAAATGTAATTATTATTTCATTATTGGTGATTTTAATGACAGAACCAATTAGGAGCTGCCATTTATTATGAAATTTTGAGAGTTTTGTTAGAGTTCTGAATTTTTCACCACCAGAACTTTAGTTTTGTAACTACTTTAGAACCATTTAGAACCATGGATTGCCCAAGCCTAATGTTTACATTGGACAGGTTATCCTGGGATATGGAGTTTAGGGTGTTTAGAATTCTAGACAGAGAGATTATTATTATTTTGTATCAAAAGCATTTCATAAATTAGTATAAAGCTGATAAAAATAGAAGGAGCACAAGCGGCTAAATATCTTTTGACCAAAAATGGGCAACAGCGACGGCATTGTCTGTAGCCTCAAAACATTCTTCCTCTGTACATGAGGCAGGTCACTGCGGACAAGCATAAAGATCCAGAGTTGTCTGTTCTGCTCCACAGTCACACAAGGTGGAAGATTTTTTTTCAGGTAGTGCCATTTTGCCAGGTTCTCTTTTGATCTGCCCACTCCACATCTGAGTCTCTTCAGGGACTTCCAAGTTGCCCCTTCTTGGTTTGCCCCTGGAGTCAGACCCTCATGGGGGGGCATTCAATTGGGATTTCCTGGTTTAGCTGCCTAGAGGGATACTCTTGCTGTTGCTGGGGGAACACTAAAAGAAGTGGTGGTTGTCATGAAGCTTTCCCATGATTTGAGTCTACTGGGAGGAAGCTAATAGCCATGCAGAGGATGGCTTTCACAGTGTTCAACCTTATTTCTCTCACAGTTAGCAGCAACTTCCCATCACACATCGGGGGGGCAATGCCAGCTAGCTTGTAGAGTTTATCAACAGGTGTAGTTTTAAGACATCTTCTGATTTTTCTGCATGTTTCCTTCAATGCTATGTTCACCTGTTTCACATGGGAAGACTTGTGCCAAAGTTTCCACAAGATGTTATTGCATGCAGCTACTTTATGCTTGGTGTTCATGCAGTGTTACCTATATGTTAGTGTTTGATCTAAGATATTTAGGATGGAAACAATACTCAAACTCTTGACCTTGACAGAGAGATGTAGTGCCTCATCAAACTACCAATCAAGGGATTCAATAGGATGTAGCCATAACAGTTAAAGTGAAATTATACTGTTATGATTGTGTGGAGTGGGAAAGAGCTCTAGATTTTACTATCACAACAGTCTTATGAGATATTTTTGCTTAAGACAGCTTGCAGCCTCCTGACATGTTAAACCACATCTACCATCATCTCCAGCCAGGATGGTAGTGGGATTTTGATATTTATGGAATAGCACATTTGAAAGGAATTGAGTTGGGGAAGACTGACTTGATATTGTTGTTGCTGTGTGTAAGCATGTTGTTTCCACCTTATGATGACTGTGAGGCAAGCTATTATGAGGTTTTCTTGGCAAGAGTAATCCTGAGTATGCCTGTCCCATCTGGCATAAATCTGCCCATGCAAAGCAGGTGAATATAGTACTGAATGAGTCATGAAGAATAATCACAGGATGTCTCAAATGCACACCTGTTGATAGACTCTGTAAGCTGACTGGCATTGCTCCTCTTCTGACGTGCTACGGGAAGTTGCTGCTAAATGTGAGAGAAATAAAGTGGAACACTGTGAAAGCCACCCTCTGCATGGTTATCAGCCTCCTCCCAGTACACTCAAGCCAAGGAAAAGCTTCATGAGAACCACCACCACTCCTCTTAGTGTTTCCCCAGCAACAGCAAGAGTATCCCTCTAGGCAGCTAAACCAGGAAATCCCAATTGAATGCCCCCCCATGAGGGTCTGACTCCAGGGGCAAACCAAGAATGGGCAACTTGGAAGTCCCTGAACATACTCAGAAGTGGAGTGGGCATTCTTAATTAACATTCCTAATGAAAAGACATTTGGGGGGACCAATAATACCCACTGACCGGCGACTCTTCAAGGATTATGTGGAAAGAAATGAATAAAGAGATAATTTACCCAAACAGAATTAAGAACTCAACAAAAGATTAGTCCTTTTTCTTGTCATGTCAGGAGCAACTTGAGAAACTGCAAGTTGCATCTGGTGTGAGAGAATTAGCCATCTGCAAGGATGTTGCCCAGGGGATGGCTGGATGTTTTGATGTATTACTATCTTTGTGGGGGACTTCTCTCATGTCCCTACATGAGGAGCTGGAACTGTAAGAGGGAACTCATCCGCGCTCTCCCTGGATTCGAACCTGCGACCTGTCAGTCTTCAGTCCTGCCGGCAAAGGGATTTCCCACTGTGCCACCAGGGGCTCCTAGATTAATCCTGAAAATAGAAAGATGAAGAGGGGACAGCATATGAAAGACTGGTTAAAGCAAGAACAATACACAATGCAAAGATGAAGAATGGAAGTTGAAATTTTTCCCCTTTTTTTCTTCTCCCTCTTCCTTCCTTTTTTAATTTTTTTTTCTTTCTCCCTCTTTCCCCACACCGTCCTATTCTATATCACTTCCCCCCCTTATTTAACTATTTATTTTATTCATTTATGATTTTTAATAAAAATATTTTTTTTAAAAAAAAAGAAATAGAGTGGGCAGATCAAAAGACAACCTGGCTAAATGGCACTACCTAGAAGAATCATCTACCTTGGGTGGTTGTGGAGCAGAAGAAACAACTCAGCATCTGCATGCTTGCCCACAATGCCCTGCCTCATGAACAGATGAAGAATTGTTTGAAGTTACAGACAATGCAGTCGCTGTTGCCTGTTTTTGGTTAAAATTATATAGCTGCTTGCGCTCTCTCTATTTTATCAGTTTTATACTGATTTATGTAATGCTTTGGTCATGAAATAAATAAATAAATTGCTAAGATCTTTTGGAGGTGTTTGCCTTTGTGCAGAGGGGATTGGTCCTTCTTTTAGGTTATTCTAGGATGGGCTGAGCTCTCACTTTTTACCAATCTACTCAGAGAAGGGGATGGTTACTTTTTTGATAAGGCCCAGTGCTCACATTGATCCATGAATAGGTCAACCCAGGTCTTTGGGGTCAATTGTTTACTATTTTTTTAGAGGTATTCATGAGTATATAGGGTTCATAAATAGATGAATACAACAACATTAAAAACAACAACAACAGCAAAATGCCTAACCTGGTGTTGGCATCCCCACTCACATCCAGTTAAGTTATCTATCTTCTTCCCCACACTGATCTTTTTCCTCTTTTGTCTCTACAACCCTGTTTGCCCGAACTCAAAGATATATGAATACTCCCCCTCCCGCAGCCAATTATTTTCTTTAATGTTATGATCTTTATGGGTCTGACTCATGATTCCACCCCCCTTCCCAATATTTAGAGCCAGGAACATGGCACACCACTCCACACAGCTAACACACCAGAAGATGATAGCTGTTGTGGTCATGGGGTGCCAATGTTCAACACAAAATATTATTTAATTATCTTCCTTTGCTAGTGAGCAGTTAGCCTTCTTAAAATAGATTGCAACCAAGCAGAAAGCCTACCACATAATTAAAGAAAAGTCGTAGCTCATAGCCCACGTCCCCTCCTCAAAATAGAAGCGAAAGGGGAGAGGGAGGTCTTCACAGCATGCTCACAATTAATCTGCATTTAACAAAATAAAATGTTCTCTCTGGGCTTTGATCTGATAAAAACTGGTTTTTTCTCATTCCTTGTGCAAATAATCCTTCTCCCTTGCCATGTGTTGACTGGAAGATTGCCCAGATAAGACAGAGGTTTAGGTACAATTGTTTCCATCCCTAAAGCGACAGGACAGTAAAGCAGTAGCCCTGCCATGGGTGAATTCATTTCCCTTTCAGTAGCCTTAGTTAAGAAAGCAAAGGCAAATATGAGAGTATATTAAGTTGGCTGAATTTCTTGGTGCCTCCATGGTTTGAGCTATCTCCATTTTGGTTTGCTCCATGGCTTATCTTGTTACCATGTCCCAGCACTGTTTTCAGTCCAACCTACTCATGAAGCAAACACAGACCTCACATGTAGCTCTCAGCCCATTTTTAAACAATCTTCTACCAAAAATTGGTTTACATCTCTGGCAAGTGGGATCTGTCTCTCTCCTGGCAACCAAATGGAAAACAAAGTTGAGAGAAGATGCAGCTACAATGTACAATTAATGAATTTCGACACCACTTTAAGAGATGAACCATATGTGGGATTTAGTATTGGATATGCCACCAGACATGCTCAATATCTGTAGCACTGATAGCTTCATGTCTGGGATTGGATTGTTGGGCAGGATCTGAACCATCAGCCCCATTGTATTTCCCAAGTAAGACATGATGCTAGGTTAAGCTCTGAAACAGAGCAGGAAATCAAACAGACAACAAACAATAACTTTGCCCAAAAGATCTACTATGTCCCAGCACTGCTTTCAGTCCCACCTACTCACAGCACTAGTTGAGATAAAGTTTATTTCAAGCATCAGTATTTGATAGAACTTTAGAGATACACTAACAATCACAAAATGTATGTACATGAGACAAACTATTCTTCTATATCTAATGTATACATAGTAATTGTCTAAGGTCTATGTGACCAGCTGAGAATATGGTCAGAGTTTGTTGTTTGGGGGTTCTTCTGAACTCCGCTTTGACACTTGATTCTCAGGTGTCGGCAGTGGCCTTTGTGCACTTAAACTTGTGCACCAATTGCACCCATACCTCATGAAGTCTGACTTGGCCATGGTGGTCCACGCCTTAGTAACCTCCAGATTGGATTACTGCAGTGCACTCTACATGGGGCTGCCTTTGAAGATGACCCTGGTTCAAAGATCGGCGGCCAGGTTCATAACGGGAGCTGGTTGCAGGGAGAGGTCAACCCCCCCCCCCCATTTAAACAAATCCACTGGCTGCCAATAAGCTTCCGGACCCAAATCAAGGTGCAGGTGATCACCTACAAAGCCCTAAATGGTTCAGGACCTGTCTATCTTCAAGATCGCATCTTCCCCTATGAACCAGCACGTACTTTACAATCATCTGGGAAGGCTCTGCTCTCGCTTCCGCCACCGTCTCAAGCATGGCTGGTGGGAATGAGAGAAAGGGCCTTCTTGGTGGTTGCCCCTCAGCTCTGGAACTTGCTACCCAAAGAGATCAGATTGGCACCTACCCTTTCCATTTTCCACAAGGAGTTAAAAACCTGGATGTTCCATTGTGCATTTGATTAGGCAGTTCACCAGATAATTGGATCAATCTCACCATAGCTCTTTGCACTTTCATTGGCCCTCCCACTTGTGCTCCTGTTACTGTAAATGCCTAAGGACGTTACCCTCCCAGCTGTGACCTTAACTGAATTGAAGTGCATCTTGTACTTTCCCTGGGCTCTATCTAAGAACGATTGCACATTTCCTGATCCTTCCACATTCAGCACTTAATCTTTCAGACATTATGCTATTTTTAAAATAAGTGCTGTGACTGTAATGTTTTTCTGTTGTTGTTATTTTATTTTGTTTTATTTTTATTGTGTGTGTTTTAATCTGTATTTTCAGGCTTGTCCCCTTGTAAGCTGCCCAAGTTCCTTTTGGGGGATGGTGGCGGAGTATAAAAATAAAGTTATTACTTGGAACACAACAAAATGAGTGGACAGCAGACACTCTACTGGCTGTTGTATTGGATCGCACGTCAGACACTTCCCAAGTGTCTAGGATTGTGTGATGTATCGGTGAATAATGCATGCAGATCCCAGTAAGGTGGCCTTTTGCAGCTGGCAGATGGTAATCTTGTCAGCACCAATTGTGTTTAAGTGCAGGCCAAGGTCTTTAGGCACTGCACCCAGTGTGCCGATCACCACTGGGACCACCTTGATATTATTATTATTATTATTATTATTATTATTATTATTATTATTATTATTGAAAAGGATGTTGTCAGGGTCTGGCACCATATGTAACCATGACATCTGGTTGTCGGCTCTGAATATACAATATTGCAGTTACAGCATTTCTAGCAAATGTCAGACTCAGCAAGCAATACAGATGGGAAGAGGTGCGCTATTGTTAAAATGGAGTTGATCAGGCTCACTGAAACAGAATAGCTGAATCTTTACTTCTAATTTTATGCCAACATGGTGAATCAATTTTGGCTTTTATTAGAGTTTAAAATAGCAATCCATGGTGCTGAACCATGCCCTCCAATATATTCAGCACATTGGTCAGCTCCTTTAAAACCTCCAATAAAAATGAAGGTGGATTCTTCACTGCTCTGATGTGAAAGCCATTGATTTGCAGTGCTGTGTCAACTCCCAAACCTGAGTGAAATGCCCTTCCACTTGAGTAACTTTCCTACAGTAGTTGCCAAGCAGCCAGCTGCCCCTGACCTCTATTGCCTTGATTTAACTGCCTTGATTGTATGCTTATGTTCAAGCATGCTTGAGGTAAGCTAATCCATAATCATGATCTTGAGGATAAGTAGCCAGGTTCCTTTCTTGGCAAAGCAATGCGAGTTATTTTTCTTTTTTTCTCTCTGCTTTGGAAGAAGGCAATATCATCTCTTCCCACTTCTTTTGGAAGGCAGAGGATAGTGAACCAGCTGTCTCCTTGGCAAGTGCGGGAGGCTGGGGGCAAGAAAAAAAAGGCAGTCCTACCTTTCTGAATTGGTGATGATTGGGAATCTAGAGTAGATTTAAATCACAATGTCAAGAAAACATAAACAGATAATGCTCTAGGGATGAATATCCAAAAATATTCAAGAAATGGTCAAAATTCTCCCCCTCCAAGTATTTATAATTGTATTTATTTATTTACTATATTTATACCCCACCCTCTCTCACCCTGAAGGGGACTCAGAGTGGCTGACAAACTGGCAACAATTCAATGCTGTATAAACAAACACGTAAAAACAGTAAGTATATACATTAAAAACCATAAAAGTTAAGAAAAAATCTATGCGTTAAAAACCAATTATTAAAACAACAGGAAATCCAAAGTCATAGTACAGGAGCCATTCCAATTGTGTTGCACTTACTTCATATCCTCTTATTGCACTGAATTACTGTCTGAAGGTTTGGTCCCACAGCCAAGTTTTTAAATTAAGGTCAGGAGGGAGGGGGCTGATCTGATTTAGCTGGGGAGCGAGTTCCCTTGTTGAGGAGCCCCCACTGGGAAGGCCCTGTCTCTTGTCCTTACTAATCTCGCCTGCGAAGGAGGTGAGACCGAGAGCAGGGCCTCTCCGGAAGATCTTAGCCTCTGAGGTGGTTCATAGAGGGAGATTCATTCAGACAGGTAAGCTAGGCCAGAACCATTTAGGGCTTTATAGGCTAAAACCAGGACTTTGAATTGTTCTTAGTAGCAGACTGGCAGTCAGTGGAGCTGGTGTAACAGGGGGGATGTGTGGTCCCTGTATGCTGCTCCAGTGCAGAATCTGGTTGCCGCCCATTGGACCACTTGAAGCTTCAGACATGTCTTCAAAGGCAACGTAGAGCATGTTGCAGTAGTCTATTTCAGATGTAAAAAGAGTGTGGACCATTGTGGTCAAGTCTGACTTCTCAAGGTATGGGCGCAATTGTGCAAAAGCTTCCCTAGCCACCACCGAGACCTGGTAAAAGGAAATCTAACAAGTGGAGTCCTGAATCAATGAGAAGCTTTCTAGTTTGTGATATACTCTGCACAAAATTCACATGTGAGTTTCCCCTAAAAGCAAAAAATGTTTTTAATGAGCAAAAATATGAAAATGTTGCAGACAATAAATCCCCAATGATAGCATTTTCTGGGATGAAAGCAGCAATTTCTCCATGGCAAATGACATGGAAAAAAGAGATTACGTGCCTCTTCTTGAAGCCTCTAAGAGTGAATCCCTCAACTGTTTAACCAAAATTACAAACAAACAAAAAAATAACTATTTAAAAAACAAGAAGTGGACTCAGAGCGACTTCTAGTTTTGTTCAAATTAGCTGTCATTTTTTTTAATATTTCTGTAAAGTCTCTGGATAGTCCCACAGTGGAAAATTGGCTTCCAGATTCATCCAATTTGCCCACCATTGATGTAAGAAGAAACAATTTCTGACTTCCTCTTTCATGTTCATAGTTGCTGATTCTCTTGTTAGATTAGAGAAGTCTCTTGACTGCAAAGCACTTGTAATTTTTTTGACTAGCTTCCCGATTTAGCCTTGGGAAAACACATTATCTCCTAAACAAAGTTTGGAAAATTACTTTCAAAATGAAATTCATTCAATTACTCATTGTAAGCCTCAAAGACTTGCAGTCCAACAGCTAAACCTGGAAGGTCATTTTTTTTTATTATCTCTAGCCTTTTGTTTAGTTCAGTGGTAGAGAATATGCTTTGCTTGCAATACCTTCTTGTTTCAATGTCTGGTAGAAAATACCTTTTTTTCTGAATCCAAGGAGAGAGGATGCTTGTCACTAGGGAACATATCATCCTCCAGATGTTGCTAGACTGCTGTAACCATCATGCTTCAGTCAAGCAAACAAGAAATATGCACAAAAATACATACATGTGAAAAAATGGGCATGGAAGTACCTGTTAGTTTTGTGGAGTGGGTGAGAGAGCTGACATACGGAACTGAGAAAAAATTGAGAAACGAGATGGAAAACTGAGAGCTTGAGAGAGATGAAGCTTTTTAAATATGCACACCACTTGCCTTTGGTGACCTTCTTGCACAGAAGAAGTGGACACCTGCCAATAGCCCATTATTGATCCTTCCTGCTGTAGGTCACATCAGTGTGTCAGCAGCACATTGAAACTGATGCCATGATACTTTTGATTCCATTTCCATCTAGTTTGCAGCCAAAAAAATAATAATCAAGGTCTGATATCCTATGTTGTACTTACAAGGTGCAAAACTTCCCCTATATAGTTGCACATGGTATAGTTGCCCTATATCACTCTTCTGCTGAATAGCACCTTGTGCAATTAGTATGTCTGCTTACTGTCTTGTTCTATTTGGGACTAATAAGATGCAGGCCTCAAATGCGCCAATGTTGATGAAAACTGTGACACATGTAGTCAGGCCAAAGTGTGGGTAATGGTGGCAAATGCTATTGATGAGGAAAAACAGACAAGCTAAGAGAGGCTGAAGCAGCTTGCTTTTGCTTGAGTCTACTGGAAATGGAAAGATCCCTCCCTCTCTTATCCCCACTGAGTTAATTTGTCTAAGGTAAAAGTAAAGATTTCCCTCTGACATTAAGTCTAGTTGTGCCTGACTCTGGGGGTGGTGCTCATCTCAATTTCTAAGCCGAAGAGCCAGCGTTATCTGTAGACGCCTCCAAGGTCATGTGGTCAGCATGACTGCGTGGTGTGCCATTACCTTCCCACCAGAGCAGTACCTATTGATCTACTCACATTTGCATTTTTTCGAACTGCTAGGTTGGCAGAAGCTGGGGCTAACAGCTGGAGCTCACTCCACTCTCACGATTTGAACTGCTGACCTTTTGGTCAGCAAGTTCAGCAGCTCAGTGGTTTAACCTGCTGTGCCACCAGAGGCTCCTGTTACTTTTGCACTTTGAGTTTAAGCCCCTTTTACACTGCCCTGTAATCCAGATTATCAAAGCAGATAACCCACTTTATCTGATTTGAACTGGATTATATGAATCTATACTAGCATATAATCCAGTTCAAAGCAGATAATCTGGATTTCATATGGCAGTGTAGATGGGGCCATAGTTTGCAGCAACAGAGTAAGCTGAGGACCAAGGGGGTAAAGCAGGAGTAGAAGAGAGAAACTGGAATATTCTAAAAGCAGTTGAGAAAGTGGGACAACAGGATTGCCAAATCAGGACAGTTGGAGAGTATGCACTCGGGGAATAGAACAACAAAAAATAGTTACAAAATTTCATGGAGGCTCATCAATAAGAGAAGCAGATCAACCTGTGACTGGTGGTTTTGCAGAACCAGTAGGGGTTGACGGGAGTGTTGTGTTTTGCTGTGATACAAGAACCTGGCTGTGTTTTGGAGTGAGAAATGAGAAGACTGCAATTGCTAGTCTCTGGAGGCAAGAGATAGGCTAATTCCAAGCCAGGCAAAGGAACAAAGCAGAAATTGTAAGTTAGATTCCAGGCCAAGGCAATGAGCTTCCTTCTTGAATTGTGTGGCATTCTTGTTCGGTTTTCTGGCTCCATTGATGGCAGAAACTGATTGCTTTACCATGTCAAGTTGGGCCTGGAGAATCAGATGTTGGCATTCATCAGGCTGGTCTTCTCTTTGTACAGGAGGGATGTTTCCATTTGCCTTCCACAATGTCGCTGTTTCAGGCTGACAAGAGGATCTGCATGCTACTTGCCACCACTTTGGTCTTGGCACAGGGAAAGAGCTCTCATAAAGCATGAAAGATGTGGGGAGGATGAAAGGGAGTTTTGTTGTCTTCTGGAGCATTCCCTGAGCCAAAAGAAGAAGAAGAAGAAGAAGAAGAAGAAGAAGAAGAAGAAGAAGAAGAAGAAGAAGAAGAAGAAGAGGAGGAGGAGGAGGAGGAGGAGGAGGAGCAGTTCTGATACTGAAAAGAAGGCAAATCAATTAGTCAGCCCTAGCCCTACCATTACACAGAGGGAATCAGTTGTTCCAGAGCTTGGATAATTTCTTGTTGTGGATTGAGACTCTCAGCATGTCTGTTTTTCAAGTGATGCATCCATCTGAAGCATCAGATATGGAGGAAAGTGGCAACAACATCAGTTTCTTGGCTTTCATCCTATGTCACTGGGCATCCCTGTGTGTTGTAGAGGACAGAGTTGCATGGGCCACATAACCTGTCTTACACCCCAAAATTGGTTTGTTGTCCTCTGGTGAGGTGATGATGATGATGATGATGATGATGAAGAAGAAGAACTTTATCTTTCTACCCCGCCTCCATCTCCCTGAAGGGACTCGGGGCAGCTTACATGGGGCCCAAGACCAGGCAGAATACAATTAAAATAAAGCAATAACTATTAAAACAGTATAAAAACAGCATAAAACAACATAACAAAAATAGCTAGCAACAACAATAACAGCAGGCTAATTTTGGAGGGGGGGGGGGAGGAAAACCACTACGTGAACTAGTTAAAGGATAAAGTGGTTTAGTAAGGTAGATGACAATGTATAACGGCATAGGAAAAATCATTTATTTTTAACTAGCCGTCCCCTGCCACAYGTTGCTGTGGCCATCTGTGTATATGTGCTTTGTGTGTGTGTGTATATGTGTATATATGTATGTTTGTGTATATATGTGTAATTTTGTAAATGTGTTTAATGTATTTTTTAAATTTTTCTATTCTGCTGTGTTTTTCAGTGTTTTTATGAGTGATGGTCACTCATTGGCCTGATATGCGTATTGCGTCCAAATTTGGTGTCAATTCATCCAGTGGTTTTTGAGTTATGTTAATCCCACAAATGAACATTACCTTTTTATTCATATAGATTTAATTCTCATTTTATTTTTATCTGTGAGAATATGACAGTTTAATTCTGCTGTAATTTACGTAAGTTTTTACTTAGGCAAAGATTTCCTTTGTATTTCTTTTAATGTTTGTAAGCTACATGGGGGATGCCAATGGTGGTGGTGAATTGCTATAGTATAGTGTCAAAGTGAGTCGAACCATTGCTTCAAATCAGACTTTGGCTATTCAAACTGCTAGTTAGCACTAGAAAATTCTTACTATTTTCCCCAGATATTTTAAGAACTGTTTTTAATCTCTCTGGCACTCTTGTGTGCTGCAATGCTGCCGGTGATCATGTTGGTAGGTGATTTTCTTGGAATTTTAGCTATACCTCCAAAGTAATGTTTCATTGTCCATATGTTAAAGGCAATTTTACAATCCACCTGCATCTCTTATAAATTCTAAGTATGTTGTGAAAGTGGCAAAATGCACCTCATTCAATATTGGAGTGGTCTTCATTGACAACCAGTGACCTACTTAAGTTGGTAAACCACTGTCTTCATTAATCTTTAGATATCCTGGAGCCAAATAACCAAGGCATATTTTTTCTCTTCTTACCTTCAAGCAAGGAAAAAAGAAAAGGAGGAGGGACGAACCTTGTGTACAGGTTGTTGTTTCCACAGTACTTTCCACTTGTTGATCTCTTATGACAAGTGGAAACACAAAATAACTCCATTCTATATCCTCCAGGGTTACGGATCTTGTTACTTCGCTCTAAGAGATATCTGTAATTAAGATAGTATCTGAAGGTTGGATCTGTTGCCTGCAGACCTTTGTTCTATTTCTAACCCCGTTGTCCATTTCCAGCATGACCTTGAGCAGGTCACTGCACCTGCCAGGAACTCACTGACTCCTTGTGGAAGATAGGTGCTTAAGGTGTGCTGAAAGTTTTATTCCCCAACTTGCTTCGGGCATGCTGAAAGCCTTTTCAAAAAGGAGGGTCATATTAGATCTGAGAATCATTTCTGTACCGTGCAGAAGGGACAGGAAAGGAAAGTGGAGGCTAGGCAGGTGGATGAGGAACCAAGGCATACAGTTTGACCTTCCCTAGTGGAGTCTGTGCTATTGTTGTAGTTGGTACATTAGTAAATTGTGTAGTAGTTTTTGTGTCTTATCATGGGCAAAAATGCAGAAGAGTCTGGAGCAGCATCCTTCAACTTCAGGATCTAAGACCAATCTGGCTCATAGTATGAAGGTTGCTCTGAACACTTCCCCACCCTGATATGACTCCATAGGACTTCTTTCCCCAGAATCAAAACCCACCTCAATGGACATCATTTTGGGACAATCAGTCTTTTTACTTTTGTGACAGACCATGCACAGTGCATGACATTACTATGAATCTCCTTGGGGAGTGTTGGGAAGTTCTGGCTTTCTTCCCGGATTTTTCTTTGCATAGAATGCTATTTACAAAGTGTGAAGTCCTTTCATTCATCCACCTTCTGTATGCTGGGAACTACTTTGGATCTTGGCTAGCTAAGCTGAACACAAGATGATGGCTTGTTGCAAACTGCCTTTTTACGTTTACTGTTTTAACTGTTTACTATTATTAGATCTATTCATAAACATGTCCTAAATGTTTGATTTATATATTTAAATTTCTAATTTTGTTATTTTTGAGTTGTTCTGTAAGTTCACTTGATGTTGTTTATTTTATTGTTTATGATTTGATCTGTTTGTTACGTTATGCTGCCATTTACGTTTGCCAGTTTTCTGTTGTA
>NW_026844366.1:331905210-331990858 GCF_025583915.1 Anolis sagrei ordinatus | reverse complement strand
TGTGGACCAAACACAGCCACGAGACAGGGCAAATGAGAGCACACACCAACAGAAGAGTCTTTTCTTTTTTTAGAATATTTTTTGTATTTTTTTTAAGAATAAAAGACAGGTATTTTTAAAAAATATTCAAAAATGGAAAATTAACCAAAAACTGGGCCTGATGTGGACCAAACACAGCCACGAGACAGGGCAAATGAGAGCACACACCAACAGAAGAGTCTTTTCTTTTTTAGAATATTTTTTGTATTTTTAAGAATAAAAGACAGGTATTTTTAAAAAATATTCAGAAATGGAAAATTAACCAAAAACTGGCCCTGATGTGGACCAAACACAGCCACGAGACAGGGCAAATGAGAGCACACAGAAACAGAAGAGTCTTTTCTTTTTTTAGAATATTTTTTGTATTTTTTTAAGAATAAAAGACAGGTATTTTTAGAAAATATTCAGAAATGCAAAATTAACCAAAAACTGGCCCTGATGTGGACCAAACACAGCCACGAGACAGGGCAAATGAGAGCACACAGCAACAGAAGAGTCTTTTCTTTTTTTAGAATATTTTTTGTTTTTTTTTAAGAATAAAAGACAGGTATTTTTAAAAAATATTCAAAAATGGAAAATTAACAAACAAATTGACAAAAACCGAAGGAAGGAATGAATCCAAGCAAGGAATTAATAATAAGCAGCAAGGAATGAATCCAAGCAAGGAATGAATAAGCAAGGAATGAATCCAATCCAAGCTTAGCTGCAAGCCAACCCAATGCAAGCCACCCTCCCGGACCTCTTCTCTTCTCCCTCGCCTCTGCAACAATGAGCTGTATGGCCGCGCGGAGCCGCTTTTAAAGGGCTTGCCGGCCAATCAGAAACAGCCACGGTGCACTGCTTGGGTGCTTGGGAGCGCCGGATTGGCTCCCAGGGCACCAGCATCCTCCATCCCATTTACGAAACGGGCGGAAGCTCGTTAAAAGTATGGGGGATGCCGTTTCGTTATTTTAAAACCCTTCCGGGTTTGAAAATGTGTTTTGTAATCGTTTCGTAATTGCAAAAAATAACGAATATTTAATGAATTACAAAATTAACGAACGAAACCGCCCAAGCCTAATATATATATATATATATATTCCAAAGGATAGAATTATTTTCAAAAAGTAATTTGTTTCCAGTGTTGTTGAGTGTTCCAATCTTGAAAAGCTGGTAATATACAGTGGACAGTATACTGTATTGTCGAAGGCTTTCATGGCCGGGATCGCTGGGTTGTTGTAGGTTTTTCCGGGCTATATGGCCATGTTCTGGAGGCAATTTTTCTCCTGACGTTTCGCCTGCATCTATGGCAAGCATCCTCAGAGGTAGTGAGGTCCCTCTGAGGATGCTTGCCATATGCAGGCGAAACGTCAGGAGAAAAATTGCCTCCAGAACATGGCCATATAGCCCGGAAAAACCTACAACAACCCGGACAATATACTCTTGGTTATGCTGGCATATGTGCTTTGAATGATCTTGTGCACGGAGATGTTCTGTATCTCTCTCCATTGTACCATTACTCCTATTAGTTGAAAGGTTTCAGAGCTCACAAATGTGGTTCTGCATCTGCATGTGTTCCTCAGACTGCATCACAAAAATAAAGTGACATTACTTTTAATCATTTTGTCACTTTGGGATATGATTTCAATGCATCCTCATTACCCCCTCCCTTTGATAACTAGTTACAGATACATATATTACTCATAACATGTCTCTTCCAAAAACCAAGATCTTGTTATTCATCAAAGAAATGGGAAACCACCATTTTCAGAGGCAGTCTATATCTAAAAGCCACATGCTGGGGACAAAAAAAAAACAATGTTCCAGGAACAGCTAGCAATTTCCACATCAGTGGTGTGGGAAATTTGTGCTCTGTTTTACTCCAGAAGAAAGTATCCAATGTGCTGAACTAGTATAGCAGGGATTGATTTCAGCACCTTGGATAACATCTATAAAACTTAGAATAGATTAACTGAGCTGTGACATGAAAGACACAGGCTAGCTCTGTAAGCTCTGCATTGACCTCCAGCAAGGAATTCTGCTCAGTTTTGATCAATGGCCAGAATGTATGTGCTAGTTGCTTGTCATATCTTTGGATCTATGCAAATAAAGATGTGGCAGGATGACAACCAGCAAGACAGATTATATTAGTTTGGGGATGACGACTGCAGAATGACAACCTAATTTGATGACACAATGCTTGCTTCAAATATTGGCTTGTAATGCAGATGTGTAAACTGGATAGTGTTCTGTTGCATTGTGTTTTTTTTCTATTGCTGCTTAGAGTGGAGGATGTTCACATAAACAGCCCCAAACTCATGTTAGAGCTCTCTCATGAAAATACTCTAGGGACCTACACATAAATCGGGAGAGCTGGATTGCTGTGAGTTGCAAGGGATCTGCCAAATGAACATAAAGAAACTACTGCCTTTTTCTGAGAACTGGTCCTCAGCTACACGTTATTACAAGTGAAAAACCTCCATACGTAAAGCAAATAGTGGGTCAAAAATACATCCCTGGTTCATACATGTATATGTGCTGCTAATATGACCTGCTGCAATACAGTGTTGACCACCAGATGTCTCTGTGATCTATGAAGGTAGTATGTGACCCAGAATCAAGAAAAGAGAGAAATAACCTGAAATTCAGGTGAGAGATGATTTAGTATCATCATCACCATCACCATCATCATCATCATCATCATCATCATCATGGCCACCACACTGGGACTGCAGTTTTACTCCATTTTCCAGGTGTCCAGCAGTTTTCTAGCTATGATCTGGCAGAGATGTCAAACTCATTGCATGAGAAGGGCCCTCTTGCCATCTCAGTTTCAAAAGAAGTGCTTTTCAAACTAAGGTGGGAATTTTGTTGTGTGTCTGAAAGATTTATTTCCTTATCCAGATACCAATTTCAAAGGACCTCTCCAATGTCTACTCCCTTTGCTGCCCATGTTGGACCACGTGTGGTGCAGCTGGTTGGGAGTCAGTAGCATTAAAATCACTACTGACTGAAAGGTCATGAGTTTGAAGCCAGCCCGGGTCAGAGTAAGCTCCCAACCATTTCACCAGCTTGCTGTTGACCTTTGCAGCCCAAAAGACAGTTGCATCTGACAAGTAGGAAATTTAGGTACCGCTTATGCGGGGAGGCTAATTTAACTAATTTACAATGTCATAAAAATCTCCAGTGTGTGCAAAAGAATGAGGAAGTACTCCATCGGTGTCACAAGTGGATGGTGAAACGATAGCTCCCTGGTGGCTGGAATTTGATTATACCCTCATGAAGCTGGAAAGTTAAATAACTTCTATGTGTCTGTCTGTATATGTTGTGTGCCTATGGCATTGAATGTTTGCCATGGTTTTGTGCATTGTGATCCACCCTGAGTCCCTTGCAGGGTGAGAAGAGCAGAATATAAATATTGTAAATAAATACTGTAAATAAATAAATGTTCTGTAGACCCTGCTATCATACCATCTCAGCATCTGTATGTATGTCAGACTTCCATGATCCAGTCCCTTGCATGCTTTTGATTACAACTCCCAGGATTTCTGGCTATTGAGCATAGTGATGAAAAGTAAGTTTATGTGTTATTTAAGATACTTTAGCTCTCCCTTAACATGATTTCTCACAACTTCCAGCTATCCAGGAAGGACCATCATTTATTTTCTATGTGCTATAAAAAGCTAGGATAGAGCATGGAGGATACTGGAAAAAGACACCTGTTTTATCCATGCCAATGAGGGAGCAATTGCCGCAGTCCTTGACTGTGACCAGTAGATGTTAACATGGGATCATAGCCAAACATGTAATAATACAGTCCTCAAGGAACTTATCACTTAATTGTACCATTTCCTCCAACTTTGAACTGGCTCCAGGCAGAGCCCATTGGCTTGGTTTGTATGAGGTGTGCAGAGGTAGGCAATGAGGGTATTTCCCTACAAATAAGTTTTCTGGAGCCCCAAAAGGAAACTTTCCATCATTTCTTCAATCCTAAACTTATTCATGCCTAGAGCTCTTACATTTCCCATGTTCATATTCCCTTGGTAACGTTACCTGCCTGTTTTCTTTTGAACTCTGAACTGTGTTTCTAAATTTACAAGTGAAGGTTTAAGTTATTTCAATACTACACATTTGGTGACTTGAAGAAAATTTCATTGGGGGGGGGGGGTAACCAGAATTTTTAATAGGAGAGAGAATTCATTTTATTTTATTTTATTTATTTACAGTATTTATATCCCATCCTTTTCAACTTTGAAGGGCACTCAGGGAGGCCTTACGAATGCAACAATTTGATATCATATATTAATGCATCAGTAAACAAAAAAAAGATTAAAACCAAACCCATTAAAATAGCATTAAAACATCAATTAAAATCACATGGTACAAATTGTATTCCAGGGCTGGTCTGAGTCGTCATTATATTAATTTGTAGTTGTGATCCACATGTATCTAAAACTCTGCCCTGGAGTGTGGTGGACGCTCTTTCTTTGGAGGCTTTTAAGAAGAGGCTGGATGGCCATCTGTCAGGGGTGCTTTGAATGTGATTTTCCTGCTTCTTGGCAAGGGATTGGATTGGATGATCCATGAGGTCTCTTCCAACTCTATGATTCTATGATTTAAAGAACCCCCCCCCCCCAAGAAATTGTATCCTAGCTTAATCCTCTAGAACAGTAATTCCCAGCCTTTTTTTGACCAGGGACCACTTTGACCAGGGACCACTCTCCAAAAGGGCTAAGAATCAATTTTTGGTCAACTTTAGATTTGGTTTGGTTATTTGGGTGCTGATGCAGAAAATTGTATTGGATAGACACATCACCTCTAGTTTCTGATTCCAAACATATGCCATCCAGTAGTCGCCATCTGCTCACCCACAGAAAACCATATTTAATAATCTAGAGCGGATTGTGGTGGTAGTAGTAATCTTTCATGAATAGTCAGCCTCTCCCCTCCTGACATCCCCGTTGTCTCGGCACTATAAGAGGGTTTTGTGAGACTATTCAAGGAGGTGGGACTGGTCAGCGACAGGGAAGGAGTGGCAGGCAGTGTAAAAAGAATGGAAATAAGATAAAAATAAAGAGGAAGGAGGCTCACGGACCAGATTTTCATCCTTGCGGCCCACTGGTGGTCCACAGGTTAAGAACCACTGTCCTAGTATAAAGATATGGATGGGGCGGATTCTAGAAACTGCAGTCCAAATAGTTAATTTTTTCTTGCTCTGAGTTTGGATAGTTTGATGTTTTATTTCAGCCACGCTGTTTGAGGCTGGACCCAAAGTGGAGACATAAGAGTTCAGGACACGGGGATGCATTAGACAGTCAGTATCTGAGAGCAATCTGTCATGTTTGTCCTTTCTTTTTGCTGCAAAAATATTACTTTTCTGAGATTAAAAGTGGATGTGCTTGCTTCTAGGAGCTGTTGGACAGAAAAATAACATGTTGAAATTCTGAGTTGAAGTTTTTCTAAATAGCTATTAAATCATCCTTTAAGCTGACAATGCCAGAGTTTGAACTTAAGATGCAAAGCATGTAGTCAGCCAATGAGTTATGCTTGCTCCCCAATGAATGTCTGAATCTGTGGGGGTGCAGTTGAACCTTGTCGTTAGGTAGGATGAGATGGTTGCCTTAGGTGGTATGTGATGGGTCATGACAGCAAGGTGTAGGAGAAAACAGCTGCCTGCCATTGCCTTTGGGCTGCCCCAGTTAACCTGCTGCCTTCAGATGCTGGATCATGTCGCTCTCCAGATATAATTCAACAGCATCTCCCAGCAACACTGGGAAGCAGAGGGGAAGAATAATAAAATCATAGGGTTGGAAGAGAGCAGAAGGGCCATTCAATCTAGTGCCTTGCCATGCGAGAATACACCATAAAAGTCCTCCTGACAGAAAGAGGCTCCTTCATGCTCCGAAACAACATATTCCACTGTATAACAACCCTTACTGTCAGTACGTCCTTTCTAATGGTTACGCTGAATGTCCTTTTTTGTAGTTTGAAAACATAGGTCTGTGTCTTGGAGCTGCATCTTTGGTGTGATATCCTTTCAAATATTTAAACATGGCCATCATGTCACCTCTTAATATACAGAGCTCTATAAGCTGCTCCTTATAGGGCTAAGCTTCCAGATCTTTCACTATTTTAGTCACCCTGGAAGTCTTGGCTGGTCTACCCCAGGCATGGGCAAACTTTGGCCCTCCAGGTGTTTTGGACTTCAACTCCCACAAATCCTAACAGCCTACCAGCTTTGCCTAGTCTACCCTGATTAATTTTTAAATCAACTACCGAAGGCTTTCATGGATGGAATCACTGGATTGTTGGAATCACTGGATGGATGGAATCATGGACGTATGGCCACGAAGCATTCTCTCCTGAAGTTTTGCCTGCATTTATGACAGACATCGTCAAGAGAGAATGCTTCTGGAGCATGGCCATACAGCCCAGAAAACACAATTTTTAAACCAGTTTCAGTGACTATTCTTATCAACTTTTGTACCTGGAATAGAAACAGTTGCCATTTTATTGTTTGATGCAAGGAGCAAAAATGCCTCTGACAAGTCTTATGACAGCCGGCCATAACATGTCCCAGGTTAGACATCCTCAATGTGGTGAACACATTTCGAACTCCACCAGTTATTAGATGTTGCTCAGCAGGGAAGAAAGATGTTTGCATTTTAATAACATCTACCGCATGGGAGCTCACCTGCATCTCCACAGGTTTAGTTCCAGACCCAGCATTTACAAGGCACAGAGTAATGATTTCCTAGTTCTGTGCCTCTTGGGCGAACTCATAAGAGCACAATTTGAAAATGAAACCACTGCCCAGTTTCCGCCATTCAATATGCTTGTGCCAAGCTCAAGAAAACTAGTTTGGTGCAGCCTGCGGCATCTTAGGCCAAAGAGATCTGATTACATTTCATTCATTTTCTTGGCATTGTCTTGTTCCTGTCAGACTTCCCGATAATCCATTTTCCTTTTCATTTTGCTGTTTCGTTCAACCACTTAGGTTTACTTACAGCAAAAGTCAATCTCTGGATTGCTGATCATTCATCTCGGCTCCATTCACTTTATTGGGACTATACATGACTTGGAAAACTCTCTTCTGTTTTGTATTCAAAAGGTCATTTAGAAATAACAAACTTAATCAAATCTGGTTTTATACTCTGAGAAGCTGGGGGAACAAATGTGTATGAGAGGGGTTGCATTTGTTTTGCTCCTACTTATTGTGCATACACAATTATTTGTTTGGAGTCTTTCAGCTTAACATTTTCTCCTTGGGGTCCAGAAAGCTAACACATTCTATTTAGTTTTGCAAAAGTTCCTAGGTCACTTCACATGAGGGTGATGTTGGCAAAGACTAGTTAATTCCTTCAATTACAAATCAACAATAACGGTATAAGCATCAAGACAGCCTTGTTTTAAATCAAGGCTGCTTTTTTTTTAGATAGCTGTTTCTGACAGCTGCCTCTATCTCTCTTCTTTGGGATGCAATGTGTTTCTTATTTTGCTGGTAACTATAGAACTGGTGGTTCATGGTTTTCTCATCAGTGAATTTACTCTGGGTTTTAGTCCCAACTTGGAAGAATATCTGTAAGATGCTGAAATTGTATCCCTGCAAGATAGGGGACTGTGGTTGGCACAATGGGTTAAACCCTTGTGCTACTGAACTGCTGTCCTGAAGGTTGGCAGTTCAAAGCTGCGGGTCAGGGTGAGCTCTTGCTGTTAGCCCTAGCTCCTGCCAACCTAGCAGTTCGAAAACATGCAAATGTGAGTAGATTAATAGGTACTGCTTCAGAGGGAAGGTAATAAAGGAGCTCATGCAACCATGCCGGCAAGGCGACCAGGAGATGTCCATGGACAACAGGCTTTTCCCCATGGCCAGAGTTAAGCATCGCCTCCATAAGCTGGAGATGAAAGGGGAAGCCTTTACCATTGTTCTGTGCATTTGTTTGTCGTTGTTTTTTCACTGTATTAAAGGTATTGAATGTTTGTAATCCACTCCGAGTCCCCTCGAGGAGATAGAGTGGAATAGAAATAAAGTGTATTGTTGTTATTATTATTATTATTATTATTATTATTATTATTATTATTCTGACACAAAAACACAGTATGTCACAGCAAATGAAATCTATATGCTGGATTTCTTATCACAAAATCAGAAGTCAAACACTTCTCAAGTGCCTAGGACTGTGTGATGTATTTTCGAATGGTGTGCAGATCTAGGTAAGGTGGCCTTTTGCAGTTGACAGATCATGATTTTGTCAATGTTTATTGTTTCCAAATGCCTGCTGGGATCTTTTGGCATGGCACCCAGTGTGCCGATGACCACTGGGACCACCTGTACTGGTTTATGCCAGAGCCTTTGTAATTCGATTTTGAGGTCCTGATAATGGCTGAGTTTTTCCTGTTGTTTTTCATCAATGCGACTGTCACCTGGTATGGCAACACCAATAATCCAAACTTTTGTCTTTTCCACAATTGTGACGTCTGGTGTATTATGTTTCAAAACTTTGTCAGTCTGGATTCAAAAGTCCCACAGTATTTTTGCGTGTTCATTTTCCACTACTTTTGCAGGTTTATGATCCCACCAATTCTTTACTGCTGGCAGGTAGTACTTGTGACATAAGCTCCAGTGAATTATTTGGGCCACAGAGTTGTGCCTCTGTTTGTAGTCCATCTGTGCTATTTTCTTGCAACGGCTGAGGATATGATCAATGGTTTCACCCACTTCCTTGCACAGCCTGCATTTTGGGTCATGAGCAGATTTTTCAATCTTGGCCTTAATTATATTGGTTCTGATGGCTTGCTCCTGGGCTGCAAGAATCAGGCCTTCTGTCTCCTTCTTCCATGTTCCATTCGTGAGCCATAACCAGGTCTTCTCCTTGTCAACTTTTCCTTCAGTTTTGTCAAGGAACTGCCCATGCAATGCTTTGTTGTGCCAGCTGCCAGCTCTGGTTTGTAATGCAGTTTTCTTGTACTGGTTCTTTGTCTGCTGTGTTTTGAGAAGTTTCTGATTATTGACTTCAATTAAAGCAGATTCTTGGCTTTCCTTTGCATTATTATTATTATTATTATTATTATTATTATTATTATTTCCAGAACTTTGGAGATGCACTTCTGGTCCTATATCAAAAGAAAAACAGGGTATAAATCAATCAATCAATCATTGAAAGTTCAGGCTAAAACCAGGTGTTGATTTACCAGTGGCTGACATAGAAGGCACCACTGCCAGAAACAAGTTGATCCATGTTGCAGTAAAGCTGCATTTGCCAAGCTGTGGTCTGGAGCTCTACTTAGGTCAGAAGTGGACAACTGTGTGTATATGGGGACCAATGGTGCCATGAGTGGTGTCCTCTATCCCAGAATCAAACCAGAATCAAGAGTCTGCATTTTCTTCTCCAGTCCCTTTCAAAATGGCAACTGAAAATATTACATCATGTCCTATTAATTGGTTGTTGTAGGTTTTTCGGGAATGCAGAAAAACAATGAGACATTTGGGGTGGTAGAGAGTTCTGGGGTGCTTGTGGGGATTCAGTGTTGTGTTATCCCCCCCCCCCCATATTTTCACATGTTTAATGGGCATACTGTATGATTTTGGGCTGAAAAGCACCTGAAAACCATTCTAATTTTTTAAAATATTTTTTTTCATGTGGGACACCTTTAGGAGATGGGGGTCCAGAGACCACCCATACCTGGCTTGCGTACTCCTTGGAGAGGTTGTGAATTATTGGGATGTTCAGATCTCAATTTATTTTTTCTTGGTGATAAAAATCAAAATTGTTTTGACCACTGCTGAGTTACCAAACAAGCCAACAAATGGTGCATCTACACTGTAGAACTGTTACAACTAGACATCATTTTAACTGCCATAAACCAGTGCTATGGAATCCTGGGATTTGTAGATGGACAACACTACCTTGTACAACACTACCTTGTAAAACTACAGCTCCCATGAATCCATAGCATTGAGCCATGGCAGTTAAAGTGATATCAAGCAGCATTAATTCTACAATATGTTTTTGGGTGCTTTGATTAATAGAGCAATAAATGGAATTGTTTACCAGTTTACTCTCCTATTCCAAGTTTCAAGTATTTCAAATTGCTGGAATAAATAATAGAAATGTATATATAGTCTACTCTCCTTTGAGAGGCTGAAGCCAGCCATATGTTATAGTGAATGCTGGATCTCACACCTGAATGCTGAATTCCTGGAGGAATATTGTGGGCAGCAGATAAATGTATCTATTCTCAAATGTGGGGGCAAGAGGCATCCATATATGGAAACAATCCAATTTGTGCAGTGGCTAGCATTAATCAACGTATCTTTGTATTTTGGGGAGCATTTTGCAGATGCACCCTAAATAACCTCTCCTGGGACAACCTCCTCCCCACCAACCAACTTAAGAGCCAACAACCAGATCAGATAAAAGAGGTCTGTTTCATTTCCAAGCGGAGCAGGAATAATATTTCTACCCCTCTCCAGCTAGTGAGGATATGGCTGCATCTACACCAGGCACAGGCAGACTTCAGCCCTCCAGGTGTTTTGGGCTACAACTCCCATAATTCCTAACAGTCACTCAGCGGTTAAGGATTGTGGGAGTTGTAGTCCAAACACATGGAGGGCTGAAGTTTGCTCATGCCTGATCTACACTATAGAACTGTTTGATAATGCTTTAATTGCCAGGGCTCAATGCTTTCGAACCCTGGGATTTGTAGTTTGACAAGACACTAGTGTTTTTTGGCAGAGAAAGCTAAAGACCTTTTAAAACCACAACACCCGTGATCAGGGGCGGCTCAACCCGTTACGCAAAGTAAGCATTTGCAGTATAGTTGATTTTGCCCAGGGGTGCTCTTGAGGCGCTCTTGGGGGAAAATAGACCTTGACATATGCGAGTTGTAGTTACTGGGATGTATAGTTCACCTACAATCAAAGAGCATTCTGAACTCCACCAATGATGGAATTGAACCAAATATGGCACACAGAACTCCCACGACGAACAGAAAATATATATCAGTGATTGGTTGGGGGGGGGGGGCAAAATACTGTTTGCTTACCGTTGAAAATTACCTAGGGCTGCCTCTGCCCATGATGCCATACCATTGAGCCATGGCAGTTAAAGTGCTGTTGAACAGTATAGATGCACCCTTAGACAATTGGAAGCAGGGTCCCCTTTGCAAGTCTTTGATGGAGGAAAGAGAAAACATCATCTTCCTTATGTACCAATTAGAAGCTAAAGAGATCTCTTTTGCCTGACCAGGCTGCTGGCTCTTAAGGTAGGCTGTGGAGTTGGATTGGCCTAGGAGATGGTACTTAGTTATTTAGATATAATAAAGTGACTGATGTAGAATATTAGCAAATATCGATATAATTAAATTCAGTGAAGAGGAAATCTCCTTCTCCATCCGTAGAGATGGACTTGGGGAAGGAGGGCCACTTCCAAAGTCCTCCTCCATATGTCACTCTGTTCCTGCAAGAGATGATCATGTCTAGGTATTTTAGGGAAGTTGATGAATGATCAAATGACTCATCATGAGAAGACTGATAGGGATGATTCACCCATCAGTCAGTATGGACAAGGGACAGGCAGGAGACAAAAGAAACAGTATGTCACACGGAGACAGTATTTCTGATTAAGACATCCTGATTCTATTAAATCCATAAATCCATGCTACATTTCAACTATACTAACTTCATTCTTTATGCTATGTTTTAGCTGAGAGGCCAAGAAAGAGAGAGAAGGATGATTTAAGCAGCGGAGGCAAATTTAGGCATTTGTACCACATAGCAACATTTACTCAACCTAATATCCTCCAGGTCCAGATTTAGAAAAAATGTTGTCATTTTAAATTACATTTTCCAGATTTGCCCTGGTAGTCTAACTTAGTATAGATATTAGCAATGATAAGACTACTGAGCTGCTGAACTTACTGACTGAAAGATTGGCAGTTTGAATCCGTAGAGCAGGGTGAGCTCCCGCTGTTAGGCTCAGCTTCTGCCAAACTAGCAGTTCGAAAACATGCAAATGTAAGTAGATCAATAAGTACCGCTTGTGTGGGAAGGTAACGGTGCTCCATGCAGTCATGCCGTCCATATGACCTCAGAGGCATCTATGGACAATGCCGGCTCTTTGGCTTAGAAATTGAGATGAGCACCACTCTCCAGAATTGGACAAGATTAGACTTAATGTTAGGGAAAACCTTTACCTTTACCTTACCCTATCTGTAAATACCCGTGGTTTGAGCTCTTCCCCGTCCACTTAGTCCTCTGTAAATTCTGCTGTTAGGTTCAGATCTAGTGATATATTTAGTGCAGATGTGGAACTGAGCAAGATTCTTTTCATAATAATGAAAGAAGAAATCAAAGTCGGAAATTTGTGAAAAGGCACTGGCCGTGCATTTGTTTGAACAAAAATAAATAAATCTAAAGCCCAGGGACTTCCTCCCACATACTTGCAAATGTGGCTATTTTCCATTGGCAGTGGGGGTGTATTTCTGAATTCTTCCTTTTTCATCTATAGAAATGATGGCTGGTCCTTGGTTTTCTCCTGCTAGTGGGAGTGAAGTGACAAATGGAGCTTTCCCTGACAATTCTATTCCGCTGTGTGCTGCCTAAATCAGAGCTCCTCTGACTCTCATTGGTAGACTAATTAAGGAGATTTTTTTTTATTGATGCTCTCTCAAGCAGGAGTCATTGATTCCTGGATGACAGATCTATATGTCATCGGATAGAAGAACCACCTGGATATAACTCATCAAGGTCAGAGGAAGCAAGAGCAAGCTGCATTTGTAAATTTGGCATCTCTTAATCTATGCAAGGCCAGAGCCCCCCCTTTTTTTTAGCAAGAAGGATAACGGGTAAATTCCCTCTCCCATCAGCACCCCCTATTTACTAAGAAAAATGAACTCTTTACCTGCTCAAGAGAATTGTCAGCTAATTAGCTCTGTGCAAGAAGAGTCCAGAAACTGGAGCCCATGAAGAAATGTTTAGGAAGGCTTAGCCTGAAGAAAATCAAAAAAGATATAACAGCCATATCCAAGTATCTGAAGGTCTGTCACTTTGGAGATGGAAAATGCTTGTTTTCTCCCACTCCATAGGATAGCAACTACACTAAAGAAATCAAAATACAAGGAAGAAGATGCCAACTAAACATGAAGTAGAATGTGCTTATTTATTTAAACATTCATGTCTTACTCTCTATCTAAAAAAATCACAGAGAACCATCCTTTTTCCAGAGTACCCTTTTCCAGCTTTAGTCAATATGCCAGCTAGGTTTTTCCAAGGGAAAGCAGATCTTGAAACAGTGGTTCAAGTCTTAATGACCTTGAGATTAGACCACAGGAATGTATTTTATGTGGGACTGCTTTTGAAACATATTCAGAAGTCACAGCTTGCACACAGTGCCCTAAGCCAGATGGTCATTAGGTGTGTATTAGAGACCAGTCTTATATAACATTAGTCTTGCAACAATTGCACTTGCCACCAATTCACTTGTGAGCTCAGCTGAAGGTGTTGATTTTAACCAACAAAGCCCTAAGTAACTTAGGGCTAGGGTATCTGGAAGACCACTTTACCTCATGTGAACCTACCTGAAATTGGAGATTGCCAAAGCCAATCCTGTTGTATGTCCCACCACTCTGCAAAACCAGGTTGATGGATACAAGCTTTCTATAGGTCCTTGCACACAGCCATATAACCCAGAAAATCAAGGCAAAATGTCCCACATGTTATTTGAGCTCCTTCTATCAGCTCCAGCTCCTCATGCGGGGACAGGAGAGAAGCCTCCCACAAGGATGATAAAAACATCAAATCACTCCTGACACAACAACAACAAAAATCAGATGACACAAAATGGCATCCCCTCCCCCAATACAAAAATATCAATGAAACAAAAGGAAAGTGGGATGGTAACCCTTTGGTCGCTTGATTTTTGACACTTGGCTGCAGGTTCTGGCAGGCATTGGTAATTTTTGCCTGCAGGCCACACACACACAATCCTTGGAAAGAGAGTGTATGTGTGGCATGCAGGCCCAGAAAGCAGCCATGCCTGCTAGTTCCTAAAACTGAGGGGAAGGGGAGTGTGTGAAGCCCACCCATTGCAGTTAATGCAATGAAAGTATTTGTTTTTTCAGGCCAGGGATGAAAAAGCTCATTTGGAAAGTTGCCCGCTTTCAGGAGAGGTGCTTGAAAACTAAAATGGGACCTTACAAATGAAACAAACAGAAACGGATAGTGATTCTATACAAATGCACAAGACTACAACGGTGCTCCATGAAGTTATGCTGACCTTGGAAGTGTCTACAGACAATGCTGGCTCTTTAGCTTAGAAATGGAGATGAACACCAGTCTTCAGAGTTAGACACAACTGGACTTAATGTCAGGGGAAAACCTTTACCTTTACAATCTGATGCCCTCCAGGTATGTTACATACTATAAAATATCCAATGTGGATTTGGAGTCTGTTGTTGTGATTAAAAGCAGCCAATTAGTAGTTCTTATTTAGCTAAAGGGGTAGCATAGGGATGCATGAACTTGCAGTGTAAGCTTCTAAAAACTATATGGGATCAAAACTTTCATACATTTATTTGAAAGATTTCATTAATAAAGTGATATAGGCAAAAATGGTACAATACGAGTGGATTCCTTTGATGCCCAAATATTATTCAGTGGTGGTGGAGGTGGAATATTTTTTAAAGTAATTTGAATTAGATACATACACTTATTATTCTTTATATATTTATATGTAAATCTCAAATAACTGTGGAAATGGAGAATTAGTATTCCAGACTCATGAATCATAATAATATCATTATTCAATATTTGAGAAACATGGTACAAATGGAAAAATTGGGACCAGGTTCAGTATATTGGCTGAGTAATAATGTGAAGGTTTTATAAACTCAGCGGTTCTTAATGACAGCTTTTCCCTGAACAGAAATTGGACCATTAAACGTCATGCAAAAAAAGAGTGGGGTGGACTGGGCAGATCAATTTATCTGTGGGCGTCAGCAATTCTCTCTTCTTCCTTGCAGAAAGATTTCAAAATGTCCTTGAAAAGTAGTTATTGAAGACCACTACTTTTATTGGCATTGAGAATGAAAACTGGATGTTGGCTCCCCATCTGATTGTATTCAGTGGCTTGATTTTGCTCTGTTCTATTTATTTCCAATGAAACAAACATAAATATACTTGTTGTTCAGACTGCAGCTTTACACTGTAATCCTCCACACTACATCAAGCATTATGATGGCAGCTGTGTGTGTCCAGAATTAGCACACACAGGTGGCATCCAATATAGTTGCATCCATTGGGGGGTTTTCTTGTAAAAAGTTGGAGGAAGTGTTTTCAGAATTCCATGTACAACTGATTGTACAACCCCTTGAGTAACTGATGTGCATACCTATCTGCAGAAAGATATACTCCAAGATTATTGTGCAGGGATTTACTCTGTGCCATCTTTAAATTGGAGTCATCACAGTGTAATATTCCAAGTATTGGGTTTTGGGCTTTATGAGATCAGGAATCTAAAATCATAGAACACAGAGTTGGAAAGGACCACAAGGGCCATCCAGTCCAAATCCATTCTGTCATTCAGGAATACACAATAAAGGCACTCTAGAAAAATGGCCAGTTAAATACATCCAGTGAAAGAGACATCATGATACTAGGAGGTTCTCATGTTTAGATGGAATCTCCTTTCCTGTAGTTTGATCTATTGTTCCATGTCCAGGACTTAGGAACAGCAAGAATGAGCTTGTCCTTTCAATACTTAAATATGACTATCATGTCCTCTGTCAGCTTTCCCCTCTCCAAGCTAATTATATCCAACTTCCTAGGTAAAGGTAAAGGTTTTCCCCTGACATTAAGTCCAGTCGTGTCTAACTCTGGTGGTTGGTGCTCATCTCCATTTCTAAGCTGAAGAGCTGCCATTGTCTGCAGACACCTCCAAAGTCATGTGGCTGGCATGACTGCATGGAGCATCATTACTTTCCTGCCTGAGCGGTACCTATTGATCTACTCACATTGGCATAATGCCAAACTGCTAAGTTGGCAGAAGCTGGGGCTAACAGCAGGGGCTCACGCCACTCCCCGGATTCGAACCTGTGACCTTTCGACCACAGAGCTTGTCTTTTGACCATTCACAATGTTGATTGCCCTTTTACACTTACACACACTTTATTTCTTAAAACATATCTTTTCTGGATATGTTTCAGTTTGTCAATGTCCTCCTTGATTTGTGATGCCCAGAACTGGACACAGTTCTTCAGGTGAGATCTGCCCAACTATGATGTCCACTCTTAACATTCTCTTCTCCAGTCTTCTCCCTTTCTATACTGCCATATAAAATCTAGATTATCTGCTTTGAACTTGATTATATGGCAGCGTAGACTCATATAATCCAGTTCAAAGCAGATAATGTGTATTATCTGCTTTGATCATCTAGATTATATAGTAGTGTAGAAGGGGCCTTAGTTTGCAGTAAGTGAAAAAAAATGGTTGAAAACATGGGATAGCAGGGGATTAACTGGGACTATCAATACCAAACCAGGATGGCAGGGTATATTCTACATCACAAGTTTCCTAGGTGGATTTGTCAATCAGGGCTACCATTTCAGAATATGTTACTTATATAACAGCCACTTTCAATACAGCGTTTCTCAGCTCAGTACAAATCTTTTGTAGCGATTTGATTTTGATGAGATTTCTATAGTACTATATTTCTCCGAGGATCTCTCTTAACTGTCAATGACAGCCTCTTTTTTGTAGAACGTCTCTTTCCAGTTGAACTGAAAGAAAGAGAGAGAGAGATGGTAAACTTCCTTCTCCTTTCTTGTGAATACTTTGGGGAAATCATTCTAAGTTTTGAAACTGTGGTGGTTATAACATCTCTGCCCTTCAATGTAAAAAAAAATCTTGTCTATTTCTATGTTATGCTTTTCAGGGGAAGGGCAAGACTTTTGAAGTCCCTCTCTCATATTAAATGCCTCGAATATTCCAATTTCCTTAAATCTAAGCATGATTGTGTGCTGTGGTTCTTTCACATGCCATCTATACACACTTGCTGTAGCAACATGCTGCTAGATGTTGCTCCAATTCCTTTATTGGATACTTTTAAAAAGTAATTTTCAGAGGTTTGAGCTATCTGGAGTGTTGCTTAATTCAAACAGGGACAAATCATTTTTGCCTTGTGAGCTTATTAACTGTGAACATATTTTTAATTTTTTTAACATCCTGAGGATTTTTTAAACATGTTACAGTAATCTTCCCCAGTCTGGTACTCTGTAGATTTTTGTACTACAACTCCCATCAGCCTTAGTAGGAATGTCCAAAGGTGAGGGATGATGAGGGCTACAGGCTGGCAAAATTGTCTTCTAACAGAGGAATAATGCAGCCATTTAGACTGCCAACATTTCATGCTATTAGCTGTAACTGATGGGATTTGCAATCCAACAGTATATGAAGTGCTGCATCATCTGTAGGATTGGAACAATAGTAGAACAATATGTCTGCCCCGGAGACTTAATTGGTTCCCTCCTTGTTCTCTTGTCATCAGTAGGCAATTTAAAAAAATGAAATATGGCTTCAGCTTTTAACTGGTTAAAATAGTGCAATTGATAGGTTTTAATGTGCTTTTCACTGTTTTAAATTGGATTGTGTTTAATGTTTTTTTTTAATTTTTGTATTCACTATTGTAGTATTGTTTTTATGGGAGGTTAAGTTGCTTTGAGTCCCATATGGGAAAATCCGGAGACACATACATAGATACATAGATACATACAATGAAGACATTGGTTATTATATGGTTTTAATGGTTTTTGTATTGATTTTATAATGTTGTTTTTAATATTTTAATTGTATATAGTGGATGGCTGCCAATTTGTAAGTCGCCATGAGTCGCCTTTGGGCTTGAGAAAGGATAGAAATATCGTAAATTAATAAATAAATACAATAACTCTGTCTCACAGTCTCTCTCTGTGCTTGTCTCAGATGTCACAATATTAAAAATTAGCTGCCCGTGCTTCAATTAAAGAGGGGAGGGGGCAGTGAGAATCATAGCAAAGTTACAAATGCTGGGGTACATATTTTTGGTTGGGACATGTGAGAGATAATACTGGCTCTCTCTCAAGCAGAATAATCAATTGCCCAGGCAGAAGCTGAACAACCACCAGTCCCGCCCACTCCCCACAGACACTACCAGAGAAAGAACAAGAGTAGTCGTTGTAAAAGATACAAAATTAGATTTATTAACAATATTTGTTTACATGACCATTTACCTGGAGGGAGGGAAGAAGACAAATGGTTCTAGGCTTGTTTGATGCAGGAAGAGAGTGGGTGCAAAAAAAGCAATCACACAGGAGCTTAATAAATACAAACAAGCAATGTTTTTTATATCAACACTTTCCTCTTTTTATTGTTGGGGTGCATACTTCCTTTGTGCTGACTGAGACGAGGGGGGTTATAAAGCTCTCCCCTCCTAGGTCTCTTTCTGGCTAAGAATAGGAGACCTGCACTATCCTATGATTTCAGGGATGATTGGGCTGCTAGCTAAGTAAGTCCATTAAACTCCATGGACTATCACTAAATTAAAGGTTGTTGTTGAGTATCTTCAAGCCATAAAATCCCTGGACTCTTTTATACTATACAATGACAGCACTATTGAAGGGAACAAGAGCGCAGACTTCATTGAACCTCATTTAATTTTATTAATAAATAGCAATAGTAAACATGCTAATATGAGATCAATAAGTACTGCTCTGGTGCGAAGGTAATGGCGCTCCATGCAGTCATGTTGGCCACATGGCATTGGAGATGTCTACGGACAATGCCAGCTCTTCGGCTTAGAAATGGAGATGAGCACCAACCCCCAGAGTCGGACATGAGTGGACTTAATGTCAGGGGAAAACCTTTACTTTTACCTTTACCTATAGAAGAATAGGTTTAGAGAAATAAAATAATCTCAATTTCTTTAATGTTGGAAGAATTTAGCCATGAGAAACACACACACAAGCTCATATAAACAGAACAAAGAAAACATGGACCAAATGGAGCGCTAAGGAGAGAAGCAGGAAAATAAACCTTTTTTAGATATACAAAAGGGAATCAATTGAAGGTCTGCGATGTCAAGCTAAAGAACTCACATAGGCAACAAGTCTTAGATGTAAGAAAATAGTGTTTGATAGATTGGACCAAAAGATCCAGATGGTATTTGATATATAGAATGATTCTAATCAGGAAATTGTAGAGGAAAATTGCTTACTTGAATTGTTTGGACAAACAACTCATAAAAGTGCCAGATGGGAGGAAATAGGCATGGGAAAGAGGATGTCTGTTGAAAGTGTGGATTGTACCTGCCAAACTACATATAAGAATCCCATGTAAGACCTCATTCAGTGTGGCACTTCCCTTTCAGAGTAGTCACCTGCAGGTCCCCATTTGCCAAATAAAGGCTCTGTAATACCAATCTCCTCCCTCTCAGCGCTTTATTGGAAAACTGGGCCTTGGAGGTTCCAGGGGCTTGCCTTCTCAGAAAAGGGGCATTGCAACTGAGTCTCTTTGCTATAAGGATCTAACTATCAGGATTCTCAGCCACAGAGCTCTAGTGCTTGTTGTTGTATGCTGACTTATGGTGACTCCATTATGGGTATTTTCTCGTCAATATTTGTTCAAAAAGGATTTACCATCGCCTTCCTCTGAGGCTGAGGGTGTGTCACTCATTAGGCTGATTGGGAATCAGAACCTTGGTCTCCAGAGTCATAATCCAAAGCTCAAACCCTGCAGGGTCTCCTCTCAAAACCAGCTGTTCATTAATCATCAAAGTATATCTTTGCTGGTTTCCTTCCTACCGTGATTGTATGTACTGCAGTAAATGGTTTTGCTTCCAAGAGAAAAGCTGAAGATCAATTATAAGTTCTATAAACTCTCATTTCTTAGAAATGGAGAGGAAAGTTTATTGCTTCCAATTTACCTTGATGGGTTTTATTTTTTTATTTTAATTATGTATATGTAGGGGATCAGTGTGAGATCCTATAAACACTGGCTGCTAATGCAGCACATATTAAAACCATAATTATAAAGCTTTTATGGCTTTAAAAATGATATTTTTAAAACAACCAAATCATTTGTGATCCATAAAACCTCTCCTTTTTCATTATTTGATAACTTATAGACACTGTGATATTTTTTAAAAGCAGAGACCTCTTTTCTTTACCTGAAATGAACTGTATCTTACACTGCTGTATAATGCAGTTTTGGAATGCAAGTTAATTGCATTGAACTAGATTATATGGCAGTGTAGACTCATATAAACCACTTCAATGCATTTAATCTGCAGTGTAGACCCAGCCAAAGCCTTCCAGCTGAAGGATTCCATAGAATTTCTTTGGCAGACATAGAGAAGTATGCGCTCTAGAAGTCCGGCATATCATAGAGTTATGCTGGAGAACCCAGAAATTCTTAGAGAAGTTTCTTCTTTAGGTTATTTCTAGATCCTCCAGCATGATTCTATGGTAACTTCGAGGGGAAGCATACCATAGAACTGCACTGGGCAAATGCCTAGAAAGACCATTTTTGTTTAGATGCAGGTAAGTGGGTTGCGGTGATGGGAGTCTTATTGTATACTTTCTTCTGAAAACTGACCATGCAGAGTATCTATGAAATGCTCTTTAAAAAACCATGAATTGCCTGGAAATAAAGGACTTTGTAGTTCATACAATAAAATAGGTGCCTATTTTAATTATTTCAACGGAGTGTTGAAAATGTGCAAAAATTAATAAGGATAGAGATTGAAAAGATGCATGGTCCCAAGAGACAAGCCTAATCTGTGAATTATACTAGAGATGTGGAAGTGAGAAAAAATGCAGCACATATTCTATGAATGGGTTGTTGTGTCAGAAAAAGTTACACCTGTGCCCACATTTTGGATTTAAATATAGCCAACTTGGATGGGAAAGGCGTACAGCAGAGTTGTATACTTTCACCCAACCTATTCAACTTCTATGCAGAACACATCATGCAATGTGCAGGGCTTGACAAATGCAAGGCTGGGGTAAAAATTGCTGGAGAAACATTAACATCCTTACATATGCAGATGATACCACTTTGATGACCGAAAGCAAGGAGGAGCCTTCTAATCAAGGTGAAAGAAGAAAGCACAAAAGCTGGGTTGCAGCTAAACATTAAAAAAAAAACCAAGATTATGGCAACAAGAATGATTGACAACTGGGAAATAGAGGGAGAAAATGTGGAGGTCGTGACAGACTTTGTACTTCTAGGTGCGAAGATTACTGCAGACGCAGACTGCAGCCAGGAAATCAGGAGACACTTACTTCTTGGGAGGAGAGCAATGTCCAATCCCGATAAAATAGTAAAGAGTAGAGACATCACACTGGCAACGAAGATCCGCATAGTTAAAGCAATGGTATTCCCCAGAGTCACCTACAGATGTGAGAGCTGGACCTTAGGGAAGGCTGAGCGAAGGAAGATAGATGCTTTTGAACTTTGGTGTTGGAGGAAAGTTCTGAGAGTGCCTTGGACCGCAAGAAGATCCAACCAGTCCATACTTCAGGAAATAAAGCCCGACAGCTCATTGGAGGGAAGGAGAGTAGAGGCCAAGATGAAGTACTTTGGCCACATAATGAGAAGAAAGGAAAGCTTAGAGAAGACAATGATGCTGGGGAAAATGGAAGGAAAAAGGAAAAGGGGCCGACCAAAAGCAAGATGGATGGATGGTATCCTTGAAGTGACTGGATTGACCTTGAAGGAGCTGGGGGTGGTGATGGCCGACAGGGAGCTCTGGCGTGGGCTGGTCCATGAGGTCACGAAGAGTCGGAAATGCCTGAACAAATGAACAACAAACAACAACTTGGATGATTGTTGCTGCCATGATTAAATTGTGATTTCTCTTTTAATTAAGAGGTTTCAAGACTGACTTTCTGAGTAAATTACTCATCACAGCTGTTTTAAAATTAGTTAGTAGAACAATATTCTCACATGACATCTGTAACAACAAACTAAAAAAACAACAATAAAATCCTGGCAGCAGACAAAACAGGTGAAACGTCTGGTTAAAATACCAATGGCAGATAGAATAACAATATTAAACTATCATTAAGGTAGCAGCTAAGAGAAACAGCAATTAAAACCATAAAACCATTCACGGGCTTTCTGAAATAACACAAAAGTCAAGAAAGCATAGACTCCTGAGATGGCTACTTCATAGGATTGAGGTCACCAAAGGAAATGCCCCGTTCCTTGGCGCATGCTATAATGGCTCCTTTACGGCTGTCTGGGCAGGGGGCAAACCAGATCCCACCAACTGTCCCTCCTTTAATAAAGGATTTACACCACTTTATAAAGACTTCACTGGCACCTATATAACGTTTGAGGGGATGTCTCTCTATTTAAACTTTCGCTRCCACCATAACTAAATGTACAGGAACACTCTAGCTATTCAAAATAATAAAATGCTTTTTAAGATCACCAAGTACTAGGTGGYATTATTTTCTTATTTAAAGGAAGCAGGTGAGGTTGAATGAAAAGAACTATAGCCACAAAGGCACACTGGACTCAGGCTTCTAAGTTTCAAAATAAACAAGGAAAGTTTATTGAATAAGAGTACAGAATGAAGTGAATGCTGTTTAATAAGCTTGGCTGTTACAGATAAAATGTTTTGGTACTTGAAAGCGTAACGGTTGCATGAGAATGGTTCTTTCTTTGTTACAAATATAAAACCCAGCTATTTTCCCCCTAAATAGCTGTACCCAGTTTGCCACAGCTTACTTCCCTGGCAAACTTCAGGCAAACCGCCTATTCCTAACACGAACTCCTAAAAACTTCTGCAATCCTGCTCTAACTCTAACATCAACCAGACTGACTCACTAAAAAAGCTTCTTTCTTTCCCTCCAAACAGTCTAACTCCGCCCCCCTTTAATAAACCAATCCTGGCTGCTCTAAGGCTGGCTCAGGCCTAGGCCACTCCCCCTCTCTGAAATGGAGCTTTCCCTAAACTAAAATGGCTCCTGCTGCCCTCTGCCAGGCCTTCTAAGGCTGAAACTAACTAGCCTGCCTCTCCTAGGCCCTGCCACCCAGGCTGGCAAGGTAAGGGATCTTCACACATGCCAACTTGGGGGATAAATAGAGATAGACCTCAGGGGCTGGTCTTAAGGTGAAATATTGTTTGAAACATTTGAAAAAAAGGAGGACATTGGATGCCATTTTTAATGCTTGAAAGGCTGCAGGAATGTTGGTTTTCCTATAAAGTAGAACACTCAGTCTCTTCCCCGCCCCTCCCTGCACCCCCTGGCCCAGCGAACAAAAACCAAACCAAACCAAAAGCAAAACTCAGGACATGAACTTCTGTCACTTCCATAAGAACTAGCATCTATCTATCTATCTATCTATCTATCTATCTATCTATCTATCTATCTTCATCACTTACTAGATGTTGGAGGGGTTTCCCATGTTTTCCCATCTTTTTCATTCCCTCCCTCACACCGTAGTGATTTCAGCTAGGATTGTGGTTAAGAAGGTCCGTGCCTGGTGAGCTTCCTCTAAACCAGACCAGCCAGGACAGAGAACAAAACACTCTGGATTTGCAGGCAAACTACAGAGGGTTATTAACATCTGGCCAAAAGGGTCACCACTCGAAAATGTAAAAGCATTCCCTCATAGTAAAAGAGAATACATTTTATAATGTTTTGACAGCCATTCAGACTTCCCACATCTCCTCCTGATTGGCAAGAAGTGGGCCAGCTAGGATCCAGACAGGGATTGGCTGGGGGTTTCTCTTTTGTCACAGACAGGAGGATGAGATCTGCATGGCAGAGAGAAGAACAGATGATTACTGATTGGTTTAAAAGCCCAGTCCATTACAGAGACATTTGGCCCAATAACTATAGCTGTCTGCAAATGACTCTTTGATCTATTTAAGTGTCCAGTTCCAAAAAGACAAAGGTGCAAGGCACGGAAAACAAAAGCTATTAATCCTGGGTAACCAGAGGCTTGGCTGTCCTTTCAAAAGGCTAATGTATTCATATTTATCTAGGCCTCCTCTTCTGTAGAAAATGGCTGTACTCATTTCATTTGAATAGGGACAGTCGTGATTTGTGACACAACTTCCCTTGTATAAGCGTCTAGTCACCTTTAATCAGGTAAAACAGTATAAACCAACCCTGGTGATAAAAGGATTATCCGTCCCTCCTATATATACAAAGGAAATTGTATTATCAAGTCCAGGAGATTGCTGGAGCGACCTTTCTAATGGTTCAGCAATCCCCCTTCCCAGGGGGTATTGTGGGAATGAATGCCTTCACAGTACATTTAATATAATTTTATTCATTTTAGGAATTGATACAGTACACAATTAATACAAGTTACACCAAAAATATCTTTAAAGAGTTTGGTTTTGATATAGGTTGGGGTACAGTTGCTGCTGGGTCCTCCTGGAGCCTCCAGCAGCTTTGGAATAGCAAAACTTTGATAGAGTGGTAGAGGTTTTTAAAAATAAAAAATATAAAAATATATCTTGCTTGAAGTCCTTCAAATGCCCAAATTAAGTTGGGGAAGGGGTACAGTGCCTCAACAACAATACCTTTTCCATTTCCCTACTGATGTCCAAATCTCAGGGTCTGTTTCCTGGCATGCCAGTACAATCTGTTCCAATAGATACACACTGAGACCAAGGACAAGATCAGAGATCGTTTATTGCTCTATTGGTCAAGGAAGGATGCCAGAGGAATTTTCCCATATCAGCAAATTACAATCCACAATCTTATTGGTTCAAACATACATTAATTCATTTACAGATGGTGATTGGTGCACAGTGTGGTGGGAAACTTAATAAAGTTTTATTGGAAGAATTCTTGAGCCTGTTTCCTGTATCCAGCACCCCTTTCTGCCTGTGAGGAGCCCATTGGCATGGCATGGGATTGCTTTGGATAAACAATGTCCACTGATTGCTATTGGCTAGTAAAGGAGAAGATTCCCTTGATGGAGCAATGGGTGGCCATTCCAAACTGATGGGTTTAAACTTCTAAAGGAAGAAGTTCATTGTGTTGTGCATGGGATCAGGGTGCTTTCAGAGCCATTTTTGCCAAGGGTTTTAGTTGTACCCTCCTCAGAATTCATACATTGTTGAGAAAGGAATGAGGAGCTGTTGATGTGACTCAGCTGGGGGTTATTCTGTTAACTTTCCTAGCCAGGTAAGGTAACTCTAGGTCATTCTTGGACCTCAAAAATGTTTGGGGTCCTTATCCTTACCTCCCTCCCTTCTTTCCCCTCCCCTCTCCCTTCTTTTTTTCTTTCTTTCTTTTCTTCCTCTCCCTTTTTACTTCTCCAGCTCTGAGAAGGCCTACCTCACAATGTCTCCATAGCAACATGACAGTCTTTGTGGCTCTTTTCTTCCTCATACAAATGTCACCTTTCTTTCCCAGTGACATCAGAGAGGGTCACTTCACTTAGCAACAGCCTTTGTGGTACAAACAGATAGACAGGAAAACACACACACACACACTATTGGTTTTACACATGTATGGGCTCATGTAGACTCTCTGATACATCCTAGGAGTTGAAAATATGACATTCAGAAATTCTGGTGATGTAAGAAAAAAGTTCCCATTTAGGGATGCCTACCTGAAAACTTGAATGGACTCCTAGTTGTCAATGTACATGTAGATGTGCCTTTAGGTTGCCTGTTGACAACCTAATTCATGGTGATCCATGAATTTCACAGGGATTTCTTGGGAACTGGCAAAACTCAGAGATAGTTTTGCCAGTTCCTTCTTCTGAAATATAGCCTACAGCCTCCTGTATTTTCCAGTAGTTTCCCATCCAAATAGGGTAGATCCTGGACAATCTAGTAACTAGGGTAGATCCTTGATGACGCCCCTACTAAAGCAGCTCCACTGGCTGCCAATAAGTTTCCGGTCCCAATTTAAAGTGCAAGTTATCACTTATAAAGCCCTGAATGATTTGGGTCCTACCTATCTTCGCAACCGCATAATAGAAAATAGAAGGTTTAACAGTTGTTTTTGCTGTTGTGTGCCTTCAATAATAAGCACACAACAGGGCCTTCTCCGTGATGGCTCCTCAGCTATGGAACTCCTTCCCCAACGAAATTATATCAGCTGCCTCCCTCCAAGCCTTCAGAAGAAAAGTAAAAACTTGGCTTCTTGAACTCCCTACCTAAGGAGATCAGATTGACACCACCCTATCCATTTTCCATAAGGACCTTAAAACCTGGATGTTCTGTGGTGCATTTGATTAAGCAGCTCACCAGAAATTGGATCAATCTCGCCATATCCCTTTGCACTTTAGTTGGCCCTCCCACCTGTAATCCCGTTACTGTAAATGCCTAAGGATGTTACCCTTTCAGTTGTGACCTTTAATTGAAATTGAAGTGAATCTTCCACTTTTCCTGGCTCTACCTAGGAACGATTGCACATTCCCTGATCCTCCCACACTCAGCACTTAATCTTTCAGCCATGATACTGTTTGTAATTTGTAAATTGTGATTATGATGTTTTTGATGTTGTTGTTTTCTTTTATTGTGTGGGTTTTTATCTGTATTTTTGGGCTTGTCCCTTGTAAGCCGCACCAAGTTCCTTCGGGGAGATGGTGGTGGAGTATAAGAATAAAGTTATTATTATTATTATTAGTAGTAGTAGTAGTAGTAGTATTGGCTATGGGACCAAGCCTTTGGGTAGTAAACAGTACAAGGAATGATCGGGGGTGAAATGCAATAGATATGATATTTGGAATGGCCTGGACAATGATTTTTGGATTGTGCAATCTTAATGTTTATATTTATATGTTTTTAATGTTAATTGATATTGTGTTTTACAATTTAATTGTATGTTATTATTGTTATGTTAGGTTTCTGTATGTGAGACATTAAATTTTGCCATAATCATGTTGGAAACCACTTGGAGTCCCCTGCTGGGGTGAGAAAAGTGGTATTCACATGAAGTAAATAAATACTTTCTTTCTAGACTGCCCTCTCTTCTAGAGGAGACTCAGAGTTGTTTACATACATATAAAAAGGCAAACATTCAATGCCAAGTCATCCCCGACTTAACTGCCACCGTCAGGCAAATCTATCACAAATCTGTCAGTGGGACCACGTCTTTAAAGTATATGGAAACAGAGGGAATCTTGCATCTGATGAGGTCCTTGATCTCCACAATTGTAATCCAATGCTCAAATGACTGAAACAGAGTGCCCTTTTAGCCAAATGTAGTTGTGTGACCTCAAGTTGCTTTTGACTTTTGCAATCCTAATGATGTTGAATGCAAATTTGGGAGGCCCTGCTTAAGCAGAGACCGGCCAGACATAAAGGAGGATCCGGATCACCTGGTGAGACAGCAAGCACCAAGAAAGATTTTTCCCCAAATTTCCCAAAATAAAATCTCACCAAGTTGAAGGAAAGCCACTGAGGTTTTATTTCATTCCAGCAGATCCAGGAAAAAAGAGCCATTTACTTATTGTCCATGCAAATGGTTTTGGTTTAGTCCTTTATTTGGGGATTATTGGCTCAGGAAGTTTGGAAACTCCACGAGACATGAGTTGCTGGTTCATGAAAAGGTCACTTTGCTTCATAATTTCTTATATAGACACACACACATATAAGGAATGGGGAATGGGGCATGGGAGCATGGGAGCATATACATAGGAAAAGAGGGAATCATGCATGGTCTAAGGGGAAGTCATGTCAGCTCCACAAAGTCCATAAAAGTTCCTAAAAGTTTCTAAAAAGTTCATAAAAGTTCATAAAAGCACTGAGTATCTGAAGTCCATTCATAAAAACAGGAGGAGGGATAGGGGAATATGGGATCATTCCAGCCTGGTGTCCTTGGCAAAACTATGAATTTCTTGATTTTGAACTATCTTTTACAGAGCCCGGGGGGGGGGGGGTCACCTCCGATTACTAGGGCTGGGCAACCACGGAAAAATTTGTTTCTAAACTCGATTCGTTTTTAGGGGGTTTTTGCGTTTCGATTTTTAAAAGAATTCCGAAATTTTTCTTTAAAAAAGTTCAAAATTTACGAAATTTCGGAAATTACGAAACAATTACGAAACAATTACGAATCGATTCGTTAATGGCGGACGCGACCGCGCAATACGCTAAAAAAACCTCCAAATGGGACAGGGGAACTTCTGAAGCTTCCCTCTCCCTCTGTTGTTGACTGTTGGTGTGATAATTATATATTTTTTTCACTGATAAAACAAACAACAACTATAAAACTTGCACCAGACATGCGGAAATAATAACGAAACGATTTCGAAACGATTTCGAAACAATTACGAAACGAATTGAAAAATTCGTTTCGATTTTTAGTTGCTCCTGAATGGTTCAATATCGCTTCGTTATAAAAAAAATAACGAATTAATAACGAATTACGAAATTAACGAACGAAACCGCCCAGCCCTACCAATTACACTAAGGAAGCCCTAGTATGAGGTTTTCTGGGCGGAGAGTTTGACTTACTCAAGACAATCCAATGGACTTCCATGGCTAAGCAAGGAATTTAACCCTGTTCTCCAGGGTCATAGTCCAATGCCCAAAACATTATACAACACTGTCATCTTTCATGGTAGGATCCATGGTGGAGAGCAGTATGTTCTTTTTTCCCTTTTCCTTCCTATCTGTCCTACATTTCTAATGCATAAAATGGCATCAGTTTTTCTTTATGAGGAGTGAATAAAAGCTGTGACCTTGACAATGAACAGGTCTTATTCTTTTCCCATCTTGGCTAGAAAGAAATTATGTGTGTGATAAGCCAGAGAGGCAATGAAATCAATGCTGCAGTTCTCCTTAAGTTAAACTTACAGATTTCCCCCTTGGTTTCTCATACACTCAAATAAGAAACTCAGGCTGGCATTCTGCTGGGAATTTACAATGTCATAAACCAACTTAGTACTCTGCAGCTTCGAATTGTGACATTCACAATGGTCATATTTTCAGGAAAGGAGCGTTGCAGATATGTCATTGGAATACTTTCTACACTGTACAAGGATTGTGGTGCACAACAGTACAACACTTTGTGGTACAGCTTGGCCTTGCACAATGACAACACAAGATGGGGGGAGCCAGTAGAGCCAAAAGGAATTCCTATAGTATTAATTAGGCCTATTTTAATAATAACTGTAAGCAACCAGAAACTGAATTTATCTGGCACCTACTAAGCCCCAGTGTGCTTGTTCAGTGAGAGTCTACTGCATTCCTTGAAGAAGTTTAAAGAGGTGTTATCCATTTAAGGGAATGGACAGAACAATTTTGACACACCAAACTTATCCCCTTGGTATACAAACTTATCCCCTTGATATGCAATGTTTGTCCTATACCATCTTACCAGCAATGCTGCTTTCCTTCCATTCTTCTAACAGGAGGCCCAGGACCCAATCTATGAATATAGACAATCCAAGCATAACCTGGAATAATAGGGAAGAAACTATGAAAATGAACAAAATCTGGTTACCAGTATTAAAAAAAACTCTAAAATTAAAACAGTAAATAAATAACAAAACTCAAACAGAGGAGAACGCCAGACAAGAAACAATCAGGAACAGCTAATCACCTCTCAACAAAAGATTCCTCCAGGCCACACCTAAAAACTGTTAGGAAATCAAATTCTAATCAAGGTGACCAATTGAAAAATTCAGACATAGCTCCAACAGACAAGAGTTCTTTCTCCCACCCCGGACTTTCCACAGATATATAAACCCATTTTCCTAGTTTCCAACAGACCTCACAACCTCTGAGGATGCCTGCCATAGATGCAGGTGAAATGTCAGGAGAGAATGCTTCTAGAACATGGCCATATAGCCCAAAAACCCTACAACAACCCAGTGATTCTGGTCACAAAAGCCTTTGACAATAAATTTAACATGATATGGTCAGCCCTAGGTGCACAGGATGCCTGTGAAAGTGAAATGAGCAATATTTGATTGGGATCCCAAAAGATCTAAAAATGATGATACAATATTTTGGGTAGTGTGTCTGTAGTTTATTTTATATTCTGTTAGTGTTTTCCAGCACCTGACATGGTTGGATTTATGGCAAAAGATGTGACTTGAAAGAACAAGTCCCTCTTGCAAATGACAAGTATGGTGATGGAGACTTTGCATGGAAGAACGAGCTTCACTTTTTAATTCTTTAGTCGGCTTTTATTTAGAATCTGGCTCAAGACACACCATGCGAGGCACAGAAATGTCCTGGGGTGGGTGGTTTATTTTAGAAAGTAAATGCACAGCCATAAAAAGCATCTTTCTCTTATGTGAAATGTGTTTTTAGCCTGCCATTATGCACAGGCAAAGCCATTTGGAGTGCATAAGTTCAAGCAGATTTCATTCCCATTCTTTGCAATAGAACTCAATGGCTAGAATTTTGTAGTTGTGTTATGCATGAGTAATTCTCTTACAGAAGTAGTTCAATAGTTTTGTTTGACACATAGTGTCCACGTTCAGTTCAAGGTCATGAAAGTAGAGTTGTTCATGCAATTCTCCTGTGAATGCAGATACACGTTCTCTACTGATAAATATCCATCTACCCCCTACTGAAATTGACAGCAGCATATATTCATATCCATTTTGTTGTGAACTCTTATGATGTAGCAATCTGAGCTGTGCCTCTAGAGCAGAGCTTTCCAAACTGTGTGTTGTGACATGTTAGTGTGTCGGCTACAGTGTGTTGGTGTGTTGTACAAATATAATGATAAAGCTCCAAGTCTATTTGAAATAAGCAATAGATCATGTAAAGGGAAAGGGAAATGTTTCCCCTTGACATTAAGTCTAGTCATGTCTGACTCGGGGGGTGGTGCTTATCTCCATTTAACCTGAAGAGCTGGTGTTGTCCATAGACACCTTCAAGGTCATGTGGCCAGCATGACTGCATGGAGCATTGTTACCTTCCCGTAGAAGCAATACCTATTGATCTACTCACATTTGCATGTTTTCAAACTGCTAGATTGGCAGAAACTAACAACGGGAGTTCACCCCACTCCCTGGATTCAAACCACCAACCTTTTGGTCAGCAAGTTCAGCAGCTCAGCGGTTTAACCCGCTGTGCCACCAGGGCCCCATAGATCATCTATTTTAAATATACATAAATGAAACATTTTCATGAAATATGTTACATCCCCATACATTTCTTTATTACAGTTTATGTATGTGTTTATATATTTAAGAAGGGGTTGGTCTAATCTCCAGTTTGCTAATACAATTGAATTACTGTGTCGCAAAATGATGCATGTCTCAAAAGTGTGTCATCAACATGAAATGTTTGGGAAGCTCTGCTCTAGAGACCAGGGGTTGAATCCCTGTTTAATTCTGTGACCTTAAGCAAGTTGCATTCTCTCAGTCTCAGAAGAAAAGCACTGGTAAAGCTCTTCTGAACACATCTTACCAAAAAATCCCTGTGATCAACCATCACCCAGAGGACCTTTTCAATGGCTGCCCCAAAGACTGTGGAATGACCTGCTAGAGGAGCGTCAATAGCTGCCAGACTTTAAGGCACAACCAAAGACCTGTCTCTTCTGGCAGGCCTACCCAGTCAGTTTTAACTTGTGAATTTTTACCTGCATCTACCACTTTTTGAGGTAATCTGTTTAACAATGGTCCAGAAGTTCTTCCAAATGCTTAGGTACAATCTATTTTATTGCAATTTGAATCCAGTGCTTCTTGTTCTGGTTTTTGGAGCACGAGAATGCATGCTCGCTCCATCTTCTGAATAACAAGCTATAAAGCAAAGTGCAAAGAATGGCCTGATTATTTCTGGTTTCCCAGAATTTCTCAAGAATAGCCTACATTTTCTTATATTCTGAATGTTATTACAACAACATATGACAAAACAGGAGTGGATCAGAAAGACAAGTCAAATGAAGAGTTTATTGTACACATGCATCCTTTAGTATTTATAAGGACCAGGAGATGGGTACCATATTATCTTGGCTAAGTAACATGAAAGGTAGATGAAAAACAACTGCGAAGTGACATGTGTGTCGAAACATGTCTTTTCTCTGCTGTGGTTATAAATAACACCCCGTCTTATGATGAATGGAGGAGTCTAAGGGAGGAAAAGCTGTAGGCGAGAATCTCTGTGAGAGTAAACACGTTTGTTCCATTTCTGTCCCTGGAGATTTTGGCCTCGTTCTTTACTGATCTGTTTTTGTAGTCTATGTAAACGTCACCTAGATCTCATGGAGGGACTGAGGAGCTGGAGAAATTAGTTATGGATTAATACAAGGTTGTCAAAGCGCAAAGCCCAGCGTCAGGGCTCAGTAAAGCTGCTGTCACCTAAAAATGGAGGAAAATGGTAACAGCTACAAATACTAAATTAGAAAATGTTTCTAATGTGTCCTTCCAACTGTCCCGACTTTCTAGGGGCAGACTAAGAGTGCATCTATACTATAGAATGAATGATGTTCAACACCACTTGAACTGCCATAGGTAGATGCTATGGAATAATGGGAGTTGCAGTTTTACAAGGTTTTTAGTCATCTCTATCCAAAAGTGCTGGGATCAAACTACAGATCTCAGGATTCCATAACATTGAGCCATGGCAGGTAAAGCAGTGTCAAAATGCCCTTTATTTTACAATATAGAATTAATGCAGTTTAACACAGAGCATCTTCTGTCATCTCACTTTTGTAGTTGTATTTAATATATCCCATTTTATCTCTTCTCTCACTTTCCCTTTTTTGTCTGTAGCTTCAGTTGCTGCAAACTGAGTTCAAGGTGCAAAAGTAGTTTGTTGCCTTTTTGTGCCTTCAAGTCATTTTTGAGTTATAGCAACCCTATGATGATCTCATCTTCATTTACAGCCCTCCAAACAAGCCCTTCTCCAAAAAACATTCATCTACCCATTGAACACCCTGAAAATGTTGAGGAACATTGGAATAAACTGAAGACCTCCATCATCACAGCCTGTGAAAAAACCATTGGATACCAAACTAAGAAACTTAAAGATGGTTTGATGAAAATGAAATCAACTTTGCTAGACTGGCCACGTTGTCCGAATGCCCAATCACCATCTCCCAAAGCAGTTATTACAAGGTATACTCCCAACTCAAGAATGGAAAATGAAATGTTGGTAGACAGGAAAGGAGATTTAAAGATGGGCTTTAAGCCAGCCTTAAAAACTGTGGCATAAACACTGAGAACGGTGAAGCTCTGACCCTTGAGCGTTCTCACTACAGATCAGCTGTTACCAACAATGCTGTGGAATTTGAAGAGACAAAAATGGAGGGAGAAAAGGAGAAACATGTCAAGAGGAAGGCATGTCAATCCAATCTTAATTAGGTCTGCCTTCCTCCTGAAAATTGATGTTCCCACTGCAGAGAACGTAAAGATCAAGAATTGGTCTTTACAGTCACCTACAGACCCACTACCAAGACCTTACACTTGGAAGGCAAACATACCCGGACATGAGTAATTGCTTTACTTACTTATTTACTTACTTACTTAGGCGATCCCTCGTTGGCCGAGTAGGATAGTCTTCCAAGATCAGAATTCTTGTGAGTCTGTAGGTGGCTGTGGAGCCCTATTCTTGATCTGCATCTTCTTCCGCAGTGAGGGCATTGGTTTCCCGGTGGAAGGTGATCCCAGTTGGGGTTGGCTTGACGCGCCTTCCTCTTGGCTTGTTTCTCTCACCCTCCATTCGTGCCTCTTCAAATTCTGCAGCACTGCTGGTCACAGCTGACCTCCAGCTGGAGCACTCATGGGCCAGGGCTTCCCAGTTCTCAGTGTCTATGCCAGAGTTTTTAAGGTTGGCTTTGAGCCCATCTTTAAATCTCTTTTCCTGTCCTCCAACATTCCATTTTCCGTTCTTGAGTTCAGAGTAGAGCAACTGCTTTGGGAGACGGTGGTCAGGCATCTGGACAATGTGGCCGGTCCAGCGGAGTTGGTGGCGGAGGACCATCACTTCAATGCTAGTGGTCTTTGCTTCTTCCAGCACGCTGACGTTTGTCCGCCTGTCTTCCCAAGAGATTTGCAGGATTTTCCAGAGGCGGCGCTGATGGAACCGTTCCAGGAGTTGCATGTGATGTCTGTAGACAGTCCACGTTTCGCAGGCATATAGCAGGGTTGGGAGGACAATAGCTGTATAAACAAGCACCTTGGTATCCCTACGGATGTCAGTCAGTTAGTAATTGCCACTAACTGACTGATAATATAATTTAAAATTGCATTATAAAGCCAGTTTAGATTCATATAATACAGTTTAATGACTACATAATGCAAATTTGAAACTGCACCATATGGCAGTGTAAATGGGGCTGTAGAGAGGCTTTGCCTTTGTGTTTGCCTTTGCCATTGCCTTCTTCTGAGGCTGATGGCTTATTATGTGTCCATGGTCAACCAATGACTTTCCATGGGGCCAAGCAAGGACTTGAACCTATCTTAAGAATCATAGTCCAATTCTTAACTCAACTGCAGTGCATGGAAAGGAGTTGAGTTGAACCTACGCTTCCAAGTAAGCTCAAAGAGAATCAAACTGAAGCTGACTCTCTACCTTGTCTATTCTTCTTCATTAATAACTTTTGCTATGCTAACCACACTGTGCTGTTGCTTGGCCAGATGTTGACCACCGAGTCATGCTGGAGGAACTAGAAATTCTAAAGAGGTATTCTTTCTTGGCATTTTGTAGGTCCTCAAGCACAATTGTGCTTCCACCCAATGTTAATAATGGAGTCACACTTGAGGACCTTGAAATCCTAGAGAGGTGCCTGCTCTAGGCTTTTTTAGATCCTCCAGTATGATTCTAGATTATACTTTTGATGTTTGTGGTTCATTTCAATAGGGTATCATCTGCAGTCTTGGGTTTCCACAGTAAATTCAGAAACATATCCTCTGTGGATATAGGGTTTGTACAATATGATTGAGTAAAATACGCCTTGCTGTTCAGAGTTTTAGATTTCTCCTCCCTTAGTGTTCTTCTTTTCCATTCATTTTTAATTGTATTTTATTTTATTTTGCCAACTTCACCTGTGAAAGAAAGCATTGGAAGTCCTAGACAGGTTTTCCCCAGAAGTAAAACATCAGATTTACTGCTGTTCACACCGACATGCTCTGGCAGCTAAGGAAATTGGAAATTGGAGGGACTATGGAGGGCTTTACCACATGGATTCTGCTGTCCAAAGCAATGGCCTCATGTTGCTTCACTGTTAAGCCCCAGTAGTGTTGTCAGAGGACTGGGATGGATGCCAGCTCCTGCTGCGGCCTCTTGCCATCCATTTAGCTCGACTATTCATGCTGCACATTTGCAAAGGAGGAATATCTGCAGAGCTTGGAAAGTCTTTTTTGGACTGACTCCTCACATCCCCCAATGACATGTTTTTTGAATATCCTGGCAGGGCTGGGGGGTCCAAAAAAGTAATGATACCAGGATGTAGACATCTGCAACTACAATTAGGTGTTCGCTTTCATGGGGTTGAGGGGCATTGGACCCCCCAAACCATACTTTTTTTTAGCCCAAGAGAATATTTCTCTAGAAATGTCCATGTTCTCCATCTTGAGTCTGTGGTTAACTTGGGACCAACCTCTGGTTGAATTTCTACAAATTGCTAGAAAACTGTTCTGTCTAGGAATATCTAGGTCACATGTGTCTAATGCAAGGCCCACAGGCTAAATCTGTCCTTCCATGTCATTTTATGTGGCCCTTCAGATACTGGACTACAACTACTGTATTCCTCATCATTAGACATCAGGGCTAAAGCTGATGGGAGTTGGCAGGCCTGTAGCGAGGGAGGGGGGTGGGTTTAGGGGTTCAACCCCCCCCCAAAATTTTTCAGGTTAAAAAAAACCTGGTTTACTCATGAATTTTAACTGGTTAACCAAATCCCCATGCTAAGTCTACAATGAGACGCAAAAAATTAAGAGTCCCTCCAGAACTGCAAGCACTATCTCAAGCAAATATTGACAATTTATTCACACTGTCATTACTTGCAGCAATAGCTGATGTAGCAAAGCAACCAAGTTGGGGGGGGGGTTGAATGCTCTCATTAAGGAGGCCAGACTTGGTGGAGGTGGTTGACAGGGGCGGAGCTGCAGGCTATTGAAGGCTGCTCTGCCCCCTGCTGTTGCTCTTTGCTTCAGTGTGAGCTAGGAGGCAGGTTTCAACCCCCCCCCCGAAATTTTCAACCCCCCCCCCCGAAATTTTCAACCCCCCCCCCGAATATTTTTTCTGGCTACGGCCCTGGGAGTTGGGATAAAGTAACATCTTGTGGATATGATGTCTGACTTTAAAATGACCTTTAACCTTTCCCCAACCTCAAAGCCACAAGTGCTGTTGAGTTGCAGTTCCCATTATCCCCAGTCTGCATGGCATATAATCAAGAGTGATGTGAGTTGTCATTCAATAACAACTGTACTTCTGTAGTTGTTCAACGTGTGTGTGGCACCATATTACCAGGGCAATGTTATATATTCAACCTGAGAAATTGGTGTTTCTACCACGTCTAATAAAGATTCCAACCACACTGGATAAAATACAGAACATGAATACTTATATGACTTTGTGGTGATTGTGCTGATGACAGGTAGACTGAAGAAGATTAATTGTGGGAGAACCTGCTGAAGTCAGGGATTTATACATTGACTTCTGAGGCTAGCAGCCAGGGCTCTTTCCTGTATTAATATCCCTTGGATCTAACTGATTAACTCTAACATTGAACAAAGGCACCACAAAAGAGCAGCATGTTTATGTTATGCTCACGGATGGGCAGGAGACTGCTTGCAATAAACCCCTTTGCCAAGGAGGTTGGCAGGGATTGTGATGGTGTTTTACTGCCATGATGAAATACATTCCCCTGACTGGTAAACAGCTCCCAATGTGACCTTGTCAGTCCGGAATTTAAACAAGAAATCTCTGTCAATGCAGCACAGAACACATAAGATAACAAGATCAATGGCTCCGGTAAGCGATATGAAGTAGTATTGAAGATTTCTTCATGAGCTGGTTTTGGCTCTTAAGGTCTGTGCCAATTTGTATCTACCGCATAATTCTTCCTGCTTGCCTTCTGGCTAGCACAACATGACCTGCCTTTGATATACAAGATTGCCACTGTTGCCAAGGTAAACTTAGCATAGGTTGAAAGGTGAAGCATGTTTTTTGGAGGCAATGACTTATGAAGATGGAATTTGAGTTCTTTGGAGATTGATATTCTTTTTTTGAATTTTTTAAAAATCAAAAACAAAGGAAAAATAGGAAAGACAAAAACGATACATTTTTTCATAATATATAAAACGAATACTACTAAATCTAACACAAGTAAATCAAAGACAGTCACCTTAACACAAAACATATATACACTAATAAATACATACTAGACACATAACTATTGGAATGACTCTACTCACTCCATCCTGCATGCCTGCAGTCCCCCTGCTTGGCTATTTGCAAGTGCACATTAGGATGGTTTGCTTAAAAGTGTGGGCTAAAAGCCCAAAATTTACCCTGAGCTTTGCTTTCTTGCACCCAACTGCAGAATTAATACAGTTTGATGTCTAATGTATTGTCGAAGGCTTTCATGGACGGAATCACTGGGTTGTTATAGGTTTTTACGGGCTGTATGGCCATGTTCTAGAGGCATTCTCTCCTGACGTTTCGCCTGCATCTATGGCAAGCATCCTCACAGGTAGTGAGGTCTGTTGGAACTAGGAAAAGGGGTTTATATATCTGTGGAATGACCAGGGTGGGACAAAGGACTCTTGTCTGCTGGAGCTAGGTGTGAATGTTTCAGCTGATTACCTTGATTAGCATTTGATGGCCTGGCAGTGCCTGGAGAAATCTTTTATTTATTTATTTATTTATTTATTTATTTATTTATTTATTTCAGTTGCTTCTACCCCACCCTTCTCACCCCGGGGGGGACTCAGAGCGGCTTACAAAAGCGAGGCACAATTCGATGTCCGCATCACATAACAGCAAAAGACAATAAGATCAGTTAACAGAGACAGCAATTCTAGCAATAACAACAATTAACAAAACAATAATTACTATAGGCAAAAACAACCATAAAAGCAATAAAAGCAATAAAACCAATACAAACCTCATTGACAGTCAGCGTTTCACAATCTCATCGTTCCAATTCCACAATGGTCCTGTCAGTCCCAATTCCAATTCCACAATGGTCCTGTCACCTCTTTTGTTGAGAGGTGATTAGATACGCCAGATTGTTTTCCCTCTGTTGTTTTGCTGTTGTAATTTTAGAGTTTTTTTAATACTGGTAGCCAGATTTTGTTCATTTTCATGGTTTCCTCCTTTCTGTTGAAATTGTCCACATGCTTGTAGATTTCAGTGGCTTCTCTGTGTAGTCTGACATGGTGGTTGTTGGAGTGGTCCAGCATTTCTGTGTTCTCAAATAATATGCTGTGTCCAGGTTGGTTCATCAGCTGCTCTCCTGTGGCTTACTTCTCTGGTTGAAGTAGTCTGCACAGCCTTCAAAGGCAACCCCACATAGAGTGCGTTGCAGCAATCTGTTTGGGATGTAATAAGAGTGTGGACTACCATGGCCAAGTCGGATTTCCCAAGGTATGGGAATAACTGGCATACAAGCTCCCCTAGGATCACTCCCAAGCTGTGAACCTGCGTCTTCAGGGGGAGTGTAACCCCATCCAGCACAGGCTGTAACCCTATGCCCTGTTCGGCCTTGCGACTGACCAGGAATATCTCTCTTTGGTCTGGATCCAATTTCAATTTGTTCACCCTCATCGAGACCATCACAAGCACCGATTCAAGACCAGAAGAACCTCCTTTGTAACAGGTGGGAAGGAGTGATAGAGCTGAACATCATCTACATACAGATGACAGCCAACCCCCAAACTCTGGATGATCTCTCCCAGCTGAATATCTTTGTATTCAAACTATTATCAATTAGGAAATATATCCTAATCATTCTATGAATATTAGAACCTCTAATTTGTAGTTCTCCACAAACCTATAAAGATACTCTAGGGGGGCACATAGCCTCTGAGCTGAGCTTTCGTGATCAACCTTGGCTGGTGCATGAGCTTTCTTTGGAGATTTATGCTGTTAGTGTCGTCCCCCCCCCCCCCCCGCTTCCCTTCTTCTTCCTTTGATGCTTTTTTTCTAAAATAGAATCAAGGCAACATACACATAAAATCTTGTTCACTTTCAAGACCCAGAGAAGATATTTCAGTGTGTCGAACATCTTGCTTGGCTTCCTTGAAAACAGGTGTGGGAGCTGAGTTGCTGACCTTGAAAGGTAGCACCGTATTTTGAATAACCACATCTATATTTAAGTCCCATAACCTTGTCTTCGGTACAGATATTGAATTGCAAATCAGTATGCCTTGAATTTTGCTTTATCTTCTGTATGGGGGTCGAACTGATATTTAAACATGAAATGTAGAATGCTGCCCTGAACATTTATACTCAGTTTCATTCCCAACGTCTTAGTGTTGAGCACAAAGTTTGTATGACAAAAGGGCAAAGGTAGATTGCTAATGCTTTAATGGTAGATCAACATAGGTAAATCTGATTGACTGAATGAATTCCAATTTAATTGGACTAAGAATTGAATTTAGGCCATGTGTCATTCTGGTCACCCTTCAGGAAAGATAATTGTTACTTTGTGAATTAGCCCCAACTCTTTTTCTATTTTAGGGAGCTCTGGGCTATAAAGAACTTAGGGGTATTATTCAACTTTTGGAGAAAAAAATTGCCCTATCCCATCTCCTTTATCCTAACATAAAGGAGAGGCTCTGCGGGTAGCTACTTTAGTCCATTTATTTTGTTCTCTATCTTAAATTCCAAAATTAGCTTTGCTAGGGATAGATGTGGATCTCCAGCTTATTATCTTGTCCTGTGCCCTTGCAGGGAAGGTAAATGGGAAGTTAAATATGTCACACACAAACTTTGAGCAGCCTGTTATAGTTGCCAATACTTTAGGGGAAAATCATGACCTTAGCAGGAGGACAAGTGGAGCATAATAATAAGATTGCTATCAAGTTGCTATAGACCAGCAATCGACTAGTCCATATGGAACTGACTAGTTACATGTAGACTAGTTGAACTGTATGTGAATCAGTAGACAAATTTCAAAGAAGTTTATATTATTATTGGAAACTAGGTTGGTATTGATGAATCCGCCTCTTTACATGATTCATGGGACAGAGTGATGGGGTTCATGGCATTCATAGCCACTTATTCATAGCTAGCCATCCCCTGCCACGTGTTGCTGTGGCCCAGTCTGGTGATCTGGACCAAATTTGGCACAAATACCTGATATGCCCAAATTTGAATACTAGTGGGTTGGGATTGATTTTGTCATTTGGGAGTTGTAAAAAATGAAGGATCTTGACCAAACTTGACATGAATCCTCAATATGCCCAGATGTGAACCACTGGTGGAGCTTGGGAAAAATAGACCTTGACATTTTGGAGTTGCAGTTGCTGGGATTTATAGTTCACCTACAATCAAAGACCATTCTGAATCCCACCAACGATAGAATTGGGCCAGACTTCCCACACAAAACTCCCATGACCAAAAGAAAATACTGTGTTCTGTGATGGTCTTTAGTGACCTCTTTGACACACACCCCTCGCGACCCCCCCCCCCACAGGGGTCCCAACTCCCAGTTTGAGAAATGCTGCCATAGAATCATCTGAAGGACCTACACATTTTCATTTTTGAAAAGCGTGCCCACTTACTTCATTTATTCATTTATTATCTTATTGGGTTTGGACCTGGCGTACCTGAGAATCTCAGCTACCTTAACCTGTGTGTTAAGAATAACAAGAAGTGGTCTGAGCAAAATCAGGGAAAATGGAAACCTGATTAAGAGGCTGGTGGGATTTTGAGGTTAAAAAAACCAGCCTTTCTGCAGCATCTGGGGATTATAAATTAACTAGACATAAGGGGCAAGCCTCCAGCAAAATGTAGCACTTACGTTGAAATTTAGGGCTTAAGGGAAGACACTCAGCAGAGCTAAACAGCTGTGAAAGTTGCAGTTTGGAAGGAGATCCAACTCATAGGAGGATATTTCAAAGACTTGGAAGAAATTTGTACATTTTATTACACTCTCAATGAGGAAGAAATTTTCTGTGGTTTGGCCTCTGGTTGCATCAGTCTCTGGACTGCAGGATCAAACTGTTCCCCGCAAAACAAATTTGCTCTGTTGTAAATCAGTTTTCCCTAAGCTAGCATTCTATAACCTATTTATTATATAAATACAGGTTGACTATCCCTTAACCAAAGTGCTCGGTACCAGAAGTGTTATGCATGATTATCTGGGATATTGGAATACTTGCATATACTTAATATCTTGCAGATGGAATCCAAGTCTAAATACAAAATAATTGATGGTTCATATATACCTTATACATACAACCCAAAGGTATTTTTATACACATTTTTTTCATTATTTGTGTATGAAACTATCAGAAAAAAAGTGTTACTATCTCAGCCAACTGTGTTGACAGTTTTCCAATTTGGAGTATTTTAGATTTCAACATTTCAAATAAGGGATACTTGCTCTGTATAACAATAATACAGTGATGTGTTGACTTAAGAGTTTAATTCATTCTGTGACTGAGCTTTTAACTCAAAGCACTCTTATTTCAAATCAAATTTTCCCATTGAAATGCTATTAATCTGTTCCAGGGGTCTGAAACCCCCCTCCCTCCATTTTTGTTACATTTCTTTAAATATGAAAATGTACTTTATAAATAAGAAATAATGTATAAGTGCACATTCAAACGGAACAATACAAAAAGAAAGATCAACTTTAAAATGGTAGAAGCACAATGTTGTGGCAAGGAAGCACAAAGCACAAAGAAAAGAGGCAGAAGCATCATTTTTTTCAAATTGTCCTCATTGCACCCACCCTCCCTCTCTTGCTCTCTCTCCCTTTCTCTCTTCATGAAGTCAAACATACCAAACATAAAAACCACACAAAATGAACTGACCCAAAGTTCCTCAAAGCAGACAAGAGCAATGTAGGCAGCAATCTCCTGAAGCAGACCAGAGTGCAAGGCATGGAGGCATGAGACACGGAGGCTGCTTCCTTGCAGCCCTAAAGCCCTGTATTCTTGCGCTAGTGCTCCCTTTAGCACTAGTTCTTAACTCAAAACGCTGCTCGAATGTCAAAGTGAAACCGGGGCCAAGCAACTGCTCTTAACTCAAAATGCTCTTAAGTTGGAGTGCTCTTAAATCAAGGTTCCACAGTACCGGTAATATCATCATGAGTCGCCTAATGGCTGAGAAGAGTGGTATACAAATAAATAAATAAATAAATAAATAAATAAATAAATCATGGAATCAGAGTTGAGTGAGGTCACAAGGGCCATCCTGTCCAAACTTCTCATAATCTCCTCTTCTCTAAGCTAAACATGCCCAGCTCCCTAAGCCATTCCTCATAGGGCTTAGCTTCCAGATCTTTTACCCCTTTGGTTGTCCATCTCTGGTCATGTTCTAACTTGTCCATATCCTTTTTGAATTGTGGTGACCAAAACTGGAAACAGTACTTTAGATGAGGTCTGACCAAATTAGAAAAAAGTGGGATTATGACCTTTCTCAATCTTGACACTATATTCCTATTGATGCAGCTTAGAATTGCTAGAATGGACTTGTGTTCAGCTTGTGGTCTACCAAGACTCCAAGTCCCTTTCACGTGTACTGTTTTCAAACCAGGTGTCACCTATCCTATATCTGTGCATTTCATTTTGTCTGCCAAAGTGCAGTATTGTGCATTTCTCCCTGTTGAAATTCATTTTGTTAGTTTTCGCCCAACTCCTTTAAGGTCATTTTGTATTCTGATCCTGTCTTTTGGGATATTACTTATCCCTTCCAATGTGATGTCATCTGGACATTTGATAAGCACACCCTCTAGTCTATTTCATCATCAAAGTCATTGATAAAAATGTTGAATAGCACTCACCCAGGACAGATGATGATGAAGATGATAATGAAGATGATCAGAAAATCAGAGAATATTAAAGTTGGAAGAAACCTCAAGAGTTATCCAGTCAAACCGTCTGCCATGAAGACCACAGAACTCCTGATAGATGGTCATACAGCTTGTTTAAAAAACTACAGAGAAGAAGACTCCACGACACTCGAGGCAGTATATTCCACTGTTGAACAGCTCTGATCATCAGGAAGTTCTTTCTAATGCTTAGGAATTGATTCAAGCTGGAAGAAAAATAACTGGAATCTCTTTTCTTGCAGCCTGAATCCATGTCTCCATTGTGTCCTGGTCTCCAGAGGAGCAGAAAACAAGCTTTCCTGCTCCTCAATGGGATGTCTTTTCAAATGTTTAGACATGACATATCATGTCTCCTCTCAGCCTTCTTTTCTCCAAGCTAAAAATACCCAGCTCCACCAACCACAGTCACTCTTCACAGGGCTTGACTTCCAGACTTTTGATCATTTTGATGTCCTTCTCTGGACACTTGATGGTGATGATGATAATAGCATCCTTCAACTGTTTTAAACTACAGCTCCCACTTCTCCAGTGAGCATATTAATTGTTTTGTTTGGGAACTGACCCTTCCTGAAGAGTTTTCTTTTGGCTTGGAACATGGTGCATAATGGGGACCCATTCTTGTCCCTTGTGATATTGCCCTTAGCTGATGGTAGTACTGAAAGCAATGAGACTTTTAGTGATGAGGTTACTCAAGTGCATCCATCCTACATTATCAGTATTGCCACAGTTATTGGGATTAACTCTTTTTAAAACTTGCAGATACAAAAGAAATAAACCTTCAACCATTTATCTACAAAAAATATTTTCTCCCTGAAATTCTCCCAATTATTCTCCATGTTTCCAATCTTTAGTGGTTTTTCCTTTCATCCCTATTCCACAAATAGTCAAAAAGAGCATCCATTAAAATTTTCTCCCAGCTGTAATTAAAGGCCACAATCCTATAACCAGAAATAGCCATGTCCTATACGACTAGAAATAAGCTTGAATGAATTCACTGGAGTTACATCTGAGTACACATACATAGATTTGCAAGGTCAGTAGATCTTTACTGAATTTTCACTGAAGATGGCCAATTACCAGATTTTTGGTATTTAAGTTCTCCTTTTTATATTCATTATTGATGTTGAAAAAAGGAAGAACATCAACAAAATCTCGTGTTTCAAAACCAAAGATGCATAACTGTCAGAAAAATGTTCAAGCATAGGGAGAGATTTTGCAAATATGAGACATCAGAAACCACAAAGAAGACTGTGGGAAGCAAATGCTAGAAATCTGGGGAGCACATCCTTTTTCGTCATAATCAATGGCTTAGTTTTAGAGTGCCATCAGATGTTACTTTTGTTTGTTTGTTTTGTTGTGGGTGGTGGAGACTGGAATAATAAACTGATACTTTGTCAATATTGATGCATTGTAGAAATATGTCTATTGACTTTTTGTCTTAGAATGGAATCTGAACTCATCAAGATGGTTGACAGTGAGCTGAGTTGATATAAGGCCAACTGAAGCTAAGCTGAACTTGGAAGATAAAATGGGTCCATGAAAGGTTGCATCCATTCATACAGAATGGATACAGCCTTTGGACACAGGTCTGACTATAATTCTTTACTAAACTCATTCTTGAAGGAAGTAATGAATAATTCCTTCCATATTCTTTCTGCTGTGGAAAAGTTTCTGAAAACTGTACAGTTAGGAATTTATTGGGCTGGGCTTAGCACAGCAGGCTAAACCACTGTGCTGCAGAAAAGTCTTGCCAATCAGAAGGTCAGAAGTTCGAGTCAGGCAGGGTGAGCACCTGCTGGTAGCCCCAGCTCACCTGTCCACCTAGCAGGTCGAGAGCGGAAATGCAAGTAGATAAAATAGGTACTGCTTTTAGCAGGGAGGTAATGAAGGCATCCTTAAAGGGACATCGATCAGAGGAAAGCTCCTCAACATGGAAGATGGAGCAATAGCACCCCCCATTCCCATCCCCCCCATGGCCAGAGTCAAGCACAGCCTCCGAATTGTGAGAAATAAGATGGGAAAAACTGACTTTACCTCTATTGGTGTTGTATCTCCTTGTTAATTGTATAATCTGCATTGAATGTTTGCTTTACGTGTGTTCTGTAAATTGCTCTGAGTCCCCTTTGTGGTGAAAAGGGCAGTGTATAAATACTGTAAATAAAATAAATAAAATAAATCTGTATAAAATTCACATGTAGTTGTCTTGCCCAGAAAGCAGCAATGTCTGCACAGGAGAAAAAAAGTTTTCTGTGCAGAAAACCTTTCTCTGGTTCAGAAGATTTGTTTTTAATGCAGAAAATTCAGTAATTCAAACTTTACTCCATGTAAATTGTGTACTTTTTATGCAGAAAACAGCTCTCAAAGATTTGTGGCAGTCCAGGATTACCCTGATAAGGTTTTAAATTAAGAAAAATAAATTCTGATTATTTTTCAAATGCTTTTCCCCCCAAAATTGAATCCAGACCTGCAAAGTAGGAATGTTGGAAATTAGTTACGACTACTCTAGTTCTAGCTTAATTAAAGCTCTGTATGGTTCTGGCCCAGCCTACTTGTCCGAACGCATCCACCCCTACGTCCCATCTCGTAATCTAAGATCATCCGAGGAGGCCCTGCTCTCGCTCCCGTCAATTGCCCAAATGCGTCTGACGGGGACGAGAGACAGGTCCTTCTCGGCGGTGGCCCCTCGCCTATGGAACACACTTCCAATTGAGGTAAGATCTGCTCCCTCCCTCCTGGCTTTTAGAAAGAAATTAAAATCATGGCTTTGGGATCAGGCCTTCGGACAGTAGATGTTTGTAGAATTTAAAGGACATGGACTAGAATGACAATATGACTGGCGAGGCTGTTTTTATTATTTATTGTTTTAATGATTGCTTATGTACTGTCTAATCATGATTTAAGTTTAATTGTGGTTTTATTATTGTGGTTGTTATGGTTTGGCATCGCGTCAGTGTCCAATGTATGGCATTGAAGTTTTGTCAGTTATGTGTAAACCGTTTTGAGGCCCCCTAGGGGTGAGAAAAGCGGTATAGAAATACTGCAAATAAATAAATAAATAAATAAATAAATAATTTTGTGCTGGCATAGGGGAAGGCGTGAAAAAATGCATAATTCAGCACCTCTCATGCCTTTCTCCCTTTTCTGTCCCTTTGCCTCTCCTGCAGAGCCAATATTTCTATCCAGGTGCTCATTCCTTTGAGTTAGGGCTGCACTGTATTCCAGTAGGACAATCTTTCCCTCCATTCATGTTTAGGTACATATGTTCAGTTCACTCTCTTTTCCCTTTCTGCTTCATGAATCTGATGAAGTCAACACTTCTGTGAAATCAATTGGATTGTAAGTAGCTATAAAGCCTTTGCCCACTTCTCATGTAACATGGCTTCATTTTCAGAAATCTTCCCGCTAAGCATTGTAAATTCTCATTTCCTAAACCTAGATATTGCATAAAGGTCAATTATTTTTCAGACACATCATATCTATAATCCTTTTAGCACCTCATCACTATTGTGTACTGGCAATAACAAATTAACAAGCTGGCATAACAAGGAGTTGAAAAACAGATCTTTGTGTAAGCTGCTTAATGGATTGGAGCATTATTTTTGAAGCTGCTGACCCACAAATTAAAATAAGGTTGCTGCAATTCTTTGCAGAGGGCTGCTTTGAAACATACACTACTGCTCAAGATTTATATGGTGAATTTCTCTAAATGGAGAAGAGAGTTACATTTAGACCATCTTAGAGTGGACCTGTTGAAATAAATGAGACAATTAAGTTATGACAACACAGTCATCTACTATATAGAATTAATGCAGTTTGGTACTATGTTTATGCTATGGAATCCTGGGATTTGTAGTTTGTTGAGATACAAGCACACTCTCACAGAAAAGGATAATGACCTTGTAAAACTACAATAATCATATTTCTAGCACAGCCAGACTAGCACAGCAGTTTAAACCTACAGGTTGGCACTTTAAGCCCGGGTCGGGGTGAGCTCAAGCCGTCAGCCCAGATTCTGCTCACCTAGCAGTTCAAAAACAACACGGTAAGTTGATAAGTAGATACCACTTTGACAGGGAGATAAAAGGTGCCCTGAAAAAACATGCCAGCAAAATTCTGACCAGGAAATGAGTCCATGGACAAAAGGTTCCTCGGTGTAGAAAATAAAGGAGCAGCACCTCCCCATGCCTGAGTCAAGCACAGCTGGATGCCGGAGACGAAACTAGGGAAGCCTTGACTCTGTTTATGTACTGTCTGTCTCTGTCAATTGTATAATGATATTGAATGTTTGCCATATATGTATCTGTAATCCGCTCTGAGTCCCCTTGGGGAGATAGAGCAGAATATAAATAAACTCTGATTATTATTATTATTATTATTATTATTATTTCTGTAACATTGAGCCGTGGTGTCAAACTTCATTAATTCTACAATGTGGATGTACCCTAAATTTGGTATGTCAATTTTAGTAGAGTTGCTCTAGATTTGACTATGTCTGGATTTGTGCATGCATTGCAAAAGAGAAAGAGAATATGGTTGTTCATGTCTTCTTTCTCCCTCTAACTCTGATACTTCTGGTTTATTTCATATTTAATGACTCCAAAATGAGCCTTGGCTTTCCTTAGAGAATAGTCTACACAAAAAAGCTTTTACATGTTTATCATAGTCAGCCCAGGTAGGTCTCAGCAATGTAGATCTGCCACTAGCCATCAGCCTATAAACAGAAGGCATGAAAGATTTATCATCTCCACCCCATTCTGCCTAAAAATGTGGTTCATGTCTCCAAAATGTAACTCATCAGCTTGCTGTCTTGGACTCCTCCATCAAGCAAAACTCCACTGGTTTTGACAACTCAAAGGAGGTCATGCATATTGGCTGCTGTGGTCCTGTGAATCAGATTATAATCACAGTTGCGTTTTCTGGTGGAAGCACGTGAAGTGGAGTTTGCAGTCCTTCAAGGTCTCTCAGAGGGGTAATGTAGATTCCTTACTTAGTGGATTATAAAGTTGTCCATCCCTGAATCAGGCAGAGATTCTGCTATCATCTGTTACCAGCTCTGTAAAATTGTATCAGGAGACTTCTTGTGTCCTTATTTTGAACAATAAAAGGGGAGGCCAAACTCAACATACAACCTGCTGCCTCTTCAAGTGGTAGCCTGGCAGTTCTCACCAGCCTTGCCGCATTCCTAGGACACAATGTACCTGTTGTAATGGCTTATTCTTCCTATTTTTACACCCCACACCATCCCCGTCTCTTTTACTCGGCTATTTCCCGTCTGTCTTTTAAAATTTACAAACCTATTGAGGTATAACAACAAGTAAAATTGTTAAAGCTACATTTACTGTGATTTATCTCCCATTAGGTAAGAGGCAAGATCAATGCATCTTTTCACTCAAAGAGCACACTGCCACCCACATATTACGTTTAGCACCTTTGAGAGTAATGTTTTAGAATAAACTGGGCTGTTCCAAAACCAAGCTCAGCATTAAAAGCATCCTGGTGGCTTGAGCTTTCTGTTGCATAAACAAATACTGAAGATGGAATCATTAATCTTTCTCATGAGCCCCTATTCTAGTAGTTCAACAACAATGACTCTCCTACCCACTGGAATCAAGATTTCTTGGGATAAAGCAAGACAGTGGTATACAATAGTGAAGCTCCCCCAGCTTTCAAAATCCATATACCAGTGAATGGTGAATCCTTTCTTTGTAGGCATCTCCATGGTTGTCATGCAAAACTATGTTGGAGTATGCAAGGAATCAGTTAGTGTATGTGTTTCAACTGTAAAATAAGATGTATGAAGGTGATTGATCAGGCAATGCCCGGGGAGCAGGCTGAGCCTGGGACTTTTGGAAACTGTTGCATTTTTGTCAATTCTGAATTTTAAATGAGCTTTCCCAAAATGTTAAACCCATCTCCCAAATAGATTCCACTCCTTGGGCAGCTTCCTTAATGTATAAGCTAAATTCCAGAGCAAATTCCATGTACTTCACAGACATGGAAGTCACTTGCCACTCTTGCCTCTGGCCTGATCCATCCAGACTCTTCATTTTTTCCTCTGGATATTAATGATTCCTGTGTGTATAGTGAAAAAAGCCATCAAAGAAGCAAAGGGAGAGAATGAATGCTGAACTGCAAATCAGTTGCCTCTGGTGTACATTTCCTGATGCACCATCATTCAGCCTCCAATTCATGCACTGCCCTGAATTCACAATCGTTGCCATGAATTAGAATGGCAGGCAATCTAAAACTCTTGAAAACATTTCTAAGTAATGGCAGTTCATAAAGTACAAGAGGCCAGGCAAGTTCTGCTCTGCTGAAAGAAACTAAGAAACTTAGTCAGAGACCTTGACTTGTCCTTTCAGAGAGAGCCTGGCATGGCTAAACCACAGTGGCTTTCTGAAATCATTCACAGAAAAACATGCAGGAAAGGTGAACAGAAAGTTGGTTAAAAAAAAAAAAGGCAGCATCCTAGCAGAAGTCTAAATCATTGCCTGTCAAAATTTTAAATATTGAATTCAGGTGCTATCCAGCTGTTGATAACTTTCTTGATTTATTTTCTGGGAACCATAAGAAAGTTTACTTTTGATTACAGTTAGAGTTATTTATTTATGTATGTATTTACAATATTTATATCCTGCTCATATTATCCCGAAGTCAGTAGCCCCAGTCCAAGCCAAGCCCTGTTTCAGAACTAAATTGATGGTCAAAGGGTGACTGGTTGATAAAATTCTCCAGTACTGTTGTCCTATGAGGTATCAGTGACTTGAAGTAACTTTGGGCTATGGTTATCTAGTGGTGAAGTCACAGCACAGTAACAGGAAATGGCAGCGATGATATTTTGAGGTTTTACCATCCTTGTGGGAGGCTTCTTTCATGTTCCCACATGGGGAGCTGGAGGTGACAGAGGGAGCTCATCTGCACTCTCCCCAGAACCTCTGACCTGTTGATCTTCAGTCCTGCTGGCACCCATTGTGCCACTGGGAGCGGCCAGTGGAATGCTTAGTTATGCTTCTAAATAAATTTAATTGCAATTAGCCCAATTCCCTCTGAATCAAGGTGCAACTAATTCGCTAATGCATGGCCAAGCAATGTCATTTTATCTATGATAGCAAAAATCATCAATGAAGAGAGACTGCAGCAGTTTGCTTTTGCCTGAGTCTATTGGGAGGACCTGGTTCTGTTTCTTGCTCTCTACTTCATCCTGAGGGGTTAATTAATTGAGGATTACTCTTGAGCTTTGAATTTCATTTGCTGCAACTGAGGACAAAGGAGGAACATGGGAGAAGTCAAGAGGAACTGAGGCATTTTAAAAACAGCTGACCAAGTGGACTGACAGAGGTTTACTGAAGTCTATCCCTGTCAAACCAGTTGAAGGGTATGCTGTTATTATGCTAGTTCAATGCCCCAAAATAATAACAGGTGAGGTCTTTCCATTATGACCTATGATTTTAAAATGATGTAGAAAATAATTTACCCATGGACCACATATAACATTGGAAGGATTTTCAGCCAACCTTCTCACCTTCCAAAATAATCTGAAAAATCTGAAAAATAGCTGCCACTGCTCTTGAAGTGTGGGTATTTCAGCAGTATGATTATTTCCTGGGCAAATGAGAACTAAGGTACTGAGAAGTGATGGAAAGATGGCACTCACCTTTTTGGCTGAGCCACCCACGCAGGAACATTGCTCTTCCTAGTGCCATCTGCAGTGGCTTTTTGACAAAAGTTAGAAGGAAAGTGTAAAGAACCTACGCTGCTGTTGCTACTTCTAGTTTCGTCCCCTTCTGTGACTCAAAATCTAGTAGAGAGGCTATGACCAGCCCAACACTCCCAGCACCTGAACTATAACATCAAGTAAATATATTCTGTAATAACAAGCATAAATCAAATATGGGATGCTTTGCAGCGGCTCCATTCATTTCTGAAGCTGGTTTGCATAGCCAAATTTAATGTTCTGTATTCCTTCCCAGCTTGCCCTTTTACTCTGTGACGCATTTGACTGGGTACCTTTTATTGCCACAAGGATATTGAAACTTGGCTATATTAGCCCCCAATAATTCTTCTTCGGTTGCTGAATGTTTGAGTACAGACCCTTCCTTTACAGACGAGGCAATTATTTCTCAGCATCCAATTTACAGATTCCTTTTCAAATTACAAGTATTCATTTTCCTTGCCTTTTCCTTTTAGTTTGTTTGTTCGATATCTTATATGAATGAAGTACCTTGAAGAGTCTTTATCAAATTCGGGCTGCAGCCACTGTCATATGGCAGCTGTTTACCTGCTGACAACATAATTAGCCATCCACCCTCTGTAACATTTCCGAGGCCTGCTTCTGAAAACACAATTCAACAATGACTCCTACCATTGCACTGGCTCTATTCAGAGGGTGACAGAATAAAAGCTTTGCTTTGTCCAGTGTTGCAAGCAGCAAATTAGCTGCGATAAATCTCTGCCAAAAATTAAAACTGTTCTGGAATTTCATTCCTTCCCTTTCACCTTTATCTAATATATTCATGCTGTGTTCACTTGGTCACTTATGCCAAGATTATTTAAAACACACACACACACACACATCTTAATGTTTTAGGAAGAAAAAAATGCTGCTTTACATTGAGTGCTTTAGTTGTGGCTTAGTAGTTTATCTCTTTGTATGAAAGCAAGAGCAACTGGAATGCCATCACAGGTCCTGGACCCAGCAAGCAACTACGTATTGATTTTCTGTTAACATATTTGAACCATGTATACCAGACTCATACAGCATTTCGAAAAATGGCCTTTACAAACCCATTCAAGAACACATTTTTGTGATTCAAAGCATTTTATCACCAGTGAATTCCTTAAGTCAGGGGTGTCAAACTCATTTTCATTAAGGGCCACATCAGCCTTATGTTTGCTTTCAAAGATCCATTGAATCCATGAATACAGAGAGCCAATAATATCTATTTTTTACATAGTGGCCCAGGCATGTAGCCGGCAAGGGGGGGGGGGGGGGCTTCAGCCCCCCCCCCAAATTCTCATGGTGGTCCGCGAGAAGGCCTTACTGGTACATTATTTAAACTGTTATGTTTATTCATATCATGATCTGATCACCATGCTCAATATATCCCATATGCATGGGGTATTGGGGTAACGATACAAAAGGTTTGCTAGGGTAGACCCTCTTTCACTCAGACTCAGCCCCCCCCCCCCCCCCCCGAATCAAACTCAGCCCCTCCTGAAACAAAATCCTGGCTACGGGCCTGCTGGCCAATACTCTTTTGTTTTTACTCAGTTTGGGTCCCCAAACATTATTGAACAACAACTCTCATCACTTCTTATTATCCGCCATGCAGGATAATGGGATTTATAACCCAACAGCACTTGTGGCTCTGAGGTTGGGGAAAGGTTAATGTCAGATATCATCTCTACAAGTCTTCTATCTAAATTCAACCCCCCACTCTTCTGTCTGAACAGAACAAACTGCAGCCTTTCAGGTGTTACTGTACAACTTCAATCAGCTCTAGTCATGATGTTTAATAATGAGGGAGACAGGAGTTGTAGTCCAGCATGTGGAGCGCCACATAAAATGACACAGAGAGCTAGATTTGACCTGTGGGCATTGAGTTTCACATGTGTGCTTTAAGCCATTTAAGGTCACGGTGACTGGATGGGCCTACTATACTGAACAACACATAACCTGCTAATCCTGCAATATTATTTATGTGATTGACTGCAGAGGCCATCTGCTGTAAGTGGACAAAAGTGTCAAAACTTTCACACACATTTCAGAAGCCGTAAGCCCTGATCATGAAGCCGGAGCCACCCATGATCAAGTATTTCAAATTGGAATATCACAGTTTGTTGCTGTTGAGCACTAAACTGCCATCTCCGTCAGACATTTAAGAGAAAAAGGAGAATTTCTGGATTTACAGACAGAAAACTGACCCCAGATCTCAGCTTAGGGTGCAACTACATTGTAGACTTAATGCAGTTTGACACCACTTTAACTCTCATATCTCAGTACTATGAAATCGTGGGTGTTGTAGTTTTTCAAGACTTTTAGCCTTCTTGGCCAAAGAGTGCTGGTGCCTCACCTAAATGCACATCCCACGATTCCATAAGATTCAACACTTTAATTAAAGTGTTGCCAAACTGCCTTAATTCTATCATGTAAATGCACCCATAGAGGATAATACCATCATGCATAGAAGGATGCATAAAATAGAGTGTTCTAAACTGCCATCTTTTATGAAGCTCAGTTTCATCKTTAGCAAGTGAAGAAGAAAGAAACGGAAATTGCATCTCCCTCTCTTTCTCCCCCCCCCCCCCTTCTCTCTCTTCTACCTTTTGCTTAAGAGGATCTGGAAGAAAGGCAACATGCAGCATATAGCACTTTATCACATGGAAACTCCAAATGACATAAAGAGTTTCCATGCCAGCCACCACATGCCTACAGAGACATCTGCATCTGTCAAGGAAACTTTCCATGTTATCGGGAGTTTCCTTTTGGTTGAAATGTTCATGCAGTATCCAGCTACAATATGCTCCAGTAATTTGGAAGAGGGGATGAAGATTTCTTTCCCTTTCTAAGCAGTCATAATTTGCAAGGCTTTTTGCGTAACCCCTTTAGGTTAATATCCACAACACTCATATGATGATAACTAGATTTCAAATGATTTCTTCCAGTTTGATTTCTTCACTGTCCAGCTTTCACAACCATACATAGAAATGGAAAATACATTGGCGTAGACAATCCATTTTAGTATTCAATGATAAATCTTTATACGTCAGGATTTCCTTCATAGCTGTCCTTCTAAGCTCTAGTCTTCTTTGGACTGTTATAAATCAATTGGTACTATAGCAAACCAAGTCTGAACCATCCTTTGAAGGCAATAATAATATATAATATACTTTATTTATATTCCACCCTATCTCCCTGAGGGGACTCAGGGCGGATTACAGTACACATATATGGCAAACATTCAATACAGTTATATAATTAATAAAGACAGACAGTACACAAACAGAGGTAAAGACTTCTAATTGTTTTCCATCTCCAGCATCTGGAGATTATGTTCGACTCCGGCCATGGGGGGTGCTGTTGCTCCATCTTCCATGCTGAGGAGCTTTGTTGTCCTTAGATGTTCTCCCAATTGAATTGTCAACATGATGCATGGGTGCCTTTTATTACCTTCTCGCCAAACATTGCTGTTTTCGAACTGCTAGGTGAGCAGAAGCTGGGCTGAGGGTTGAGAGCCCACCTCAACCCGTGCATGAACTGTTGAGTTTTTGATCAGCAAGATTTTATGTCGCTGGCAGTTTAACCTGCTGTGCTAAAGCCCAGCAAGATGACTGAACCAAGGCTGTCATAACTTGGACATGTCATAAGAAAACAGGATTTACTAGAAAAGCTAACACTCCTGGTTAAGGTGGAAGGCAGTAGGAAAAGAGGAGGGCCGCATTCCAGATGGATCAACTCAGTCAAGGAAGCCATAGCTCTGAAAGACTTGATCAGGGCTGTTGAGGGTAGGGTAACTTGGAGGTTTAACAAAAACAAAATATGCCCACAACTTAATAATTATATTCACTGTTCCCATAAATTTGGGGAACTTGGGAATAAGTAATAGGAACTTAATAGGATTTAAATGTGGGTAAGCATGCTTACCTAGGCATAAGTCACACCAATCTGAATGGGACTGATACCTTAGTATGAAATTCCTAACTACTGCTTCCATGTCCGATTATCCTACGTATGCTTACAGAAAGGGGGGAAATTACAATGGAATTGTCATTTTATACTCTCCTTCAGCTGTCCTAATTTTACATTGAGAGTCCCAATTAATCATTTGCCATCCCATCTTGTTAACTGATTTTAAAATGTCCTAGTTTCTCTTTCTCCCCCGCTTTCCCTTTGCTGTTAAGAGAAGCTTGGAGTATAAAAATAATTTGCAGTCAATCAAATGAGAGAGTGGGGAGCAAAAGGGAGATTTTTGCCTTTCCCAACAGCCTCAGGCAAAAAACAAACTGCTGCATCATCTCCTAGCTTCTTTGTTAATTACGTTTGCCATCTTGACACTTTCTGATGTTGCCTGGCCACACATCTCTTGGTTTTCATCTGTGAAATGTTCAAGAGTATGGCACCTGATGATGGCAGTACCAGTTTGTAACAATGTGCCGCCTTTCGTGTTTACTCAGAAAGAGGGACATCTATTTTTTTTTCATTTTGGTTTTTCTGGTAAGAATTTAGGAATATATGCAACTTCATATTTGGGATGAAAGAATTTGAGAACTAAGAAAGTTGAATGTAGGAGAAACCAAAGCAAGGGAGACTGATTCATCCACAGTTGGGGCTTCGGTGGTTGAAATATTGGGATTCCAACAGAAGGAAATTACTACAGAAGAAATAGTTGTACAACAACGGGAGACTGATTCATCCACAGTTGGGGCTTCGGTGGTTGAAATATTGGGATTCCAACAGAAGGAAATTACTACAGAAGAAATAGTTGTACAACAACAGTGATATTGGATTCATTATTTTTCCTCTGAATGAAAAGAGATGATTCATTTTGTAGTTCAAGCACCATATAACTAATGGGACAGTCACAACACTGTGCAGTAAGTCCTGACTTTGTTTGATAATGTTCTAAAACTCCTGTTGTAATCTTCATCCAGTTTTTCCTCTCAATGAAAGGATATGGTTCATTTCCAGTTCAAACACAATATGACTAATGGGACAGATACAACACCGTGCAATAAGCTTCGAGCATAGGCATTTTTAACCTGCTATAATTGCACTTTACCAACCTTGCTTGGTATTGTCATAGAATCATAGAATCATAGTGTTGGAAGCCACCAGTCCAACCTCCTGCCTAGAAGTAGGAAAATTGCATTCAAAGCACCCCTGACAGATAGCAATCCAGCCTCTGTTTAAAAGCCTACAAAGAAGGAGCTTCCACCAAACTCCTGGGTAGAGAGTTCCACTGCTGAACAGCTCTCACAGTCAGGAAGTTCTTTCTACTGTTCAGCTGGAATCTTCTTTCTTGTAGTTTGAAGCCATTGTTCCATTGCATCCTAGTCTCCAGCGCAGCAGAAAACAAGCTTGCTCCCTCCTCCCTATGACTTCTCCTCACATACTTATACATGGCTATCATATCTCCTTTCAGCCTTCTCTTCTTCAGGCTAAACATGCCCTTAAACTCACATTGTAATCTTCATCCAGTTCCTGTTCTTTCAATGTAAAATCTTACTTGGGATGTGTTTACTGGCTACAACATGAAAATAATCCCAAAATAGGTTCAAGATCAGGATTAACCAAGACAATAATAGGCCTGCCTTGAACCCCATATTGACCCTCAACAGTGGCACTGATAGAGCTACACTACTAAGATATTTTTTTTCTTAGTCTAGACACAATCAAGAGCTATTGAGCCATATTCTCAGATGGAAGAGGTGTTTGGATGCCTGGAAATAATGTGGTAGGTCTGCATCATTTCTGGATCAAAGCCTAGCATATGGACATCATTTAAATGCATTGACTTATTTGACTTGTAACTCACCTTTTACACAGACATGGAACTCAAGCCAACTCTCAACACAATGAAAAGCAGATACACAAAAATGGTAATGTGTGAGTGCAATTAAATCAATTATAATATCATAACATGATTAATTTCAAAAGTGAGTTTAAAACACACGGATAAAAAGCCAGTTGCCAAAAGCTTAGCAAATGATGTGAATTCATTCCAAAATGGAGATAATTAAGCAAAGGTAGAAGTTTGTTATTTGCCTTCATCTGACTTATGATGATTCTCTCAAGGCTTTTTTTTTTTTTTTTTTTTTGCAAGATCAATTCAGGGGAGGTTGGCCATTACTTTCCTCTCTAAGAGAGAATGACTTACCATAAGTCAACCAGTGGGCTTTCATTTTGGTAAGTTGGGATTCAACGCCTGGTGTCTAGAATCTCAGAAATAATCCACATAGTAGAATTGTAGTAGTTTGAAGCCACTTTAATTGTCATGACTCCAACCTATGCAGTTCTAGGATTTGTAGTTTGTTGTGACACCAGAGTTCCTTGGCAGGGAAGAATATATACACTCAGGCCTCCATGTTTGCTGGGTTAGGGGCACAAGACACCCGTGAAAGTTTTAAAAAGCTAATAAAGCAATTGCATCACAATTTTAGAGTGATATGGACAAGTTGGAAGGTGTCTAGAGGAGGACAACTAAAATTATCAAAGGTCTGGAAACCATGCCCTATGAGGAGTGGCTTAAAGAGCTGGTATGTTCAGCCTGCAGAAGTGAAGGCTGAGAGGAGACATGGTAGCTATGTATACATATTTGAAAAGGTGTCATAAGGAAGAGGCTCAAGATCAGGATTAACCAAGACAATAATAGACCTGCCTTGAACCCCATATTGGCCCTCAATATGGGGTTCTGCTGCCCTGGAGACTAGGACTTGGATCAATGGGTTCAAATTGTTGGAGGTTCCATCTGAATGTTAGGAAGAACTTCCTGACTGTAAGAGCTGTTCAGCAGAGGAACTCTCTGCCTCAGAATACAATGGAAGCTCCTTCCTTGGAGACTTTTAAATAGAGGTTGGATGGACATCTATCTGGGGTACTTTGATTGAACTTTTTCTGCATAGCAGTGGGTTGAACTAGATAGCCCATGTCGTCTCTTCCAACTCTGTAATTCTACAATTCTTGGAAACTGCCATAATTCTGCATCCTGGATACAGCCATAGTCCAATGCTCAAACCACTACACCATGCTTCATAAAGGAGTTTCATGAACCATAACAGGAGAGAAAGGATTGAGTTGAGATATGCTAAATCTCCAAACACATACTATATTTGTAATTGGTTGTTAGTATTTTGTCTTTGCTTTTTATTTAGATGCCTCACTTAAAGTGAAGCCCTAAGGTGTTGTTTACTTATTGTAAATCCAGCACCAAGGGAAAAAAATAACTGTTAGCCTTCAGCAGAGAAACTGTGAGTCAGGCTGAGGAAGGTTTACACTCTGCGGCTTTACATATAGACAAAGATGTTAAAGTGAAATTGCTGGAGGGATGAAGCCTAAATGGATTCATCAGCCCCCCTGACAATCTAACAAACTAATTACTACCGAAGCCCAGGAATCTGTACTAAAAGACGCAGTGCAGAAAACACCTGTAACATGCAAGCCTATCCAGATGATTTCTAAGTCAGGAATGTCACATTAGGAATTTTAAAGCATGTACTGGTTGTTTTACTATCTATTGATTGTAAAAAAAATTAGACTTGTTTTAACTGGTGTGTGTGTAATCTGTTTTTAACCCATGGCATAAGTTATATTTTCATATATTGTTGTTCACGTTGTCGAACACAGGAACCCCTCCTAAAAGAGTTATAGTTTCCTAAAGAACATCAAGCCAGAATGAGATAAGGCTCTCTTTTGCATGAAGTCTTCCTAACCCGGCAGCAGCTAATATTTCCCAAGAAGTCCATTTTCCCCACTCTTTCACTTTTTGGCACAGCTCTTTAATCTGCACTGGTCTGAATTAGATACTATGTATCTTTTAAACACTAAAATGTATATTCCCTCATGGACTTCTTGGCACACTCTAGCTCTTTGCCTTCCCTTGCTTCCCTCTACCCCTTTGCCTTCCCTTGCTATTACATATGTCTGTTTCTAATTTTCTTCTAAGATTCCACTATTTCAGGCATGGGCAAACTAAGGCCCGGGGCACGGATGTGGCCCCCTGGGTGATTACCTCAGGCCCCCCTCATTTTCCTTGTCCTCATGGCATAAGGGCACGGTGGTCTGCCGCACCCTTATGCCAAAAAGTCGAGGGAGGAAGGCATTCAGCAGCTGAGAGTCATCTAGAGCACTCTCAGCCACTGCATGTCTCACCCTCCTCCCAGAAGAAGGATGATGCAAGCAGCCCTATCCTTATGCCAGGTGGATTGCCAAAGAAAGGTACATTGCGACTGAGAACCCGGCAGAGAACTCTCAGCCACTGCCTGTCTCACTCTCCTCCCAGCATAATGCCAAGAGGACAGCCCAAGGATGAGAGAAGGAGGATGAAGAGGAAGATTGGGGCAGTCACCGCATGTCTTGCCTTTCTCCGAGCATAAGGATGGGTTGAGCAGTCCTGTCCTTATGCCCAGAGGACAACCCAAAGATGACCCAGGCCCTATCCTGCCCACTCCTGGTCCTGCCCTCTCTCAGACCCTCCCCCTCCCAGGTCCTCCCTCTCCCAGGCCCACCCCACCCAACGTGTTTATTTATTTATTATTATTTATTTACAGCTTTTATATTTTGCCCTTTTCACCCCGCAGGGGACTCAGGGCGGATTACAGTGTACACATATATGGCAAACATTCAATGCCAATTTTTGACATACAAACATATACAGACATACACAGAGGCTATTTAACTTTTTCTGGATGCCAGGGGAGCTGCCGCTTTCCTCGTCCATCTGCGATGCTGATGAAGCACTTCCGCATTCCCCGCATGCTTCCCCGCTGGAATGCTTTGCTGGAGTCTTCTTTATGGCTTCAAAAATCAGTTAATTTACCCTCCCCACACTTTTTAAGGTGGTACCTAATTTTCCTACTTGACAGATGCAACTGTCTTTCGGGTTGCAAAGGTCAACAACAGGTTACAAACAATTGGTTGGAAACCCACTACAACCTGGACTGGCTTCGAACGCATGACCTTTTGGTCAGAGTGATCTTAATGCAGCTGACACTCAGCCAGCTGCGCCACAATCCTGGTGCTTTCACAATCCCGGTGTTTCCAGCCCCTCTCCCTCTTGACCCAGCTCTTCTCCCTCCTGGCCCTGTCCCAAAGCAAAAAAGTTTGCCTATGCCTGCACTATTACATATATTTTTATTTCTGAAGACAAGAGACACTGTTTTAACCTCTGCGTAATCTGAGGTGAGGCCATCAACCCAAGAATGTCTCCTGCCACCTCAGACAAGAGACATAGGGAAAACAATTATCCCTTGGACATTATTTACCAACAATCGAACTGATTATTGCCATCTGGGATCCCCTCCAGTGGGACTTGAGTCATCTAGGACATTGTACAAAGAAAACTCTGTTTGCTTGATGGTCCTGAATAGACATCTCGGGACCATCCCATTGTCTATCCAGTCAGAGAGCAGACAGCAAAGATCAGTACTCATTGTTCACAGGAAAACTTGATTTAACATTAATATAATTTGCTTATTTGTGTTCTTCAGACCCCTGCTGTGGGTATAAGCCCACCAAATATGGACTGAGCTGATTGGCAACCCTAGGACTGCCCGGCCCAGCTGAAGGGAAAGCCCTGACCACTGTGCCAATCATGGCTTGAGCCAGCCTGAGCTTGCCTCTTGACCAATCTCAGGAGGAAGTGGCACCGACCGGCCCTCGATGCTCAACCAATCACCAGCAGGGGAGGGAAAACCAAGGTTAGACAATGTTAATGAATGGAAACCTTTCTGGATAAAATATTTGCACACTCCTTGTTGGTTATGCTTGTACTTTTGTTTAGGAGCCTACATGCATCCATTCTTAGCCAAGAATGTATTAAAATGCCTCTGTCCTTTGTCTTCACCTCCTGGTAAGTCTTTAATCTGGAACTTTGGTTATTAATGTGGGTTAGCTATGCTCTCTAGGCTTAGCCTTTATTTTATTGCGGTCGAAATTCCATATCATTCTCTGCTTTGATGAGGTAGAGGAAAAAGGAGGAAGACGAACCTATACTTTCCATATCATAAACCACTCCTGTGAATTTTTTCATAAGAAATCTAGAAAGCTGCAATATATAGTATCAGATTATAAGTCCACCCAACACAATATTTTCAGTTTTCACGCTGCTGGCTCTCCATGGTTTAGGTAGGATTCTTTCTAGTCCACTGGATTTTACTTTAATAAAACACATGATTGGATACTATTTTTCAATACATTTTCATTCATATTATAACCTTTGGACATTTTAAATAATATCTATTGGTCTTCTTTCTCTTTCCCATATACAGTTGGCTCCCCATGTTTGTGTGGTTGTAATTTTGTGTGGTTGTAATTTTTGATAAAAATGTTATTTCTAGGAATCTCAGATCTCCAGTGCAGTTATGTGGAAGTTGACCACAGAGTCATGTTGGAGGACCAGACATTCTTAGGGGTGCATCTACAATGTAGAATTAATGCAGTTCGACATAAGTTAAATTGCCATAGCTCAGTACTACGGAATTGTGGGAATTGTGGTTTGGTGAGGCACCAATACTACTTGACAGAGAAGGCTAAGGACCTTGCAGGACTGCAGCTCCCATGATTCCACAGTATTGAGTAATTGCATTAATTCAATTAATTCTATAGTTCAGCTATACAGGACATATTAAGTCACTTTTGCTCCAGGTTAACGGTGGAAATTGACAAAATGAAGAGATGCTTTGTGAATATTTATTCAAAGTATTCTGTGGAAACAACATCTTAGAAATAAAATTAAAAGAGTCAAACTACATAACATTAAAGTCCTCTCTACTCCAGCATCCTGTAGCTCCCAACAGCCAACCCCTTTGAGGCTAGAGCAATGACAGTTGAGATGGAGAAATGACCTTGCATCAGTTTCTTGGTTGAGACCTGGCTCTTTTTCTCTCCATCCAAGGCCAGGGCAGTGGCATTTGCAATGGGCCTTCCATCTACTTCTGGGCCTAGACATGATGGAGCTGGCCTGGCTCTTTATCTCTCCCTCCAAAACTAGGGCAGTGGCAGTTGTGATGGATGGAGTGTGCTTTTTCTGCTTCTGGGTCCTGGCATGATAAAGCTGTGACTGTCTCTTCTCCTTTCCATCCAATCCCAGAGCAATGGCAGTTGGGATGGATGGATGGATGGATGGATGGATGGATGGAAGGAAGGAAGGATAGAGGACCAATTATCTTCTTCAGAGCCCATGCATGATAGAGTTGTATCTGTCTCTTCTTCCCTCCATCCAAGCCAAGAGTAATGGCAGTTGGGATGGAGGGAGGGCCTTTTATCAGCTTCTGAGCACTATGCCTACCTCTTCTTCCCTCCAAGACCAGGACTATAGCAGCTGAGATGGATAGAAGACTTCTGAAGAAGACAGGTCACTTATGCATTAGTCTTACACTTTATTCTTTCTCGTGCCATTGTTCTTCAATGCCAATGACTTGTCTTGACTTTTAAGCTTTGTGCTCTCTGATTCCGGCAATTCTCAGTTAATGCACTTCTTGCTCCAAATGAAACCCACAGCATCATGCTTGCTGGGGATTAGTCAAAGTGGATGCCCAAAGACCCCATGGTTCCTCAGGCCAGGAAGGGACTGGGTTGTTCCCAGGAAGGCTCTTGATACAGCAAGCATATCTCATATCTCCCAACTGTCCTAATTTGGTAGGGACAGCCCAAATAAATCCCCTGCCACCCCAGACTTTGCCATTTTTAACACACACTGATGTTGCTTGGCCACACCTAGTTTGCAGCTGTGAAGCTGTAGGAAGATATGTTATCTGTCACAATCCAAAGCCAGCTTTCCAACAAAACTGTTTTCTACAAGAGTCCAAAGGAGGGCTGTTTTTGGAACTGCTCCAAGGCCAAAACTGTGTGAACCTGGGCTTGGTGAGAAACTGTGATTTTGCCTCTATCCTGCCCCTTCATTGCCTTTGCCCCCCAAGTTAACTTGCTGGAGACTTGTGCTTGGGATACTTGGAGCAACATGTCCTCAGAGGAACGTTCCCTCACCAGGCGTCTCATGCAATGCCTCGTGCTTGGTCTTTCAGCTGATTCAGATCTCACGGGGGAAATGTCGATACTTTTAATCCCCTCATCTCTCTCCAGCCTGTGTCATGAATACATATGTATGAAAGAGAAATAAAATTAACGTGTCTGACTGGCACCGAATCCCTCTGTATGCAGAGGCCGCTGCTCTTGCTGAAGGGTTCCTGGCGCATCTGGAGTGTTTTATTTCCACCCATAAAACCGAGCGCATTTCATTTATGTCATACTTGCGAACGGGCCCTCGTGCATAATAACGGTGTGTGTTCCCTGCCAGCAGAGGAAATAGAATAAAAAGCAGAGCAGTCCAGAGCACCATAAAAAGTATTCAGAGTCCTGCAAAACCTGGCCTCGTTTTTTGCAGAGAGATTACAGAATCCCTTTCTCCCCCTTCTTCATGTTACACAAGAATGACGGCAATGGTGAAGTCTACTGACACTTGCTGTGGAAACAACAAACCATACATCTCCCATTTGACCTTAGATATAATCTCTTACCATTGAGATTAATGATATGAAATGCTCTTATTCACAGGATCATAGAATCATAGAATAATAGAGTTGGAAAATACCACATGGGCCATCTAGTCCAACCCCCTGCCATGCAGGAAATGCACAATCAAAGTACCCCTGACAAATGTTCTCAGCAGCATCTATTGCAAATGGCAGATGGGTATCTGATAAAGCTAGTAGCATCTTATCTAATTACTACCTTGCCATCCGGTCCCCAGTGCACTGCCTGAATTTTTCCCATATTGGAGTGTTGTGTGGTTTCCGGGCTGTATTGCTGTGTTTTAGCAGCATTTTCTCCTGACATTTCATCTGCATCTGTGACTGGCATCTTCAGAAGATTTCTGAAGATCCTCCAAAGATGCCAGCCACAGTTGCAGGCAAAACATGAGGAGAAAAATGCTGCTAAAGCATGGTCATACAGCCCGGAAACCACACAACACACAAATGATTCCAGCCCTGAAAGCCTTCAACAAAACATCTTCCCATATTCCATGTATTGCATCCCGTTTGGGAGTTGGCAAAGTTACTTTGTTGGACTTCTGTACCCCAGAATTCCACATGGGAAAGGCCTTGCTGGCTCAGGTAAAATGTGAGTTGTATCTTCCCTTGTTGTTTCCAGCATAGATTAGGGCAATAAATAAATAAATAAATCATTGTCATTTTATTTATTTATATCAAAATGAATCACAGAAACATGTTAGACCCTGGAGGAAGAAAGCAATATGCAATTATGAAGTAGGTTTATGAAATGGGGAGACATGCACATTTCTACTTATTATTAATAATATGGAAAACCTTGTTTACTCACAACACCCCTGTTTATATTCAACCTTACTTTTCAACAAGTGAGACCTCAAAGAAGCCATGGATTACCCTGCTCAACTCTTGCAAACTCGGGGCAGCTACAGCTTCCTAGATTGAATCAATCCATCTGCAATATGTTCTTCTTTTCCTAATGCCTTCTACTTTAGCAAACACTAAAATCATTTCCAGGGAGTCATGTGTGACCTCATCAGACAGTCTTATTTGCCTGTCATATGCTGCTTGCTCTCCACTTTCGGCACAGAGTCCATTATATGTCACACAGGGACTTCTGGTAGGGGTTTGTGCCAAAAGTGGCGGCAACACAGGAGGCTTCTGTGTTGCCTTCGGATCAATATGGAGAAGGGAGAAGCTGGGTGATGACACTTCCCCTCATGGAATGGGGGTTAAGGAAAGGCAAGCAATGCGGGGTGTGGAGCAATAGGTTTTCTATGTCCCCCACCAGGCTCCCATGAATTTGCCATGATGCATGGTGAATCCATGGGCCTTTGTGATGAGGTCTGTGGACTGCTAGTATGTCCAAAGTATGTCAGCTTCTGTTCAGTCATCTTTCGTTCTAGTGAGAATTCAAACTTTTCTAGGAGCCATACATCTGCTTTTTTCAGCTCTCCACCATAGCCATACAGGTAATACAGGATATACAACCCAAAATAGCTAAAGAAATAGTCAAGAAATACTTGGCTACTCTAAACACATTCAGGTCTCCAGGGCAAGATAAAATACATCCAAGATTATTGAAGGAACTAGCAGAAGTCATTTCAGAACCACTGGCAATAATATTTGAGAAATCTTGGAGAATAGCAGAAGTCCCAAAAGACTGGAGGTGTCATACTCCTGGGCAGAATCACCTCTGACTTTAAACACCACACCAGCTGGGTAAAACCAGCAAGCAGTTTATTTAGGAATATATGTAGCCAAAGCAGTAAAAAGTAATCCACGGTAAAAAGTAATCCAGTCAATATAAAGGAAGACAGGAACAAAGAGTCCAAGGAAAACCATGAAACTAGGCATTTGAATCCATGAACAATACAGAACAATACAAAGTGGAATCCATGACATGCGAGTGTGGAGAAGAGCAAACTACAGGCCACCTGCTGCAATGCAACCTGAGCCCACATGCACAATGGAGAACCTCCTTGCAGCAACACCAGAGGCACTCCAAGTGGCCAGCTACTGGTCAAAGGACATTTAATCAACTACCAAACTTGCAAATTCTGTGTTTTGTCTGTCTGTTTGTTTTTGTTAAAAATGTAATACAAATGTCTGGTTGCTGATGACACAATAAATAAATAAATAAACAAACAGAAGCATATTCCATAGGCTAAACATGAGCTAGGCAGACCTTGGTGATGGAAACCTGGCATTAATCTGACGTTGATTCAACTCAAGTAAGTCATTCATAAAACCTTCCCTGACTTTAGAACTGCTTAGGAATGGATTCTTTCTCAGTTTTGGTTTGCTATCTAACTTCTGTTGAAGTCTAGATGAGCGTCTTAATTGCTGCATTGTCTCTGTTTACTGAAACTTATTTTCGTATTTAAGGTCTCACTCCCCTCATTAACTCTTGCACCTGGTACCTCAGAATCAGCTTCATTCTCAGATAACTGACCAGGAAACTGCAGCAAAAAGCCTTTTCCAAGCCCGGAGCCTTGAGAATCTTCTTGCAGCAACTCAGGCCTCTCTGGCATCTCTTTCAAACGCCATTCAGGCCCCTGTGAACAACTCAGGCCTCTCTAGCCTCTCTGGCCTCTCATCCCCATACACAAATCAACCACCCCATTCCCTTCAGGAACATCAACATGAAAATCATCCCCATCAACATGGACATCATCTTCCCCTATTCCCATCATGAATATCAACATGATCATCATACACAATCACAGGCTGAACAGACTGACATACAACAGGAGGATGACAGATGTTGTCCCTATCTTCAAGAAGGGAAAAATGAAATGCAAAGATACAGGATGGGAGATGACTGGCTTGACAATAGTCCATGTGAAAAATATCTTTGAGTCTTAGTGGACAAGTTAAACATGAGCCAACAAAGTGATGCCGCAGCTAAAAAGGGCAGTGGGATTTTAGGCTGCATCAAAAGGAGTATAGTGTCTAGATCAAGGGAAGTCATGGTGCCTCTCTATTCTGCTTTGGTTAGACCTCGCCTGGAATACTGTGTCCAATTCAGGGCACCATAGGTCAAGAGAGATAGTGACAGCCTGGAAAGTGTCCAGAGGAGGGTGACTAAAATGATCTGAAGTCTGGAGACCATGCCCTATGAGGAGTGGTCTGATTAGTCAGGTGGGGGAAAGAGCTTTTCAGCATATGCTGTATTGCTGGTATTGTATTTGGAACAAGTTAAAAAGATGGCTCTACAAATGGATAGTTAACTTCAGCCAGACACCTCTTTAACTGACACTACTCAATATTTTGAAATCATGGGAATTGTAACTTTGCAAGATTTTCAACCCAAGAGTGCAGATGACTCACTAAACTAGAAATCACAACCATCCATAATGTTGAACAATGGAAGTTACAGTGATGCCAACCTGCATTAATTTTACCCTGTAGATGTACCACAAGAGCAACAAATGGCTTCCATCCCTTAAGTGCAAAAATGGACATTATCTCATCCATAATAATAATAAAATATTCCTACAAGTTTGTTGTTGTTCATTCGTTCAGTCGTCTCCGACTCTTCGTGACCTCATGGACCAGCCCACGCCAGAGCTCCCTGTCGGCCATTACCACCCCCAGCTCCCTCAAGGTCAGTCCAGTCACTTCAAGGATGCCATCCATCCATCTTGCCCTTGGTCGGCCCCTCTTCCTTTTGCCTTCCACTTTCCCCAGCATCATTGTCTTCTCTAGGCTTTCCTGTCTCCTCATGATGTGGCCAAAGTACTTCAACTTTGTCTCTAGTATCTTTCCCTCCAATGAGCAGTCGGGCTTTATTTCCTGGAGGATGGACTGGTTGGATCTTCTCGCAGTCCAAGGCACTCTCAGCACTTTCCTCCAACACCACAAGTCCTACAAGTACCACATTGTAAATCAGGATGATAAAATTAAACCAGTTGATTGCAATTAACTCTTTATGGTTAACAGAAGGGCTCTCTATTGCTGCTGCTGCTTCTTTTGTATTGCCGATAGGAAGAGTGGGAGTCAGCAGCCTAGAGGAAAGGCAGAGAATAAAGGTAGCCTTGTCTCTGTGGGTGAATGCTTTTAATTTTCTAGTGAGCAAGACTGCAGCACTCAAGACATGCAAAGGGAAGTGTTGTACAAGTCCAAGCAGAATGAATGCCACAGTGCGTGAAGCACTGGAATACGTCTGGGTTTGGAGTGCCAAGCAGAAAAGTAATTTGCTGTGCTCTGGGAAGGATTGGAGAGTGCCTTCCTGACAGTACTGATAACCCTTCAGAGCATAGTTAGCTTGTTACTAGTTCCTTTCAGGGTACCTTTTCTCTGTTCTTCTCTTTAGTACTGAACTAGATCAGGGGTACTCAAAGTGATGGCTTCTATAATGGTACTGGTCCAGGATGAGTTTCCAGAAACAAAGGATGGTACAGAATGGACACAAATGTGAGTTTCCATAATAATTGCCAGTCCTCCATGTGTGATAGCCCAAGAAACATAGAATCATAGAGTTGGGAGAGACGTCGTGAGCCATCCAGTCCAACCTCCTGCCAAGAAGCAGGAAAATCGCATTCAAAGCACCCCTGACAGATGGCCAGCCTCTGTTTAAAAGCCTCCAAAGAAGGAGCCTCCACCACACTCCAAGTCAGAGAGTTCCACTGCTGAACAGCTCTCACAGTCAGGAAGTTCTTCCTAATGTTCAGGTGGAATCTCCTTTCTTGTAGTTTGAAGTTATTATTCTGCGTCCTAGTCTCCAGGGCAACAGAAAACAAGCTTGCTCCCTCCTCCCTATGACTTCCTCTCACATATTTATACATGGCTATCATGTCTCCTCTCAGCCTTCTCTTCTTCAGACTAAACATGCCCAGCTCTTTAAGCCACTCCTCATAGGGCTTGTTCTCTAGAGCCTTGATCATTTTAGTCGCCCTCCTCTGGACACATTCCAGCTTGTCATCATCTTCCTTCAATTGTGGTGCCCAGAACTGAACACAGTGTGATTCCAGATGTAGTCTAACTAAGGCAGAATAGAGGGATAGCAAGTCTTCCCTAGATCTAATTACTATACTCCTATTTATGCAGGCCAAAATCCCGTTGGCTTTTTTTTGCCGCCGCATCACATTGTTGACTCATGTTCACCTTCTTGTCCATGAAGACTCCAATATCTTTTTCACACGTACTACTCTCAAGCCAGGCATCCCCCATTCTGTATCTTTGCATTTCATTTTTTTTCTGCCTAAGTGGAGTATCTTGCATTTGTCACTGTTAAACTTCATTTTCTTAGTTTTGGCCCTTTCCTTTCATTTGTCATAGTATGTGATAGTCCTCAATTATATTTTATATCCCTGCCTACTTCACAGGCATGTAGCCAGGAGAGGGGGCTTGAGGGGCTTCAGCCCCCCCCCCCTGAAATTCTCATGGTGGTTCGCGAAAGGCCTTACTGGTGCATTATTTAAACTGTTATGTTTATTCATATCATGATCTGATCACCATACTCAATATATCCCATATGCATGGGGGTATTGGGGTAATGATACAAAAGGTTTGCTAGGGTAGACCCTCTTTCACTCAGACTCAGGCCCCCCCCCCCCCCCCCCCCCCCCCCCCCCCCCCTGAAAAAAACTCAGCCCCCCCCCCCCGCCCCAAATCGAAATCCTGGCTACGGGCCTGCTACTTCATGTTGTGTTTTTTCCTTCTGTGTGTTTCTTCTTGAACTCCTCTTGAACCTCCTTTGGGACAACCCAAGTAGAATGTAGAAGACTAGAAGACATGGCTGAATACACAGAGGATTCTAGCCATTCAAAACCTGAATGAAACCACTGATGAGATTAGATTCAGCTTGCCTTTCCATGATTCCTAAATCTATTCCAGCAGGTTAGAGATCCCCCCAGAACACATCAAGGAAATTTCATTGTGAAAGTGGAAGTCAACTTACATCATCTTGGATCTAGCCCCATATCAACACTAATGAAATTTAATTAGTTTTTAATGAGTTTTTCTTTTAATCATTACATGTAGCCCACCCATTGTCACTGTTATTGTGCTTATTGTAATTTTATATTGTTATGTATTCACATGCTTTATGTAATTATGATGTTGTTGATGGCGTTTTCGGTCTGCGTTTTCGGTTTTACTCTGTTGTAATTTGTTGTTTGGGCTTGGCCTCATGTAAGCCGTTCTGAGTCCCCATCGGGGAGATGGTGGCGGGGTATAAATAAAGATGATGATGATGATGGTGGTGGTTATTATTATTATTATTATTATTATTATTATTATTGAAGCAAGAGAGACCTATCGGTGTATCAAATGTGACCAATCTGAAGGTTTTGGTACAAAATAAAAATGCCTGAGACCAGCAATATTTTAAAAATTGAAATTGTATTTAACTTGTCGTTAACAAGGTTTCATGTTTTGTTGAGCATGAAGATAGCTCGGGATACAGAAGGATGCATTGGCCTACATGAAATTGTTGCACTCCTCTACTAGAGTACACCCATTGAATTATTAGGATTGGCTTACAGAATATAAATACTGCAAATAAATAAATTACATGTTGATTTGACATTCAGAAATGGAGCCAGCATGGTGTAGTGGTTTGAGCTTTGGACTATGACTCTGGAGACCAGGGTTTAAATCCCTGCTTGGCAATGTAAGCTCACCTTTGGCAAATCACACCCTCTCAGCCTCAGAGGAAGGCAAAAACAAATCCCCATGGTTGTCTTAGGGTTGTCATAAGAATTGAATGAAAGGCACACAGCAAAAGTAACAATAGAAACTATTCTGAGGACAAACAATTGAGTTTAGGCTATAGTTCCAAGTACTGAATGGCTGAGAGACTGAGATTGTGGTCCAGTGTTGCTTATTTATTTGCTTGCTTTCCATGAAAAGAGAAGGATCTCTTTAGATGTCAAGAGCACCTGGTTGTCCCCGCTGAGAGAAAGACTGCATCTCAAGTGGCATATTCAAAGGATTCTATAGCCCAAAGGCTTCCATCTGACACCACTCAGAGGACAAGTCCTACCTTCATATCAATCTGTTTGACCCTCCGCACTCTATCAGATACAGGCAATATTTCCGGTGTTTTGATTTTGCTCTGTTCGGAAAATGAGGTTGCAGTAAGGAAAGGCGATCGTTTTGAAGAGTGGAAATGAAAGAAACACCACAGTTCCATATGAAAAGGTACTTGGTTTTTATGAGTTTGAGACAGGTCTGGAATTAGCATTTCAGTTTGATCAGGGGAAACATCTGCATTTGCTCTCAAATGAAGTCAAGCACCTCCATTCTGTCGAAACTGAGCTACATTCAGGTTAATGCATTCTAAGTGCTAATCATTTTTAAATCTGACCTCTTCTCTACAGACAGAGATAGAAGCTAAGCATAACTATTTGAAAAGCAAGCAAGGCACATGAATATGGGTTGGAACTGGAATGAAATTACAAGAAAATGAGAGAAATGCAGATAAACAAATGCCAAAACTCAGATTCTGATTTTATTGTATATTTATAATGTTACTCAGACTAGATGTATACTGTATGTTGTGTTTATATTGTTTGTTTGGATAAGGCCAATTGGCTGATCAATAAAATCAATTTGAAAAAGATGTGGATTTCATAATCAAACATTTAGATTGTGGAATCAAATCTCTCTTTCAGATTATGCCGTCTTTCAAGGTTGCTGTGAAATCTGAAGGGACTGACCTTGTGAGTCACCAAGGACACTTCCATACAGCACTTTATCATGGGCTTTAGTGAGGGGCAAAAAATTCCGGAACTTCAGGAGAGGTCTACATTCACACCTGTTAGTCACAGGATTTCTGCCTCCATTGTCCAGATGTCATGCTTTGTTCCAAGATTTAGAGGCTCCCAAGACAGCTGCAGGAGGCAGGACTTCCACTGGAAACCAGCAGGTTTTTTTTTAAAAAAATCACAGGATGTGGATATGCGGATACATGGTGAACCGTTCTTTGTCCTGGCCAGAAAAACTGTTCCCTCCAGATGTTTCATGAAGTACCTCCCACACTTACAAACCTCATAGGATAGAACCACTACTGCCCAAGTCAGCAATACACAAAGAGGAACACACATTTTAAAGCCAGGAACTGAACTTTGTCATTATTTACTATTAGAGCCTGGCTGCCTGGCCATCTGTCCAGACAGATTTGGTTGTGTACTTGTGGCATCAAACAACCTGGAGCTGTTCCTGGGTTAAACATGGCTTTTCCTATTAGCTACCTTCATGACCTTGGCTCTCAGTATTTACATTCCTCTCCATGTCCCAACAGCCAGTAGTTTTTGCCATAAACTGTACACATATTATCAGAATACACCTAACGAGGAACCAACATTTATAACCCAGCAACATCATCCTGTTGTTCCTGACACCATGTACACCATGAGACCTGTCTGCACAGATGGCCAAACAAGGTCTGAGTAATTATAGTAATGATGACATTATATTCTTGGTTTGAAAGTATCTGTTCCTGTTTCATTGTGTACTAATTACTGTGAAAGTACTTGTTGCACCCCAGGAACTTCATTTTTCTGCCACAAACTTCATTAAACAGGTGAAGGATGAAGTTCCTCTTCCCAGGACAAAGTTTTTGCCTTCTATTCAAGTGTCACTAATCTGGAACAAGCATGTTTTGGTGGAACTATCTTTTTAGGTACCAGATCCACAAATGAGATCCTGAGACCAGAAGAAGCATGCACGGGAACTTATAACAGGCTCCTGTTACATTAGACATGCACACACAAAAAGCTGGGTTTATTTAGGAACACAAGAAGCAGTCTTTCCACCAGATCAGATATTTTTGCATTATCTGCTACTACGGTTAGGGTTGCCGGTAGAGGTGTGCAACTCATCAAACCCTTGTGCCATTTTTGGTGTCTGGATTTAGTGTCCCCCTGATCTGTTTTTTTTTTTTGGGAGTATCCCAAATTTAGATGGGCAAAATTCCATTTTTCAATCTGGCAACTGAAATATCTATTTTTGTTCCAGAAAAATCTGGCCAATAGGCAGCAATTGGAGAACTTCCCAGGCTCCCCTGTTCTGTCATTTTTAGGGCGTCAGACTTTAGAAACCACTTTTTCTGGCATCGTTTCTCCTCAGCTCCTTCAATAAGACCTGGGTTTAAAGCATCAGACTTAAGAAACCACCTTTTCTGCCATCGTTTCCCCTTATATCCTTCAATAAGACCTTGGTGTAAGGCATCAGACTTAAGAAACCACCCTTTCTGGGATCATTTCTCCTCATATTCTTTAACTAGACCTGGACTTAAGAAACCACCTTTTCTGGCATTGTTTCTCCTCAACACCCTTTCAATGAAGCTGAGTTAAGGCACCATTTTTAAACATTTATATTAGTGGGAGCCACACTCCCTGAAGGAGCATCAGCCATTCTTTAAAAAAGATATAAATTACCTCCTCATTTTATGGTGGCTTTAGAAATGGCAAGAAACTACTGCCCCACAACTGAAGCTTACAACGTGTGAAGGACAAATTGGTGGCAGTTCCTTATGTCTGTAGAAATGCTTATTTATTGTCATTTGAGTCAAAAAGCAAGACAAGCAGTGCAAAGCTGCAAATGGCACTGAGAATTTAGATTACCAGCAGACTTGAGCACAATCTCTTTCTCTCAGAAGTCAGCTCGTAACAGAAAAATGGAGGCCCGGCTTGGCTAAAGATACGTCGCGGCTTTATTCTGTTCTGATTGGCTCAACAAGCAGGGAAACCCCATGCGCACGGCAGCTTCACCATGCTCCATGTGTAGCTGAATGAAACCAAATGTAGCAGTGGTCAGCAGCCACGTCGTCTGTTGCGGCTGGAAAAAATGGCGGCAGCACCCGTGCCATTATGGCAGGCCAAAGGAGCCAGACCAGCTGGAGCCTATTTTGAAAAACAGATCTGTGTACAGCCCTAGTTCCCAGATGAAAAAGGATTCCAAGCCCTGAAATGTCAAGGCCAAAACTTGAGTCATCCTCCCATGATATTTGAGTCATCCTCCCATGACATTTCAGGGCTTGGAATCCTTTTTCATCTGGGAACATCCTTCTCCTTCAGAGAAGGCTGAGAGGAGATATGATAGCCATGTATAAATATGTGAGAGGAAGCCACAGGGAGGAGGGAGCAAGCTTGTTTTCTTCTTCCTTGGAGACTAGGACGCGGAACAATGGCTTCAAACTACAAGAGAGGAGATTCCATCTGAACATTAGGAAGAACTTCCTGACTGTGAGAGCCGTTCAGCAGTGGAACTCTCTGCCCCGGAGTGTGGTGGAGGCTCCTTCTTTGGAAGCTTTTAAGCAGAGGCTGGATGGCCATTTGTCAGGGGTGATTTGAATGCAATGTTCCTGCTTCTTGGCAGGGGGTTGGACTGGATGGCCCATGAGGTCTCTTCCAACTCTTTGATTCTATGATTCTATATCTCCAAGGGGCAACCTTGCTGATGTCATTAAGTAAGACATATGAAGCATCAACCACAGAAGTTCAGAACATGTCAATTCAAATAATAACCACTAAATCTTACCACACATCCAAAAATGCAGTTTCATGGGCAAGTTCAGTTTCCCAAGCTATGCACCAAACAAAGTGGTAGTTCTCAAACTTTGCTTCCCCAGAAATCCTAGCCAGCTTGTCCAGTGGTGAGGAATTCTGGGAGCTGAAGTCCAAAATATATGGAGAACCAAAATTTGAGAGCCATTGGAATAAAACACACAGAGAGACATCCCACAAAACTTTTTCAGATCTTTGCAAGTACTGTTTTTAAAGATTAAAGGAAGATACAATTCTATCAGAGAACATTTTCCAAGTTCTGCTTTGAACAGAAAATGTTCTGCAGTAGGGTCCCCAGTAAAATGGCCTAGATTCTATTGATTTGTTCTATCTAGGGTAGACCCATTGAACCATCCATTGAACCATCCATTGAATGAAGAGCCCATAGGTCTACTTGAGGGCCAGCATGGTAGTGGTTGGAGTGCTAAACTAGAAGTCCGATACCTCAGGGGTTGAATTCCTGCTCAGCCATAGAGACTCCCCTGGATAACCTTAGGAAATCCACACTCTCTGGACCTCAGAATAAGATAAGGCCACATCTTTCTGAATAAAGCTTGGCAAGAAAAAACAGTGATAGGATCATCACAAATCAGAATCAACTTGAAGTTTCATAACACACTCTGGTTAGGTCTGCCAAGAGGATTCTGTCTAAATTGTGTGAGAGTGTGCAATTGCACACAAGTGTGTGTCAATTTCCCTTCAAACATTTTAAGAAATGCTATCACACTGAGAGGACTGGGATTCTCATGGGCAATTTTGTCATTGGTTTAGTGGACAAATTAATTTTTGACCAAAATGTAGAGTTGTCGGGAGGGACAGAGAGCCATCAAAATGTCCTCGGGGTTAGATTTGACCCTCAGGGCACGCCATCCCCATGCCATGCTATTAGGAGCTCTTTAAAATCTCACAGGTGAGAGCTTCTGTGTGTAAGGCATTTATTCAAAAAGTGAGCAATAGTCTCTTCTAGAAACAGTCCAAAATGGTAAAGCAGGGAGGGAGGAGAATGGCTAGGTGGGGGATATCCTGTGGAGGGAAAAGCAGGTGAAGAATAAGATAAACAGCACTTTTTTTGCAACCCAACATTTCAGGGGACCTGAAAATGCCCCTTCCTTGTGTTCACCTTATTCATCAAATAAGGCACCGGGACTTAGATCTGCTGATGCTGCAAGCTAATCCTGCTGCCTTTTGCTGATGGGGAAAGTCTGTTTTTGCCACAAGGTCACCGTCCTGCCATTCAACACAACACCAGTGATGCGGCCTTTGATGCTCCTGTCCATGGGAGCCAGGCTCTAGTGCTGCTCAAAGGCAGAGCCTACTGGGAAATGCCAGAATTTGGTCCTCCAACATGTGGCTGTAATAGGCAATGCAAGGGTTGGGTTATTTTTGTTATGCAGAAAATATAGAATGTGTTTTCTGCATTGCTGAATCAGTCTAATCACCTCATTCCAAGAGGAAGCATTTTTGCTGCTGCTTGTCGTTTTACTCTGTGAAGAGCTTCAGCATGTTTGCTCTTTAAAACCAGGGTTGGATTATAAATTTGAAGAAGGGGTCATTGCTCATGGGAGTGCCTATTTTTCAATCCCTTCAAGCAGAACTGAGGAAGGTGAACACGAGGGATGTGCCCCTCTGTGAAGTCTGTTTCCCAGCAGATTGTTAGACAGGAATGGCAAAAATAATTCCAACCCATTACTAAGCAGACTTTAAAACAAGAAATAAGAAAAACAAGGCTCTGCTTCTTTCTGCATTTCTCCAATATAGTCCCATGTATGTAGAGGTGTGTGAACAGCAGACTCACTTGTTATGCAAGCTCATTAACAGCAGATTCAGTTTAACATAAAGAGCTTTGAATGCCATCGAATCCTGTAATACTTCACAGTATCTATAGAAGTGTTGTGTCTAGACCTTCAGGATGATTTTATGGTTAACTTCCTGCAGATATTCTGTCTAAGGTTTTGCTGAAATGTTTACACAAAGGGTCCTGGAACAGATCATTCACATAATATATGGCCCTACTGTATTTTAAAATATTCACATTTTGTGTGCATTTAATGTTTGTCTGAAACTTTAAGTTATATTGCAAAGCAAGAAATTTTGGTCCAGAAGAAGAAAAATTACAGGGGGGGGGGCACATTCATATGGGGGGGGGGTGCAATGCTGCACCTCTAGTGTTGGTGAAAGTAAAACATGGTCTCCATTGTTTGTGAAGTTTTTCACACAATCTAAATAATGAATGCTTAATTATTTAACATTACCCAACCAATTGGCAAGTTCATGTAACGGTTATCTGTTCCCTCCCATTGTTTAGAGGCATCAATACAGCTAAGAAGTATGCTGACAGTTACAGGCATTTCCCAAACAAAATAGGTTCTATAGGTTAGTTTTTAAGTTGAATTTGTATGGAAGGACCTCATCAGATGGAGGTCCAGAAGCCCGGGAACAGTGGGGGAAACCATGGGCAATGCCCAGCTTTGTCTCCTTACCATGGTTGGTTGTGGATGGTGTTTCCTGGTTATCCTTGGCTTCCTCTCATGCTATCTCCAGCTTCTTCAATGAGGGCTTCCTCTTAGCACACTTCTGGCGAGCTGCCAGGACAGAGCCCAACTGAGCCCAGCAGTGCTGCAGAATTCAAAGAGGCATGAAGGGAGGGCAAAAGGGAGAAACGTGCCATGAGGAAGGAAAGCTAACCCTGACTGGGACCACCATCCATCTGGAAACCGATGTCCTCACTGCAGAAGAACATGCGGATCAAGAATAGGGCTCCACAGCTACCTACGGACCCACCACCGAGACACCACATCTGGAAGACCATCATCCTTGAGCTACGAGGGATCGCCTAAGTAACACACACACACACACACCCTATATATAATAGTTTTGGATAGCATAGGGAATGGTTAACACCCCTGTTGTATTTGTTTTGCTGTCTGTGCCACTGTTCAGAAGATTTCACCTCACTTTCTGTCCCTGTGATAATTGGATTTTGAAAAAATTAGCTTGCTGTGGAAAAAAGGATTGGTACTAAAGCTTCAATTGAGACACCTTTTCCACATGATAACTCTTTCAGTAGTGATTTTCCCTTCTGAGGGGTAGATTTCTCTCCATTCCTGTTGTCTCACCCCCATTCTTAACTATTAGTCATTTGCAAGTTGAATGTTTGTAACTCAGGGACTGCCTGTACTTTAGTCTAATTCAACTACATCTGTCTCTTGTTTACAAATTTTCACCTGCCTTGTAACATTGGACTCCTTTTTTCTAACCTTCTAATTTTCTCCAGAACCATTTGCTTTTCTATTCTCAAGCATTCGAGCTCAAGATCATAGATCTTTTGGCAATATCAACATTTGGAAAACCTAGAGCAGAAATTGCATGCATTCATCTGGCCACAGATGCAATGCTTGTCACGGATGGTACGAGGCATGGAGAACTAAACATGTGAAGAAAGGAGCTGGGCAGTTTAGAGAAGCGAAGACCTGGAGTGACATGACTGCCCTCTTCAGATACCTCAAGGGTTGTCACAGAGAGGACAGGCCTGTTCTCTGCTCCTGCAGAGGATATGACCAGATTTAATGGTTTCAGGTTGCAGGACAGTAGATTTCAATTGAGGAATAGAAAGACCTTATTGAAAGTAAGAGCAGTTCAGCAATGGAACCAATTGCCAGAGAGATGGTGAGGTCTTCTTCACATCTATAAAAAGATCCTGTTCCAAACTGCGGGACTGGGCTTGGTAGCTCATGAGAGCCCTTCCAGCAATATGATGCTATGATTTCATGGATGCAAGGCTCATGACTTCTCTTTTCCAATTAAGATAGATTAAAGTTGATAGATCAAAAACCCTACTAGGGAGGGGGCGTAATAAGGTGGATTGGGGGTGGCATGATGCTCAAAGCACTGAACCTTTTCTTTCCTATTCTAAAGGGGATTGTGCAAATTCTTTCTGAGTTTGGTTTTAGATTTTTTTTTTGTTCTGACCTCATGGCACCTGTAGTTATACAAAGGGAACAATTCCTATCCATGCCAATTAAGGTGCACAACCTTTGTGAGGCCTGTCTGAGGTCAGTCTCTGTCCTTCCTGCAAAGTTTTTCCCGACTGTTGCTCTTCTAATTTCATCCATCTCTTCTGATAATGAGCACCACTGTCTGCACCAGCTTCCGGAGCATACATTTCAGCTCTGTTAGCGATTGTGTTCTTCCTCCCCATTCCTTTTTCTGTGTCATTTCCTCCATGCCATTTTTCCCTATGGTGGAGATCATGCTTGGTCAAATTATATGTGCTGGCTTCCTTTTGACCAGTTCCCAAAATGCCAGCATTGTGGTTTTGCAAAAGAGAGATCAAACTACAGAGTTTTGACAACTTTATTTCACCAGCCTGCCCACCCTCCCCTGGTGACTTTAAACTCTTTGGTGAGACTAAGCCATAGTTATGAGCCCTTGTTCTACAGACATCCAAATTAGTCATATCGATCTTCCTTTGCCGGAATACCCCAGCTTGGGAAAGCTATACAACTCTCAGTGATGGGAAGAAGAATCTGATGTACTAGCTCTGATGTACTAGAAGAGATTGCTTAGTTTGGTTGAGCCCTTGCTATGAAAGGTGCTAGATTCAGTTTATTCAACTGCTAAGGTTGAGAAATACAGACATCTGGGTGAAATGATAGCAATCAACATTGACCAGGAATGGGTAAAGGGCAGTTCTTATCCTTCAGGGCATATGTCGCCAAGCAACTATAGTGTGGCCAAGATGGCAAAAAGTGTTGATGAAGAAGAACACAGACATTAGGAGAGCCCACAGCAGTTTTCTCTTGGCTACACTTATTGGGAAGTTCAAGATCCTATCCCCTGCTCTGTTAGTTGAGTACAAAACTACTTCTGCATTTGGAACTCAGTCTGCAGCAACCAAAGGAAACTGAGGGCAATGTGAGGGAATAGAAACATTTAAAAATAGCTAGAAGAGTGAGTTGACAGAGGATTAGTTGGGACTGTTCCTATCAGTTTGGGACAGTTGTAGAGAATGCAGCCCAGGGGACATGTGCAGCCCTTGAGACTCAAGTCTGTGACATTTGAAGCTACCTGGTTTGTCCCCAACCTTTTAAAGCAAGCCTCTTAATAGTGACATTAAACCCAAGAATTATTCAAAATACATACAAACTGCTCAAAAATCCAGCGGTTTTGATTCTCCGCAACATGAAATAAATCCTTGGAATGGGGCAACTGAAACTGAAAGTGACATGGAAGTTCACCACCAATGTGGCCCACAGAAGGACAAAGACTGACTCTCCATGGGATACTAACCATCAGTGCATGTGGACCATATGTTCCCAACATAGTGCAGATGTTCATAACGGGCAAACTGAGATGTAGGTTTTTTTCCACATGAAGCTGCTAAAGCATAATGATGGTAAGATAATGTCTTTGAGCTTAAAGCACAGTGCTGTGTCTGTTCCATAATCACATTGAACTTGATTCATGATGGAGTCATCTCTTTTCATTAATGGGGAAAATCCTGTTGGTCTGCAACAATTCCCTGTGTGATGATATTCTTTCACAGCAGTCCCAGTAGAAGTCTGGTAAGAAAGCTGAAACTATACAACTGCATAGTTAAGCAAAATAGGGGATTTTTTTTTGAGAAAAATAGGGGGGGGGACCCACTGTGTGCATGTGTCGGGTAGGCCAAACACAGGTAGGAAGTGATGCTGCCTGAAAGATGGATCATGTAAATTTGCATCAACGAAGTGCCAGCATCATATAAATACACCAAGATGTGAAAAAAATTGTTCCATAATGGTATGTTTCCGTTTCCTTAAACTATGAGATTTAAGGTGTGACAGAGTTCATAGCCAATGAAGTAGGAGGAAAAAATGAAAACAAAAGAGATGTGATGAATGACAGATTGAGTAAAGTATACCCTACAGCTTTACTCAATCTGTCATTCATCATTTTCTAGATGAGCCCCAAGTCACATATGATTAAACAACATCACAGTGTGATCAAGATGGTAATTATGAATGAGGAAGAACTCACACACCAGGAGAGGTTACAGCAGTTTGCTTTTTTCTGAGCCTACTGGGGAAATCCGGGTTCTACACCCTCATCCCCTCTTTTTCCTGTTCAATTATCTGAGTGGAAATTAATTTTGGACTTTAAACATACTTTGCAGCAACTGAAGTAAGGTGAGGACAAAGAGGAAATGTGGAAGGAAGGAAGAAAGAGAAAAACTGGAACATTTTTAAAGAAAATGGGATAAGAAATGATTAATCAGGTCCATCCCTCTCAAATCGGGGCAGTTCCAGGGTATGATAAAGAACAGAGGAGAAACCTAAGATGAGAAAAAGAGAGAAGCTGAAGGTTAATCGGATGAATCTTAGATTAATCAAGATGAGAAATGGCTACAATAGAAAGGTATCCCAGAAAAAAGGAGCAAAGCTTCTTTGCACGGGATAGCACAACAACTTTAGAATGCCCTCTTTAGGAAGTACACACTGTTCCCTCTTTGCTGACTTTCAGGAAGTTTTCAAAGACTTATTAATCCCACTTAGTAGAAGATTAAATTGATTGTGCTTCTGATTAAGGTTTTATCTTCTGCTGCTACTCTTTTAATTGCTGTATCTTACTTGTTGTCTTCAAGATTTATGTACTCAATAACGTTTTTGGGGTGATTATGTATTCTGTATTTTTAAGAAGCTGCCTTCCATTTTGTGCAGAGATTTCATTCTGAAATAGCAAGCTATAAATCTATATAGTCATCATTGCCACCCTCTGTCATACTTGATTTAATCACTATGAGACTTTTGGGGATTGATAAGAATATTGTTGGGTCTAAATAGTCTGAAAGCATCAGATCCTGACTGATCTTGGGTGCTAAGCAGGATCAACCCAGGTTAGTATTTGGATGGTAGATTGCCAGTGACTACCAGGTGTCATGGAGTATATTTCAGAGGAAGGAACAAGTAAAACCATCTCTTCACTATTCCTTGTCTAAGAAAACCCTATGAAATTCATGGGGTCCCCATACTTCAACAAGCAATTGGAAGGCACATATATACATATTGATGCAGAATTATGTGATCAGAATCCCCTAGACCAGTCATGGGCAAACTTCAGCGCTCCAGATGTTTTGGTTTTCAACTCCCACAATTCCTAACAGCCTACCGGCTGTTAGGAATTGTGGGAGTTGGAGACCAAAACACCTGGAGGGCCAAAGTTTGTCCATTCCTGGTCTAGACCAAGGTTGGAAGTGGTGTGACCCTCCAGATTATGGTAGCTTGCAAGTCCCAATGAAACTCTCTAAGGAGAGCTAGAGAGAAGAGAAGGTGCAGTTGTCAAGCACAGGAAAGGCCTCTTCTCTAGTGTAGTAGCCTTTCTGTTTGAGTATAGGCCTATGAATGTGAAACCCAGTCCCTGTTCAGCTATGGAAACTCACTAGGAGATCTTGAGCGAGTTAGCCCAATGATAGGGTCACTTTAAGAGTCACCAAAACAATTTGAAGACACACAAGAATAGCAAATTTAAGAGAAACAAAGGGTAAACTCTTTATAGTGGGATTTACATATTACATTTGCATCTATTTTGAATATTGTACTTAGGTCTTTAAGATTAGATAACAGAACTCAAGCTGAGCAATATCTGATCTTCTTTCTTTCTTTTACTCAACATCATCCAAAACACATTCACTCCCAACAGAGTCTCATACAAGTAACTGTTTCTCCCAGTTGTCACCAACTGACTACTTCTGTCCAAAGACAGTCCTCACTTTTACAATTTTTCTCTCCCTATAGAGACCCCTTCCTCCCAAACAGCATTTGGATGCTCTGATTGTCTGCCTTCGGTTATTCTCAAGCATTGCTTATTACTTAAGTCATACAAGCCCTACTCAGTAATATATTTGAAAGGTTTCTCCCTGTTTTTCCCCAGTAAGAGTTTTGAAGCCTCCTGTAGCATACCACTTGTTTGTTTCTTGATTAATCTGAAGCTATAAAATGAAAAATAAATACAAGTCAGAGCGCTTGTACTGATATTTGAGTTTGATTCTGTAATATTCCTGACACGATACTGAAATCAAAACAAAACCCTGCGGCTTCATTTCTAAGTACGTTTAAGGCCAAATAGGAGATTAAAGTCTTTATTACTCAACTCTTTCCACTGAATTTTTAATCTAGATACCTTCTGCATAGGTTGCTGGCAAATGCGTTCAGGTTTCCCTGCCAGACAGATCAGAGCTATCTGCCAACTGTTTAGCAGTCATTTGTAAAGCATCAGAAAGTTTTGTCTAGCAAGCTCTGGTCCTGGAAGACTTCACTCACAAAGGAGCTGATCAGCTGTCAGATCCAAGCTGATCGGCATTCAGTTTTGATCAAGCTCATGGCTGAAACACCAGCACATTGTTTAAGAAACGTTAACACAAGTGATACAGCCAAGAACTAAACTGGGTGATTGTATGTCAAACAAGAGGGTGAATTTAGTTACCTTTCCAGTCTTTGACAAGTTGGTTTCTGCTAACTTTCCCCCCTAGACTTGTTTTTAACATTGTCCTTTGTTAGTGTTAGTGTCACTCAAAATATTGTTTATTTAGTTGAATTTGACACTCAGTTAAACTGGACCCCAGTGTTTTATTTCCATCCAATGACATTGGACAGTTATGATAAGTGACACGCAGAGGTATATAACTGAATGGCTTGCACAGTGGGAATGCATCTACACCATAGAATTAGTGCAGTTTGCTTCTACTTTAATTGCCATGGTTCAATATTATAGAATCTTGGGATCTGTAGTGTAGTGAAGTACTGATATTCAGTTTTTATGGCCTAAATTTTAAATTCAGTTTTTATAGTCTAGGCTTTAGCACAGCGGGTTAAACCACCAGCTGCAGAAAATCATGACAACCGAAAGGTCAACAATTCAAGCCAAGGTTCAAGTGAGCTCCCAACCATCAGCACCGCTTCTGCTCACCTAGCAGTTCAAAAACAGTAATGTGAGTAGATAAATAGGTACCGCTTTGGCAGGGAGGAAATAAAAGGCTCCAATGCGCACCTGCCGGCAATTCGATCAGAAGAGCACCTAAAGACAACAAAGATCCTTGACATGGAAGATGGAGTGACAGCACCCCCCCCCCATGGCCAGAGTCGAGCACAGCCTCCAGGTGCCAGAGATGGAAAAAGGTGGAAAGCCTTTATCTCTGTTTATGTACTGTCTGTCTTTGTTAATTGCATAATGACATTGAATATTTGCCATTTTTGTGTAATATAATTGTTGCTGTTGTTGTTACCGCTGCTGCTGTTGCTCTTGTTGTTAAATATAAAAATCTGAATTTTTCTCTCTTGAATTTCATGTTATTAATTTCTGTCCAATGTTCTAGTTCATCTGGTTCTAGTTGCTATTTTCCAATGTGTTGTCCACCTCTCCTCACCACAGTTTTGTGTCATCTGCAAACCTGATAAGGATTCCCTCCACCCCCATCATCTAAGAGTATATCTACATGGGCACTAAAACCAGAAGCAGGTAAGGATTGGTTCCATGGCATTTAAATGGTGCATGAAGCCAATTCACCCTCAACATGGGGCACAGCTGCTTAATGCAGTTCTGCCCCACATTAGGCAAAGTTGGGCAATGTTCCCATTTCCTCTGAGCTCTGGAGCAGCCCAGCACTTTTGGGCAGCATTAACAATTGGCCAATTCTCAATCAGAACAATTTAAATTGCCATGGCTCAATGCTACAGAATACGGGAACTGTAGTTTTATCAGGTCTTTAGCCTTCTCAGCTGAAGTGTGCTGGTGCCTCAACAACCATGAACCCCAGGGTTCCATGGCATCAAGCCATGGCACTTAAGGTGAAATCAAACTGTATTAATTCCTCAGTGTAGATACATCCTTAGACTCAGCATTCATTACACCAACTTCCTGTCATGCAAAGGAGAATTAAGGAGTTCAGTTAGTGTTAGTTAGTGTTGGGCTACGACTCCAGAGACTAGGATTTGAATCCTTGCTTGGTCTTGAAAATTCAGTGGGTGGCCCTTGGGAAGTTGCTGCTCTCAGCACCTTGCATCAGCTCCTCGATCATGGTTATCAATAAAAAAAAATTATAAAGATGTCAGTTTTCAAGAGCAGTATATACATGACTTTTTTTCTATTGGAAATGTATATCTAGTTTGCTCAGTGGGCATGTTTTGCTTTTCAATATGCATAGCGTTTGTCCCATTATCCCACTGCAAAGCCTCTCCGAGGATAAAAAAATATGTTGCTTTACAAACAGAGTAGCTGCTTATCAGACTTCCAATTCTCAGGTGTTTTAATTGTCTGCCAAACAGACCAAAAAGTCACATGTACACAATGAATCCAAAGCACCTCAGCCCCACATTATTGTTCCTGCGAAATCAAAATGTGCACCGCAATCTTCTCCCTTGGAACAGCTCTATTGTGTGCTGCAAGTGTGTGCATCTGAATGTATATTAAAAGTAATGTGCCGAGCAGAGCGAAACACCTTTTAGAAATGTGCAGCTTTGTGGGAATGAGGAGGTATTTTTAATCAAAAGCACAATACAGACATCATTAATGCTGTGGTTTGCTAGATTTTATTTTTTGCCCTTTTTCTTTCGAGTAGCTTTCCTTTAATTGATTCCTGAAGGTCATCACAAGGGCAGATAGTGAGAGTGGTTGCAGATTTTTAGCATGACAGTTTAGGGATGTAGGAGTTTTCTCTCTCTTTTGACAAGGAAAGAAGAGAAGAAAGAGATGGAGAAAGAAAGGAAAGACTGAGCTGGGGCACAAACTATGCATCTCTATTCTAGAGTAAAATAGAGCACAAGATAGCATTTTAAATCTTTTATACTGGATTTTTTGCTCTTTTTGTGTGCTTTCAAGTTGTTTCTAATTTATGGAAATCCTTATGAATCTATCACTGGGTTTCTTGGCAAGATTTGTTCAGCCTTCCTCTGAGGTTGAGAGAGTGTGACTTTTTCAAGTTCACCTAATGATTTTCCCCATGGATTCAAAGTAGCGTTCTAGTGCAAAACCCAAACCTCTACACCATACCAGCTCTCTGGCATGGATTACAAGAACTGCAAAACCTAGCAAATGTTTTGCAAAATTTTACTCCTGCTTATATCTTTTTTTAAAAAAAGAACTAGAATAAATGCCATCCACACTTGCACACAGGCCTGGATTCACCTTTTATTCAGCACCACACAAAAATCCAGTGGTAGTAACTAGTTTATTGAAGAAAGTAATTATAAAAGGCAAAAAGGCAACATAAAAATCAATTTCCCAAAAGGCAATAGAAAAAAAGGCTTTTCAAAAGGCAATAGTCCATATATCAAAGTTCTGTTAAAAAAAAAGACAAGATACGTGAAAAAGCCAGGAATCAACCTTGCCAGGCATAAATCCACAACCAGGAACACAGGAACTACTTCCTAAACATGAATCCATAAACATGAGTACAAGATTTTCCTAAAGATGCAAAACATAGACCTGAGCATGGAACAAAAACAAGATCCAAGGTGTACACAGTAACACAGCGTTGCCTGATCTAACCATTTCAGTAAACAACATTTTAATTTAAGGACCACAAGCCATGAAGTCATGCCTTTGACATCTGGTCTGTTTCAAGGATTTCTCACAAAGTCTCTGTGGTCTCCATAATCTGACACTCTTCTCTCGGAAATCGAGTCTCAGACTCTTACTAACCTCAGGTGTCTTCTCAGGGGAAAGATCTTTCCCTTCCAGCTCCTTATCTTCCGTTGCCAAGGAACAACTAGGGAAAAAGTGCTTCCTATATTCTGATGCTGAAGCATCTCCATCTCCTCACTGCTTCAAAGCCATTTCTTTCTAACCAGACACAGATCTATCCTCCCAGACATAATCATGATCTGAAATCCCCTCATTTCCCACACTGGAAAACCCATCTGTAAGGAAGCGTAATCCCACCTAAATGGGATTACCAAAATTAAATAAATATGTATGTTAATCCACCT
>NW_026844366.1:331885122-331903811 GCF_025583915.1 Anolis sagrei ordinatus | reverse complement strand
CGGTTTGCGATTTCAATGTAAACCAATGGGGAATGATCAAATAGGTGAAAACTGACATTCTTGCAGTAAATTAAGCCTCTTTGAGACCTTTTGCGATTTCAATGTAAAACAATGGGGAATGATGAAATAGTTGAAAACTGACATTCTTGCAGTTACTTGAGTCTTTTTGAGAACGTTTGCGATTTCAATGTAAACCAATGGGGAATGATCAAATAGGTGAAAACTGACATTCTTACAGTAACTTGAGTCTTTTCAATGTAAACCAATGGGGAATGATCAAATAGGTGAAAACTGACATTCTTGCAGTTACTTGACTCTTTTTGAGACGGTTTGCGATTTCAATGTAAACCAATGGGGAATGATCAAACAGGTGAAAACTGACTTCTTGCAGTAACTTGAGTCTTTTTGAGACGGTTTGCCATTTCAATGTAAACCAATGGGGAATGATCAAATAGGTGAAAACTGACATTCTTGCAGTTACGTGAGTCTTTTTGAGACGGTTTGCGATTTCAATGTAAACCAATGGGGAATGATCAAATAGGTGAAAACTGACATTCTTGAAGTAACGAGTTTTTGAGACCGTTTGCAATTTCAATGTAAAACAATGGGGAATGATCAAATAGGTGAAAACACATTCTTGCAGTTAATTGAGCCTTTTTGAGACGGTTTGCGATTTCAATGTAAACCAACGGGGAATGATCAAATAGGTGAAAACTGACATTCTTGCAGTTACTTGAGTTTTTGAGACGGTTTGCGATTTCAATGTAAACCAATGGGGAATGATCAAACAGGTGAAAACTGACTTCTTGCAGTAACTTGAACCTTTTTGAGACGGTTTGCAATTTCAATGTAAACCAATGGGGAATGATCAAAAAGGTGAAAACTGACATTCTTGCAGTAACTTGAGTCTTTTTGAGACCGTTTGCGATTTCAATGTAACCCAATGGGGAATGATCAAATAGGTGAAAACTGACATTCTTGCAGTTTGAGTCTTTTTGAGACGGCTTGCGATTTCAATGTAAACCAATGGGGAATGATCAAATAGGTGAAAACTGACATTCTTGCAGTTACGTGAGTATTTTTGAGACGGTTTGCGATTCCAATGTAAACCAGTGGGGAATGATCAAACAGGTGAAAACTGACATTCTTGCAGTAACGAGTCTTTTTGAGACGGTTTGCGATTTCAATGTAAACCAATGGGGAACGATCAAAAAGGTGAAAAATGACATTCTTGCAGTAATTTGAGTCTTTTTGAGACCGTTTGCGATTTCAATGTAAACGAATGGGGAATGATCAAATAGGTGAAAACTGGCATTCTTGCAGTAATTTGAGTCTTTTTGAGACGGCTTGCGATTTCAATGTAAACCAATGGGGAATGATCAAATAGGTGAAAACTGTCTTGCAGTAACTTGAGTCTTTTTGAGACGGTTTGCGATTTCAATGTAAACCAATGGGGAATGATCAAATAGGTGAAAACTGACATTCTTGCAGTAACTTGTCTTTTTGAGACCGTTTGTGATTTCAATGTAAACCAATGGGGAATGATCAAATAGGTGAAAACTTACATTCTTGCAGTAACTTGAGTCTTTTTGAGACGGCTTGCGATTTCAATGTAAACCAATGGGGAATGATCAAATAGGTGAAAACTGACATTCTTGCAGTAACTTGAGTCTTTTTGAGACGCTTTGCGATTTCAATGTAAACCAAAGGGAATGATCAAATAGGTGAAAACTGACATTCTTGCAGTTACGTGAGTCTTTTTGAGACGGTTTGCGATTTCAGTGTAAACCAATGGGGAATGAACAAATAGGTGAAAACTGACATTCTTGCAGTTACGTGAGTCTTTTTGAGACGGTTTGCGATTTCAATGTAAACCAATGGGGAATGATCAAATAGGTGAAAACTTACATTCTTGCAGTAACTTGAGTCTTTTTGAGACGGCTTGCGATTTCAATGTAAACCAATGGGGAATGATCAAATAGGTGAAAACTGACATTCTTGTTCTTTTGTCACCTGGCAGATCTTTTCTCTTAAATCCTTCTTTTAAGGTTGTTATTTGATCTGCCATACCCGCTGCCTCTACAATTGTGGATGGCTTGCGATCCTGAATCACCCAACGAATATCATAAGGCACTAGTTGGAAAAACTGCTCCAGCTTCAAAAGTTCCCTCAGCTGTTGATAATCTTCCACCTCAGATGTCCTTATCCAACTATCGAACAGTTGAGACAATCTTGAGGCCACCTGACCAAAACTTTGAGTTTTATCTTTCTTTAATGTCCTGAACTTAAATCTATAATATTCAGGAGTCAATCTAAATTCTTGTTGAATCTGTTTCTTAAACAGATCATAGTCTCCATATGAATCCTCAGACATCTGTCCATAAATCTGCAAAAGTTTCCCACTTATCTGAGGCCTTAGGTATGTCATCCATTTTTCCTTAGCCACCCCAAAATCTCGACAACATCTCTCAAAAGATATTAGGAATTTCTCTGGGCCATCGTCTTTGGTAAATTTTGGGAATTTTTCTTCAAATCTGGGGTATCTCCTCCAGATCTCCCTTCCTGGATATCCCTGGATGTTTGAGACAAAGCCAATCTTTGTTTCTCTAGCTCAAACTCCATTCTCTTCCATTCTAACTCCTGTTCCAATTCTCTCACTCTCTGTCTTTCTTCAAACTCTCTCTGTTTTTCCTCCATCTCCAATCGTTTCATCTCTAGTTTATACTTACAAGCCATTTCTGAGAAAGGCATCGGCTCGGTCTCTGTCTCAGAGCTCGAACTTTCCTCTTGGTCTACCTCTCTTTCCTCAGCCAGCTTTCTCTGTCGCCTGGTAGCCATCTTTCAGCAACTTTTACCTCACAACTTATTCAAAATTAACTTAAGGCACTCGATCAGTTGTTACACGAATCCCGTCGTCTGCCACCAAAAATGTAAGGAAGCGTAATCCCACCTAAATGGGATTACCAAAATTAAATAAATATGTATATTAATCCACCTAATTTCAACCTAAATTATAAGGAAGTCCCAAAATTGCTTGATTACACTGCCACCATTATATATATATATATAGAGACGTTGGAATTGAAGTCTCTATTTATCCCTATCTGCGTTGTGAGGCACTTTGGTAGAGTGGATTGCACCAAATGTAAAATCAATGGAGGAGGCAGATTTATAACACAGAGAGAACAAGTTTATTGTTAACAGAGCGTAATTGTTGCAATACTGAGATGTTGAACTTGGCACAAGCTTGATGGTTACAATATGGCTTGGTAGAGATACATTCAGGCTTCTGATGTTACAATCCTTTAAACTCCTTCTTCAGTGAAGTACTTTATTATTTCAGTGTTCCCTGTTGTGAATATTCACTCTGTTTGTCCTATACCGGATCAAACCACCGATCTCCAGTCTTTCACTACTGGGATCCCTAAAACCCCCTTTGTTAGATTCTTTTTAACACAAGCAATCTAACAAGGTTTCACCTTCAGCTCCCTTGCTGAAGAAATATTCACAAATGCTAAGAACTAACTGAATCTATACTGCTTCACCACACAGAGCCCTAACTGACTCCGCTCCTCTTCTCAGGGTCTCATCCTCCTGACTACCCATTAACTGTTACTTTCAAACCTTTTTCTCCTTAAGCTCCGCCCACCTTCTCCTCTGCCTTATCACCATGGCAACCTATCTCTCACAGCTAGGCCATGGCCACGCATGTAAAACATAAATACAGTTTAAACACAGTACAATAAACCCTTTATAATAAACACTTCTCTACACCATCATTCTTCACAACCTCTGGCTGAACAATCCCTTTATCTTCAGTCTCTGGCTGAACCACAGCATCCATCTGAACAGTCAAAAAGAAGTACTGTAAAGCTAAGCAATGAAAAAAAGCATACACGAAGAGAACCCATTTTGGAATTAGTACCCAAACAATCTACAAAACATGCATGGTGGACAAAGCTAAAAATACCAAGGTCTAAATCCAGTTGCTACTTTCATTTGGACAGGACCAATATCACTTAAAAAGTCATCAAGCCCTCCAACAAATCACAGATGAAAATTGGAGCAAAGGTGACAAATTATGGCACTTGTAGTTTTACAAGGTTGTTAGCTATCTCTGCCAAAGAGTACTGGTGCCTCACCAAACTACAAATCCCCAAATTCCATAGCATTGATTAATGGCAATTACAGTAGGGTCAAACTCTATTCGTTCTACAGTGCAGGTGCACCTTCAGTGTCTTCAGTTTTCATAATTGTAATTGTCAGCTACAACCATTACAATTTTGACAAATGCAGAGTGGCACAAATGATGGCTAGATCTGAGTCTACTAGAGGGATTAGAATTAACACCGTTATATTAGTTATGTTAGACAGTGAGAGACTACATCTGGAAAAATTAAACTAAGCCCAAGTGTGAAGGACCTCACACAACTCTGTCTTGTGTAATTTCATAGTTTATTTCTAGAAAAACATTGGACATATAATTTTCATTACTATGTTGTCCTCCAACCCTCCCAGTTGCCACCTTATTCACTCACTCTTCTTCCTTCTGGGAATTGGCAGTGGGAAGCAGAAGGAGGGAGAAGGAAGAAGAGGGATATTCCTAATAGTGCTGCATTGTGAAAACGAAGTATTTACAGGGGAAAGACTTTCAGAATTAGAGGGGAGAAGAGATTGGAGGACAGTTGGAGGACAAGCAGAGAGAATGTGTTTTCCTCATTGCTCCTTTTTTGCAGCCTTCACCTCCAATGAGTGTGGATTTTAGCTCCTACTCCTGTGAAGTGCATTGCTAAAAATCAGCAGTTGCCTTCTAACTATTGCCAATCAGCTATTTGCATGCCTTCCAACATTTCACAGAACAAGATACTTGGGGACCTTTCCCCTTGTTAGGACAGTAGTGCAATATACATTCTTACTCAAAAGCAAATCTCGCTTCTGCAAGGCTAACTACATTTATTAGGAACTGATCTTTTTCACATTTCCACTTCTTAATAAAAGTGGTTAGGCTAAGGCTGAATCTCCCCAGTAGAATCAATTTAGTTTGACACTATTTTAACTGCCATGGCTCAATGTTATGATACCTTGGGAGTTGTAGTTTGGAGAAATATAGTTCCCATGATTCCATAGCATTTAGCCATGGCAGCTTAAGTGATGCCAAACTGCATTAATTCACAATATAGCTGCACCCTTGCCCTGTAGTTTGGTACACAAATGGGGGAAGTAAACCTGATGCAAAGAAATTGCTTTAAATAAACATACACACAAGATTGCATCATAAAGATGTGTAGTTTGAGTATCTTGAAGAGATCCTCATATGTGGCAACTACACTACTAGATATATGCCACTACTCGCCAGTTGTGGCCAAATGCAATGCTTCTGGGTTTTTTTAACCTCTCCAAACAAGTTTTTTATGGCTTTACAATCTGAGAGTTCCTAGGCTCCAGAATAAATTATTTTACTGAGAAGTGTCTCCTCAGCTCCTAAAATTAAGATTCTGATAAACAGAAGGTTTTTCCACTAAATGATTGCAATATATAAAATGCAGTTGGCCCTCCATTTGACTTTTGCAGATTTGTTTAAAATGTTCCCTCTAGGAAACTCAAGGTCCTCTGGTGTGCTTCAACTTCCTGTGGACATGGTGCAGGAACTAGATATTCCTAGAGCAATATTGTCCAACCTTTGGTCCTCCAAGTGTTTTGGACTTCACCTCCCAAAATTCTGGACCATTGGACAAGCTGGCCAGGACTCCTGGGAGTTGGAGTTCCAAACACGTGGAGCACCAAAGTTTGGACAACACTGTTCCTAGAGAGAACACTTTTCAAAGAATCTCTTAAGTGTCCAAGTGTGATTTTATGATCAGCTTCCAGTGGAGTCAGTCACAGAATCATGCTGTCAGACCTAGAAATACCTAGAGATGTGTTATCTCAAATTTTAAAAAATAGCAATGTCTGTATTTGTGGTTTTTCGCAGTAATCCTATCAAAATCTAAGGAAATTTTATAAGTGGTAGGGAGAGAGGAACCAATTTTCCCCATCCAATGAAAGTTGGAGCAGATGGGAGTACACAACCAACCAGAAGACTCATATGATGAACTAAGGGTGACTCACACTTCTCTAATGGTAATGCAAATAGCCAATATTTGAACAGCATTATCTAGGCCAAAATATTTTCAATGTCTGCGTAGCGGAACCATGGAGAAAGCTGACAGGAAGAAAAACTTCTCATTTGAAAATTGAAATATAAGACTTTTGCAGATACTGTGGACACACTACAAATGAATGGGTCCTGCCTCATCAGACTAAAGCACAGATCCACTTCAAATCCAGTTTCTTCCTCCTGCAGAATCCTGAGATTTGTAGTTTAGTGAAACCTAGGACCTACCTGATTGAGCAATTTAAAGGCCCCTCCCTAAACTACAAACCCCAGAATTCTATAGGAGGCAGTATCCAGAGTTAGTGGATTCATGCTCTTGCAGTGGTTCCCAACCTTTGGGCCTCCAGGTGTTTTGGACTTCAGCTCCTACAGTTCCGAACAGCTGGAATGCTGGCTAGGATTTCTGGGAGTTGAAGTCCAAAACACTTGGAGACCTAAAGGTTGGGAACTACTGCCTGAGTGTGATGAGGTCATGTACTAGAGCAAATCAAAGCTGAATTCTCATTGGAAGCAATAATAACTATACAGAGGCTGTTGTGCTTTCGACATATCAGGATACAATGTGTCTCCCTGGAAATGATCATAGTACTTGGTTATGTAGACACCACACTACAAATGGACTGAATCAATGATGGAAACCATGACTACCCCAAGTTTATAAGACTTGAGCAGGACACTCAATGACTGGAGCTCCTGGAGGTCTCTCATTTATAGGGTCATTGGAGGTTGAAGTCAACTTGATGCCAAACAACAACAACAAAAAGATCTAGAATCATAGAATCATAGAATTGGAAGAGACCTCGTGGGCCATCCCGTCCAAACCCCTGCCAAGGAGCAAGAAAATCGCATTCAAAGCACCCCTGACAGATGGCCCTCCAAGCCTCTGTTTAAAAGCCTCCAAAAAAGGAGCCTCCACCAAACTCTGGGGCAGAGAGTTCCACTGCTGAAGAGCTCTCACCATTAGGAGGTTCTTCCTAGTGTTCAGGTGGAATCTCCTTTTTCTGTAGTTTGAAGCCATTGTTCCACATCCTAGTCTCCAGGGCAGCAGAAAACAAGCTTGCTCTCTCCTCCCTATGACTTCGCCTCACATATTTATACATGGCCATCATGTCTCCTCTCAGCTATCTCAGTTCTGCAGGCTTCATGAGGTGGTGCAGTTCAAACAGAGGTGTGGTGGGAAAATATGCTGACCCATGCGTCAGGCCCATAGCCAGGATTTTGATTTGGGAGGGGGCTGAGTTTGGTTTGGGGGGGGGGGAGGATCTACCCTAGCAAACCTTTTGTATTGTTATCCCAATACCCCCATGCATAAGGGGAATATTGAGCATGGTGATCAGATCATGATATGAATAAACATAACAGTTTAAATAATGTACCTTCTGGCAGACCACCCTGAGAATTTCGGGGCTGGGGGCTGAAGCCCCTTAAGTCCTGTCCCCCGTGTCCCCCTCGGCTACATGCCTGCCATGGGTCAACCTATAGCAGATGTTCTGAAGCTTGCATTTGTGCATCTCAATTTTTCAATAATTTCTACATACATTGGGGGGGGGGGGGATGTATTAATACTTCCCCACTAGTTGTTGCTCTTGTTGTATCCTACAAATCTGCCCATGAAAGTTTGGAAGCATTTTCGATTTGGTGTTAATTCTATTTCCTTTTCTCTTTTGACAATCAAGGACGAGTTTGCAAGTGACAACAGGTAAGTATTCTGTGATAACTATACAGAATGGCCTTATGTGTCATCTCGCAAGCACAGTAACTTTGCTGAACAACACATTGGAACATCACACATCATTCCCCTTGTCATCCATATTCCCCACATACATCACTCTTGAAAAATGTTCCTTGAAGAGAGTTTGCTTACATGCAGCTCTTGCTTTTGTGCTTTGCTGGGCCTGAAATTAAGTACGCCTCCAAATATTCAAGTGGATCAGAAAAAATATATATCAATTTATTCAGATTTGTTCCGTGATGAATAAGGTGTCAATCTAGCATGAAGGGGAAACGTATTAAACCTTTTCCCTCATTTTGCTGTTATAAGCCAATGTCCATATGCCATTTGTCAGTTGTCAACTAGCTGGAGGCCACTACACTTTCTAACAGAACAATCTGTCTCTCTATCTTGTTGTTGTTTAAAATGTTTGCCATTACCCATAGCAAAAAAAACTATGCATCCGATTCCAAATCACAGTTCCACAAATGTACCAGCAAAACCACTCCCCAACAAAACTCAGATATCCTACCATGTTTCCATGTTCACCATCTAAGACCATCTCCCTGCTGTTGCTCAAATGAAGATCTTAGTGCCAAACTCTCAATTTTTTAAAAAAAGCAAGAACAATGTGCTTGATTTTCAGCTCCTGTTCTTGTTGCTGTTTTTTTTTTACTCAGAAATGCAATATTAGATTACTGCTTGTCTTTAATCTGTCATGCAGTTGATGGGAACTATAAATAGCGCACACAGGAATGCTCATATTATCTTGGATATACATATAATTAGTGAACATCGAGCTAAATTAATTACAATGGGCTTAATTTAATTTTAACCATCAAAATGTTCTATCAGACAAGAGAGAAAATGTAATTTGAACACTCACACACACACACATGCTTGATGCATAAATTGGGTTGAGATTACCCTGCTGAGAAATTCATCCAAGGACATGACTCTCTATAGCAGAGACTCTGGGTAATACCTCTATATCAGGGTGGGCAACTCCAATGGAGTTGGGGATAGATTTAATTATTTGGAACTATTTGGGGGAGTGTACTGTTTTAAAAAAATTAAAATAAAAAATAAATCCAGCCATTTATAGAGTAATTAATTTTGAACTGAGCATACAGTGAGGGGAGATGGAAAGAGGATGTGGGACCATTTCCAAGTGAAGGATGAGCTTTTAAACTGGGACGAGTATGACTGAGAGGGCTAGAAGGAGGGTGGGGTTGTTTGTGACAAGACTTTCAGGGGGACTAAAGTGAGTGAGAGGGTGGATGGAGGTGGCCATTCAGATTGTTTTAAAGAAGGAATAGGATTTTAAGACAAGATTGGAGGGAGTGCATAGATTTATTTATTTATTCCCCCTATTTATACCTCGCCTTCCTCTACCCCAAGGGGGACTCAAGGCAACTTACATATGGAAATTATTCAATGCCTTAAACACATACAACATGAAGCTTAAAATCCATTGAATTAAAATTAATATATATTAAAATTTAAAAATTACATTCAATATTAAAATCACGCCATCCAAAAATCATAGTCTGAGGTCGTTCCGTAGTCATTGCACATATTCCAATTATATTATATTATTGCACTGCTTCTCCAAAGGCCTGGTCCCAGAGACAGGTTTTTACGTTCCTTCTGAATGCTAGGAGGAAGGGAGCTGATCTAATGTTGCAAGGGAGGTAGTTCGACAGCTGAGGGGCCACCACCAGGAAGGCCCCATCTCTCGTCCCCACCAGTCACAATTGCGAAGAAGGTGGGACTGAGAGCAGGGCCTTCTCAGAAGATCATAGTGAGAGATACATTCAGACAGGTAAGCTGAGCCAGAACCATTTAGGGCAGTGATTCTCAAACTGTGGGTCCCCAGGTGTTTTGGCCTACAACTCCCAGAAATCTGTTTACCAGCTGTAAGGGGGCTGAAGGCCAAAACATCTAGGGAACCAACGGGTTGAGAACCACTGGTTTAGAGCTTTATAGGCTAAAGCCAGCACTTTGAATTGTGCTCAGTAGCAAGACTGGCAGCCAGTGGAGCTGATGTAACAGAGGGGTTGTATGCTCCCTGTACGCCATTCTGGTGAGCAACCTGGCTGCCACCCATTGGAGCAACTGGAGCTTCCGAGCAGTCTTCAAAGGCAACCCCATGTAGAGCGTGTTGCAGTAATCTATACAGGATGTAACCAGAGCATGAACCACCATGGCCAAGTCTGACTTCCCAAGGTACAGGTGCAACTGGCACACAAGCTTTAGTTGCACAAAATGGGTAAGGTTAGCACATTTGCCAAGAGGCTTTAAGCAGGGACTAGAGTGAGTAGGATGGAAGGTGGAATGGAGCCATTTGCAAGCAAGGAATGAGATTTTAATCTGAAACTGGAGTGAGTGAAGTGAATAGACAAAGAAATGGGCACATATTCAGAGAGATTTTAAAATGAGACTGGAATGAGTGAGACAGAAGGAGCATGGGAGTGTTTGCAAGCCTAAGAGAGAAGTGGAATGAGTGGGGCAAATGGAAGGATGGGATTGGAGTGTTTGTGAGTGAGGGATGACATTTAGAGACGAGATTGGTGTGAGTGGAGTGGATAAAAGGAGTGAGTTGGAAGAGTTTATGTGAATATGGCCATACAGCCCGAAAAACTTACAGCAACCCAGTGATTCCGGTCATGAAAGCCTTCGACAACACATTGTGTTACGTTTGTTTGCCATAGCTGAGGAAAACAAAACAGTAACATTAATTCATCCCTTATATGGCTGAATACACAGCACTTCAAGGGTTGGATTTACTAAGCTCCCACCTGTGTTTCCATGAAATTTTAATAAACCAATTATTACTTTTTCTGCTAGCTGAGTTGCTTTTAATGTCTGGGTGGGCTTCCCATAGAGCAGACGACTGAAACATTATCCCCAAATAGTTAATTTTTTAAAACCTATGATGAACACCAAGAATCCGTTCATACAGTTTGTATATTCTATTAAACACCAAGATGTTGGTTTTCTCATTATTTATACTCAGCTGTTCATTTTTGCAACATTGGCTAAACACTTTTAATAGCCTATGTTGGCTATTTTGAGTATAACCAATCATCTGGACAGAGATCAGCTTTTCTCAATATTTTCCTCCTGGAAAAAAACTGTTTTCCTTTTAAGAAGGAAATAATACTATTCAGATGCCTATTAAAAAGTAACGAGGCAAAATACATTCTTGCCAAATTCCTTTTGTTATTAAATATTACAGCTGGCCTTCAATTCTTACCCTAACCTGGATGATCATAGCTATATATATAAACCACTAAAAAGGTTGAAGAGATTAATATCAATATCCCTAGACAGCCATCTGGTCCAAAGATGGGCTTGATAAGTCGAACTGAACACTGGTCTTAAACCAATAAAAACTACCATATATACTCATGTATAAGTTGACCTAATGTATAAGTCGAGGGCATGTTTGGGACTACAAAATATGGGTTTTGATTTGACCCATGGATGAGTCGAGGATCATTCTGCAGAAAGAGTAGAGGAAGTCAGTGCTTCTTTTAGTTTCTCCCAGGATGGACTATTTGGAAAAACCACGAGAAAAAAAGACGAAGATCCACCCAGAGGAAAAGTGTTCTTGCCATACATCAAGGGAACCACTGACCGCATAGAGAAGCTGATGAGGAAACACAACATACAAACTATCTACAGACCCACCAAGAAAATCCAACAAATGCTACGTTCAGCAAAGGACAAGAGGGATCCTCTCACCTCTGCAGGAGTCTACCATGTACCATTCAGCTGTGGACAAGTCTACATAGGGACCACCTAACGCAGCAAGGCCCAAACACGAATCAAGGAACATGAAAGGCACTGCAGACTACTTCAGCCAGAGAAATCAGCCATAGCAGAGCACCTGATGGACCAGCCTGGACACAGCATATTATTTGAGAACACATAAATGCTGGACCACTCTCACAACCACCATGTCAGACTACACAGAGAAGCCATTGAAATCCACAAGCATGTGGACAATTTCAACAGAAAGGAGGAAACGATGAAAATAAACAAAATCTGGCTACCAGTATTAAAAAAAGACTCTAAAATTGCAACAGCTCAACAACAGAGAAGAAGCAGGCAGGGACATCTTTACCTCTCAACAAAAGTTTGCTCTAGGTACAGTCAGCCCATTGTATGCTAATCAAGGTGGTCAATTGAAACATTCACACCTAGCTCCAGCAGACAAGAGTCCTTTGTCTCACCCTGGTCATTCCACAGATATATAAACCCCCTTTTTCCTAGGTCCAACAGACCCCACTACCTCTGAGGATGCTTGCCCTAGATGCAGGCGAAACGTCAGGAGAGAATGACTCTGTGTTGTTGTCCATTCATTCAGTTGTCTCCGATTCTTCGTGACCTCATGGACCAGCCCACGCCAGAGCTCCCTGTCAGCCGTCACCACCCCCAGCTCCTTCAAGGTCAGTCCAGTCACTTCAAGGATGCCATCCATCCATCTTGCCCTTGGTCGGCCCCTCTTCCTTTTACCTTCCACTTTCCCCAGCATAATTGTCTTCTCTAGGCTTTGCTGTCTCGTCATGATGTGGCCAAAGTACTTCAACTTTGTCTCTAGAGAATGCCTCTAGACATGGCCATACAGCCCGAAAAAACCTACAACAACCCAGTGATTCCGGCCATGAAAGCCTTCGACAATACATTGAATTGTATATGATTTGTTGCAATGAATGGAATGGTAACATTTTAATTTTTTTCTATTTTGCAAACAATGGCCTTTTCCACATTGTAATAGCATATAATTCCATCTACATTCCTCTTAGCCAGGATTTTCAATAAAGATCAATTAATCCTCTCTTTCTCGTATAATGGCTTTCTGCCAGGCTTTAGGGATGAAGAAACTGGCAAGAAAAGTGATATTCAAGTCAGCCATCTCCCTTCATCTTTTCCTTGCCAAAAAAAGTGGGAGCTGATGCCAGTGAAAATTAATCAGCTAATAGGGTGCACCCAATGGGCACCCCAGGAACTCATTAACAGAGGGAAGTGATTGATGCAATGATTTAAGGAGCAGCCCAAATGAACTATAGTTTATTGCACTCTAAATTTGGGCAGCTGAGATCTTCACAGACAAACCATCACCCCAGGGATCCATAATTTCATGTTCTTAATAATATAATTTTGCATATCTTGGAAGAGTGAAGGGAGAGGCATCATCGTCAATGGAATAGTCAGCCTGTTACAGATTTATATGCTCCATACCATATGGCCTTGGCTAGGACTGATGGACATCATAGTCCAAAGCATGGAGGGTGTCACCATGAGAAATACTAAGTAGTTTTTTTAAAAAAAACCACACACAGAGATGCAACATTCTGTAATTAGCTGAACTGTTTTTATATATCAGTGAAATACCAAAACAAGATATTTTCTGGATTCCAAACAAGAAACCTTCTGGACTTGCAGCTTTCTTCCAAGGTAGGCCATCAGATGTCTCCATGAGCAAGCTATCTCTACTTTCATTGCATGTCCTATGCATGAGAAACAGATAATCTCTGAAAATAGAAGTTATATTTGACCTCCAAGTAGGTCCAGCATCACAGGTAACTACCACTAGAGAGTTGGCTCTTTATGGACTGCATTCCCTATTGGTGATTCAAAACTCAATTTGCAGCTATCTAGTACATCTTAGAATAGAAACAACAGAGGCTAGCAAGAGATTTGTCCTTGACTGCAGTTTCTAATCACGAAGCTCACCTAGTGAGTGATAGATATCTGCTGAGGTCCACACACTAAGAGGGGCCCATTGCTGATTCATTATCAGACAGCAGGAGCGTCTGTCCCTTCTTAGCAGATGGGCAATGGTGAGAGCAAGGAGAAAGTTGTTCAAAGTTCACAAATCTCTGGACCTGAGCCTCCTTCTTCAGTTCATAGGTCAGCTAGAGGAGGCATTTCAAGAAGTGTATGTGTATTTTCTCATTTGCTAGGCTTGGTGTTTCCAATTTAAATGGTATATTCTCTGCAACTGTGGTTTATGCTTAAGCTATTGTAACTAATGACACCGTCAGCATATAGGTCTCAGGTTTTGACCTTTAACTCTGAGCTGGTAGAATACCTCTTATCCAATAACCATACAAATGCACCTTAATCTGACTTCATAGTACTTGTACTGACATTGAAACTTCTAAATGTCTTGGGCCTCTTCCCATATATACCTGCCAATTGATTCGTGTCTGCTGTAGAGGTTTTCCCCATCAGTGGAGCCAATGCACTATGTGCAGAGGTAAGTAATGGTCTTCTCATTTGTGGCATCCCATTTGTGAGACTCCAATTGGAAGTGCAATTGGTATTAATTTTGGCTTTAGTTCAGCAGCAAATATAATACATGGCCTAACTGATTGAATCTCAAATATCTATGTACATGGCTTTTAACTGTTGTAACAATTTAACATATATCTAAACTGGCAGATAGTTTATATGGTTGTAATCTGTCTATATTATTTTTATTGTATTGTAGCAATTGTTTTTGTGCACTGCCCTGAAAGCTTGTGATATGAAAAAAAGCCATAAATGTTTAGCAAGATGTGTGTGTGTGTGTGAGAGAGAGAGAGAGGGGGGGGTACAAGACTTTTCTTTCCTTTTCCCATGGTGCAGCAGTGGAGATGGGACCCACATGGGTGTTTGAGGACTTTATTCTTTGGATTGCAGCTCCCAGAATCCCACAGATGCCATGCCACATTTCTCCATTTGGGCCCTACTCAAGAGACAATCTGGTGCAAGGGCCTCCTAAAACAAAGCCCATAGGGCTGCCTAAACTTGAGCCAGGGATTGTCTCAATTTAATTCACAAGGATATTATTGTATAAAAGGTGAACTGCATGGGATGGGCAGGGAAGGATCTGCTTTGAACTTTTTGATGAAAAGACAGGAAATGAATGCAATGAAAAATATGTTTTTTTAGGTTAATATCCACCTAACAAGAAAGCTCTACTGATGTAGCTGATTATTCTTCCACAGTGGACACTAATAGCTAGCACATGCTAGGGCAATTTGTGGTCTTTCAACTGTTGTTGGACTTCAGTTCCCATCACTCAACACAACCAAAGTTGAAGAATCTTGGACATTCCAGTCTAATAACCGCTCCAGCTTTGGTAGACAACTTCCTCAGCTGTTTGTGCCCATTCAGGAAGCATCATTAAGTGCTAGCTCAACAAAAGCTCAAAGCAGACTTATACTCTTACTGTTTCCGATCTTCGCACTGAAACTATGATTGGTTATACTGTAACTTCTTGTTGTTTCTGATTCATAGTAGAATTTATCCAGTTTGACACTCCTTTAGCGGTCATGGCTCAATGTTATGGAATCATTGTTGTAATTTCACAAAGTCATTAGCTTTCTCTACCAAAGTGCACATATCTCACCAAACTACAAATGCACTCAAAGTGACTTTAGGAGAAGCCTATCACTAGGTTTTCTGGGTCTGAATGTGCAACGTATCCAAGCACACCCAGGGGGTTTCCATGGCTGAGCAGGGACTCAAACCTTGGTCTCTAGAGTCATAGTCCAGTGCTCAGATGAGTACAGCATGCTGGATTTATGGTATTTCTTCACATTTGACCATTGCCAAACTGAGCGCACCTGACTTCTGAAGACAATACCAGCTAATTGACTAATCTTCAGAAGTTTCCAACTTTTCATCCCCATACACCTTTATAACTAGTTACAGGCTGGAAAAGGCAGATGGAAACTCAGCTTCTAGTCCCTGCAGTCAGATATTCTGTTACCTTTTTAATGTGCTTGCTGCTTTTAATTTCATTTTCCATGCGTTAAGTACCACGGTGGCCGGATGTGTAGGATGTAGCTTTAAAATTTAAGCATATCCGGAACATGACTTGTATGCCTCAATATGTAATCACCCATGTGGAAGTTCATTTAGCAAACATTTCCAAGGTGGTTAAGTACTTGTTAAATAAATCTTTGTAAGACTGCTCAAACTGCCTGTAGGCTTGCAAAAGATCCCGCCACTCTCTGAGCCATCTGTTAGAAGTTGGGCTACTCTGACTCATGATGAGAAACATGAGAAATAGCTCATTCACAAGCATATTAATGCACATTGTCTGAAGTTGTCCAGAAGCCAGTGAAACAAAGGATCAAGTTCAGAGATGACATCAATGGTAACAGGAAGTCCACCAACAGAGCTGGCCCGGCCTTTTGGGTGAGTGAGACAATTGTCTCAAGTGACAAGTGCTGGGCTGGGGGGAAGAGAAGTATTTTGGATCTCATTCCTCAATCCTTGTGTTGAGGAATGAAGAGCTGTGTATGGTCCATAGCTGTTCCTGCAGCCCCTAAACTAACCTGTTTTTTTCTCTCAAGAGCACTCTTTCATCACCACAGTGGAAGTGAAACTCAACTACATTTCCAGCTCACTTATGCAGCAGTTTGAACCAGGCCTAGAGCTGGTGTAATTCATGATAGGTCCTGTGAAAATAACCTTTGAATGCAGCTTGAGGTCTCCTATTCTGTCTTTAGCATTTTTAGTTAGAATGTTTAGATTGGAGATCATGGGAAAACCTCCAACCTCCAACTGAGATCCCAAAATACCATAAGCTACCACTGACCTTGGTCTCCTACATGTGTTCAATAGTTGTATGGAAGACAGATTTCAGAAGATATTGAGAGCCAGCTTGGCATTGTAGTTTGACTGTTAGACAACTCTGGAAACCAGGGTTTAAATCCCCACTTCTCAATAAAAACCCACTGGGTAACTTTGAGCAAGTCACACACTCACCTGTGGAAAATTTTATGGTAGGGTCACCACAAGTTGGAAATAACATTATGGCATTCAATAATAATGTTTGCATGGAGTGCTACACATGCAAACTACATCTATTGTAATTCCCTCTTCTACAGAAAAGTTAAATATCCTTTCCCCCCAAAGGGCTATCCTTAGTTGTCAAGATATAAATGCAATAAAAGTACAAAAGTGTATATAGTAGGGTGTTCTATAGCTAATAAGTACCATACATCAGAAGATGTAGCCTCCTAGTGAATAGTTGCCTCAGTGAACACTCATGGCTACGTTTCTCACTCATAAAGGATTATCATAAGTCAAAGTCAACTTGATGGTAAAATATCAGTTACACCCTTTAGCTGACATTAATGGACTAGATGGAACAATAGTCTGGCTAACATAAAGCAGATCTTCCTGGGTCCATGACTGTATCAAACCATCTGATAAAGTGTAGATGCTCAGTGCTGTTGAGTTAAAAGATTGGTCATAATCCTAGCGACCAATCTGATTTTGATAAGTGACACAGCATTAGGCATTCCCTGTTTTTGGTCTTGCCTGATTTGGAATCAAGTTCACCTGACACCATTGCTATCTCCAACTCCAAGGCTTTCAGAAGCCCATTACTAAAGAAGAGTGGGGTTGGCTCTGGGCTTAAAAGTCCACTTTTCATAGCAGCAAAGTGTAATCTGTCCAGATCCATCTAATGGGCAGTACAACCCCTATGATGTATATTGGGCAGCTTGAGGAAACCAATTAACTGTTCTTTTGCTGTAGAAATGCAATACGATATAGTTAGATGGTAAGTTAGCTTCCATGGAAACATATCAACTGCAGTTTCCATAACAAAAGAGATCCCTGGCACTTTGGCCAGGACTATTAACAAAGCATCTTCCATACAAAACCCCTTCACAATATTACAGTTTCCAAATATGGTCTGGAAGCTTTCTTGGAGCAAGAGAACTTGCTCTTTGAAAAGCAGTTTGTTTGCAACAGGAAATGCTGATGGTGACATCAAACAAAATCAGGCTAGCTTACACTGGCCATGGCTTAACTCAATTCACCTTCAGGATCAGTGGTAGTGAAGGCAACATAGACAGCCTGAACATCGGTTGGTGGGTACTGGATGAGAGAGGGCAGCAGCACCTCTCTCTGTTCCTCCTGAACCTCATGAATATTGTCGAAGGCTTTCATGGCCGGAATCACTGGGTTGTTGTAGGTTTTTTGGGCTAAATGGCCGTGTTCTAGAGGCATTCTCTCCTAATGTTTTGCCTGCATTATGGCTTGAGGATGCTTGCCATAGATGCAGGCGAAACGTCAGGAGAGAATGCTTCTAGAACATGGCCATATAGCCCGCAAAAACCTACAACAACCTCATGAATATTTCTCACAGTAGGATGAAAGGGCTGGACACACCATTTGGTGTACTGTTCACTTCCCAAGCCACCTGTTTATTTCAGGTGTCATTGGGGATACTGTTCTGGCTCCAGTGTTGAAGTTCAAGTCAACTGGCAGGGCAATCACATTCTGTACATGCACACACATATGTGTGTGGAGGGTATCATTTTGTCCTTTGCACCAACACTTGTGGCCCACATTACAGTCACCCCAATTCTTTAGGTCATTCATGTCTTGGAGGTCTTGGAAAGTAGTGGTGGAAACTTATGTTCTCAGAGTCTCTTTTCTCACTCTAGACCAGTTCTCAATTGTGGATGGCTTGCGATCCTGAATCACCCAACGAATATCATAAGGCACTAGTTGGAAAAACTGCTCCAGCTTCAAAAGTTCCCTCAGCTGTTGATAATCTTCCACCTCAGATGTCCTTATCCAACTATCGAACAGTTGAGACAATCTTGAGGCCACCTGAGCAAAACTTTGAGTTTTATCTTTCTTTAATGTCCTGAACTTAAATCTATAATATTCAGGAGTCAATCTAAATTCTTGTTGAATCTGTTTCTTAAACAGATCATAGTCTCCATAAGAATCCTCAGACATCTGTCCATAAATCTGCAAAAGTTTCCCACTTATCTGAGGCCTTAGGTGTGTCAT
>NW_026844366.1:331804675-331884460 GCF_025583915.1 Anolis sagrei ordinatus | reverse complement strand
ACTGACTCCGCTCCTCTTCTCAGGGTCTCATCCTCCTGACTGACTACTAACTGTTACTTTCAAACCTTTTTCTCCTTAAGCTCCGCCCACCTTCTCTTCTGCCTTGTCACCATGGCAACCTATCTCTCACAGCTAGGCCATGGCCACGCATGTAAAACATAAATACAGTTTAAACACAGTACAATAAACCCTTTATAATAAACACTTCTCTACACATGGGTTCAAGGCAGACTATTTAGTTCTGCTCCTCAGATTACTTACTTACTTACTTAGGCGATCCCTCATTGTCCGATATAGGATTGTCTTCCAAGATCGGTGTACTGGCGGTGGGTCCGTGGGTGACTGTGGAGCCCTCTTCTTGATCTGCATGTTCTCCCGCAATGAGGGCATTGGTTTCCAGGTGGAAGGCTCTCCCAGTCAAGGTTGGCTTGACGCACCATCCTCTTGACGTGTTTCTCTCTTTTGCCCTCCATTCATGCCTCTTCAAATAATACAGAACTGCTGGTCACAGCTGACCTCCAGCAGGAGCGCTCAAAGGCCACGGCTTTCCAGTTGCTCCTCAGATTATCCTATTACCAATCCTAGGAGGTAGGTCAAGCTGAGGAAAAATGATGGGTCAAGGTCAGTCAATGAACCTCTCTGCAGATTAGAACCAGGATCTGCCAAAATGCCCAATATCCTAACCACTATATCTAGGCAGATGCTGGAAACATTAGATCAAACCTAGTGGAGGATCTGGAGTGGGCTCAGAGGAGCTCACATAACTGCAATTTAAAAAAAATCAGCCTACAAAGTTGTTCTGATGTGCCTCAGGGAGAACTTGAGCTGCTCCCAAAATTCTCATTCTCTTTGGCTTAGATGGAGGAACAGAAAGTGACTTCACAGTGTTAATGGGGAGCTGCTTGCTTTCTAAGATTTGGTGTGTTTTCAATCTTGGCATGTGTGGGAACCAAAGAGCCTGAACACAGAAAAAAGGACAGTGATTTTATAGATGAATAGCTCCCTGAACAAGGACCTGTGGAGGGCAGTATACAGAAAGGTCTAGACATGCAGAGTAAATGCCTTGAAGCCGCCCATCAAGCTTGTTTCTTGCCCAGTTGTGGAAGCACTAAGGACTGGAACCTTGCAATCCATTTAATGAGGCTCCTGGGGGACTCATTGTTGAAGTATGAAAGTGACTGAGTGCTACATCTTTAATTATGCCATTGAAGTTTTGAGAACAAAGAATAAAAGCTTTTGCAGGTTACATTAGCGTCACTGCCCACATTATGCTTTGCATAACTTTCCTATATCATTTTCTTTTGTAAAATAAATAAAATACTGGGTCTCAACCCCTCCAGAATTAAAGGATAAATCTATGAATGATATACTTGCCAAAAAAAGTAGGAAGTTAGTACAGTAGTACTCCTTTAACTTTGAGGAATGAGTTCTTTAACTTACCATGGAAACAGGAAATCATGAATAATAGTGAACCCTATTAAAATGAATGGCTTTCATCAGTGCTCCCAGTGGTGCAATGGGTTAAACCCTTGTGCTGGCAGGATTGAAGACCAACAAGTTGGAGGTTCGAATCCAGGGAGAGCGTGGATGAGCTCCGTCAGTTCCAGCTTCCCATGCGGGGACTTGAGAGAAGCCTCCCAAAAGGATGATAGAACATCAAAACAACTGGGCATCCCCTGGGCAACGTCCTTGCAGATGGTCAATTCTCTCACACCAGAAGTGACTTGCAGTTTCTCAAGTCGCTCCTGACATGGAAAAATAAACCAGACGTTACCACAAAATTGCCCTGGAAGAACCATGAAATTCATAAACTGGTGACTCAGGGGACTCTATGGTAACTTCTAGAAGAAGCATGCCATGGAATCACTACGAGGACATTGAAAATATTTTGTCAGAGGCGGGTATGGGGATCATACTGTAATTGCAAAGTGTCAGGAACTGGCTCTTTGGTGATGACTAGCCTTCATTCCCAGTGGTGCAATAGAGTGGTAATGCAGTTAGGAACAGCTCCTGACCTTCTATAAGAGCAGATCAATGATGTCATCTTCCAAAGTGCCAGAGTAATAACAGTCTAGCAAGCAAATGAGGTCATAACAAGGCTTTCAAGTTTTAATATTTTGCCAGACAATTTAGCATAGAGGAAAACATAGAATAAGGAACATGAGCATACGCAGCTTTCTTCCTCCTCCTCTGTTTTGGCAGTTCAAAAGGTAAGACCTCTTTGCAAGACTATTTCCATGTCTAATCGGAAACTCAAACTTGCATTTCAGCTGGCTGGAGATCTTTTGCCAAGGGTAATCCATGATGGTTTGATCTGTTTTCTCCTGCTTTTATTTGTTTTATCTTGGTTTTATGTTTGGCCCTCAGGCATTAGAGCCTGAGGGCCAAATTGCCACTCCATTCTATGGTCAAAATTAAGTGGAGCTCACCTCAAGGAAAATACAGCTAGCATGATAATTCACTGGAAACACAGTTGACATTTTCTTAATGTAATTGATATGTTTTGGATGTTTGTAGTAGAGAACATCTTGGAATATAAAGGGGGTGCTTTCTGTATGTACAGTTGGCCTTCTGTATCCACTGGTTTCACCATCCATGGCCTAAAAATATATTTTTTAAATATTATAAAGAAAAAATGATTTTGCCATTTTGTACAAGGGACACCATTTTACTGTGCCATTGTATATATTGGACATGAACATCCAGAGATTTCCGTATCCACGGAAGGTCCCAGAACCAAATGCCAGCAGATAGCAAAGCTCCATTGTACTTATATACCAGGGACATACCGTATATACTTGAGTATAAGCCAAGTTTTTCAGACCTTTTTTAAGGCTGAAAAAGTCCCCATGGACTTATACTCAAGTCAAGGTTATTTGTTATTTCACTCTGATGTTGTTGTTATTATTATTATTATTATTATTATTATTATTATTATTATTATTATTATTTTACTCTATTATAATTATTACATTTACATTTACATTATTTTATTCTGTTATTATTTTATTACATTTATTATTTTACTCTATTTAATATTATTATTACATTTCCATGATTTTACTCTATTATTATTATTATTATTATTATTGCATTTATTATTGTACTCTCTTTATTATTATTGGAAGGATATGTCAGCACATTTACATTGAAGAAGACTAGAATAATGGCTTAATCAGAGTTGGACAGTCAGATCTTAAATTATAGTTTTATGTAAATATTCAAAAACATTTAACCTACTGGTACCTCCGTTAATGTAATTTTATTGGTCCATATTTTTATTTTGAAATTTACCAATAGCTGCTGCACTTCTCACCCTTGGCTTATACTTAAATCAATATGTTTTCCCCATTTATTGTGATATAATTAGGTGCCTCGGCTTATATTTGGGTCGGCTTATACTCTAATATATACGGTAACTCTCAGTTCTGCATAGGGCTGCAGCTAAAGAAACTATAATGATAATGAGTTCCTGTGTTTTAAAATTTTATACTGCAGTACTCTCTAGTCCTCCCTTTGATGATTAGCCTCTCTCTGAGCCCTGTCCCTTCAGAATACAAGACAAAGCTTTATCAAAGGTATCAAGTATAACCATCCAAACTTAAAGTAAGTGGGAAGGGGAATCTCTTGGCATTAGAAACCTGAAGTCAGAAACAAAGTTCCTAGCCAGAACTTGGAAAAGTTGCTTTTCTAGACTACAATTTCTGCCCCTATGGCCAAGGTTTGCTTGCTATCATACACACATACACAAAGGGTGTCATTGCAAGACATGATTCCTTCCTTGCTTCTCCTCCCCATCTACATTCTCAATTAGGCATGTTCTCCCAGTCCAGGGCATCTAACATGGTCTTCCTTGTGTTCTTGCATTGCTAAGCCATAGATCGTAGCATCCTTGACATTTACTATCCTGGTAGGAGTTGGAGCGCAGCCACACTGGTAGGACTCCAGGTTTTTCTACTCTTAATGATAAACAAATGTAGTGGTTAAATGAATAAAGATTGAATTGTATATCTCAGCACTATCATTTCCCTCCCCTTAAGGAATGAATGGCTGTCAGTTTCCAGAAAGAAAGAAAATATCTCAAGCTGCCCAGAAGCCAGAACGCTGTGTGAAATGCCTCTCTCCATATATATATATATATATATATATATATATATATATATATATATGATAGACTTTCACTTGACAGGCCAAGGAAGAACAAATACATTTGGGTTTAGAAATTACTTTGTTGAATAGCTCTGGTCTGGCAGCCTTCCTATCTGTCAGGCCTCTCTAAGGAACAATAATACTGGAGCTGGGTTGGCAAAACACCAGGCCAGCTTGACCGATAGATGAGAAAAGTCTGCAAAAGATACTCTAAAACCCATTTAGACAAGAGCCTTCTATTCAGGATTCCAAACCATAAATAAGTAGCTCTCTGGAGACTCTATTTCTTCTACAATTTGATTTCCTAGAGACAGCAGAAAACAATAAGCAATGTGTATTTTTTCTGATTCAAAATGGTTAATTATATTTTTAAAGAACCCTCAATCTCTCCACCCCTGAAAAAATAAAATCACTTTGCAGAATGTTCTCTAAATCATTTCCTTAAATTAACTCTCTCTTTTTTTGTAGTGACATCACAGGACAACTCAGAGATCCCTTCTATCATGGGAGTTGAAGTCCAAAGTATCTTAAACATAACAGACTTGGACAAGCTTCCTGAGGCTGTTAGGAGTCAAAAGTCAAGAAATTTGAAGGACTGCTGGCTGGATCATGGGTGTCATGGTAAACTGGACAGTGAACTTGATAAGAAGAGAATGAGCTCTTTTGACATGTGGTTTTGGAGGTGAGTTCTGCAGATACCATGGACTGCCAGAGAGACAACTTGGTCCTAGAACACATCAATCCTAAACTTTCCCTAGAAACCAAGATGACTAAGATGAGACTGTTGTGGTTTGGACATATCATGAGAAGGCAGGACTAACTAGAAAAGACAGTAATGCTTGGCAAGGAAGAAGACTGTAGAAAAAGATGAAAACTATGGTGCTGGAGGAAAATTCTGAGAGTGCCTTGAATCACAAGAAGATCCAGGAACTAAAGCCTGACTGCTCACTGCTGTCAGGAACTAAAGCCTGACTGCTGTAAGGATATTAGAGGCAAAAATGAAGTACTTTGGCCACATAATGAGAAGACAGGAAAGCTTGGAGAAGACAATGATGCTGGGAAAATGGAAGGAAAAGGAAAAGGAGCTGACCAAGGGCAAGATGGATGGATGGTATCCTTGAAGTGACTGGCTTGACCTTGAAGGAGCTGGGGGTGACCACAGCCAACAGGGAACTCTGGCATGAGTGGGTCCATGAGGTCACAAAAAGTCGGAAGCGACTGAACGAATAAACAACAACAAAGCCCAATCAAAGAAGCCATGTCCATGAGTCTATAGGATCTGAGCATGGTTGCTGATAAGAGGATGACTTAGAGGTCTTCCTATTCATAAAGTTGCCATGAGTTGAAATTGATTAATGACAATTAGCAACAGCAGCAGCAACAACAGCAGCAACAACTACGAGTAGCAGATTGGACAAAGATACTGCGCATTCCCCTTCCTGAGTTCTCAGTTACATTAACCTTTCTCTCAGTTGGACAGGTTCAGCCATTACTTGACAATATTGAGAAGACTTGTAAAGAATTTCAAAAATATCATTATTTGCTCCAATATGTGCACCAATCTCCCACTGCCTTTTCCCATTTCTAAACTATTCACCAGAGAATTATATAGTTCTGAAGAATTTCTCTGTTTCATCAGATATTTCTTAGAAAGGGTTATTATATGTCTTTTTTCCTCCTAGTGAGAATTGATTGATCTGAGAATAGTTAATACCCTGGAGGTTTTTTTTTAAAAAAAAAAAGCTTTGATTTCAAATTGCTTCTAACATAGCCTATTAAAATACTTTTTAAACCTCAAGTCTAGAGAAAGGAAATCAATGGTATACCACAGCTACTTAAAAAAAAAAGAATAGATAGGTAATGTTTTGACTTTTTTCTCCCTTAGAATTGTAAAGGGCAGGTTCTTAATTCATGTTAAGCATAGTGGGGTGGGGGAGGGAGCCAATTCAGTTTCACATCTCTACTCCCAAAGGTATAAACTGAACAAAACATGTTGCAGATGACATCTTACCCATCATTTGAGCTGCATTTTCAAGAAAGGCATTTCTAAATGTTCCAGTGCTGGCAACACTGTTCAAGTTTTGAAACGAAGTGGCATAAAATTTATTTGGCAAAATGTTCTATGTTTGACCTCAAGCAAATAATAGCTATGTACAGATGCAATGCTAGGCCATGATTATTTGGCCAAATGGTGATTAGTGTCAGAATCCAAACTCACCAATAACAACAGGCCATGATTTAGTTTTCAACCATAAGGATGTCATATTGAGGAGGGATGACATATTGAGGTGGATATCTTGTTTTCTGGTGCTCTATATAATATCAAGACCTCAATATTTATATTTAATATTTATATTTAATATTATTATTTATTAGTCTCAGTAAAATAATATACTTTATTTATATTCTGCCTTATCTCCCCAAGGGGATTCAGGGCAGATTACAGAACATATATATGGCAAACATATACAATTAACAAAGCTACAGGGGCAGAGGGTGCTGTCGCTCCATCTTGTATGCCAATTAACTTTGTTGTCCTTAGATGCTCTCCCAATCCAATTGCTGGCATGTCGACATGAGCGCCTTTTATTACCTCCCTGTCAAAGCAGTACTTATTTATCTACTTACATTCCTATTTTTGAACTGCTAGATGAGCAGAAGCTGGGCTGACAGTTGGGAGCTCACCCCAACCCAGGCTTGAACTGTCGAGCAATTGAGTCAAATTTCAGGATAACAGATTACATCTAAACATTAGGAAGAATGCCCTGGTAATAAGAACTTTTTGATAATGGAATACATTGTGGTGTGGTCTCCTTCTTTGGAGGTTTTTAAATAGGAACTGGATGGCCACCTGTCAGGAGTTCTTTGATTAGATGTTCCTGTCTGGCAGAGAGTTGGACTGAATATATTTTGTAGTTTCTTTCAACTCTAAAATTCTAGTATTACTCTAGTCTTGAAAATTTCACTAAGAAGATTTATTTTGTTTTTCTTTGTTAAAAGAGTGCCAAAGGCATCAACAAAGCTAGTAATTTTAAAAAGAAAAGGATACTTTTTCATTCTCTGGTGGAGATCTCCCTTGCTGACAGCTTTCCAAGGTAGATCAACAACTTAATTATTAGAGTAAAAGACAAAATGCACCCAACTAGCTCTAGTTACCATGTACAGCTTTCTTCACAGATGGGTAACTTCAGAACTACAGCTCTGAAGCCACAATCTAGCAGCTGAACTGTGCAAGCATAAAAGCTCATTGTACTTTCTGTGACCATCTGCCTATTTGCAAAAACCTGCCTTCTGGGGTGAGGTGGGGTCCCTCCGAACTAAAGCACTCTTGCAGAGGTTGGCATGAACATTGGTCTTTGAGTGTGGTGGAGTTTTTTAACCTTCTTTGGAGTTTTTTAAGCAAGATGTCCATCTGTTCCCTTTGATTTTGTGTTCCTTGATGGCAGGAGGTTGAGCTGGATGGCTCTTGTGGTCTCTTCCAACACTACGATTCTTTAGTGGCAGTGAGAGTTCTGCCCAGAATCATCCTGCCCAGAATGGCTTTAGGGTTGCTCAGCTCCAAAGTCGAGTTCACAAACAGCCACCCTTTCCTCGCAACAATATGTGCATATGTACATGTTCCACATTTGTGAGACTTGGTCTTCTGTGTATTGTCAAAGGCTTTCATGGCTGGAATCACTGTGTTCTTGTAGGTTTTTCGGGCTGCATAGCCATGTTCTAGAAGCATTCTCTCTTGATGTTTTGCCTGCATCTATGGCAGGCATACTCAGAGATTGTGAGGCCACAACCTCTGAGGATGCCTGTCATAGATGCAGGCGAAACATCAAGAGAGAATGCTTCTAGAATCTGGTCTTCTGTCTTTGAATTTCTTCCTTTGTCTTTGAATTTCTTCCTCATGCTTTGAGTCTGACCACTGTGACATTGCAAACAAACATCCCTAAGTCTCTGGTTTTGGTTCATAAATCTGATGATCTTGAATAATCCAATCCTGGCAACCCTATAATGCTATCACCACTGCCTTTCTCATCTTTTCCTCACTGCTACTATATGTGTAGCCTTTAAAAGGACCTCTTCACATGAGGCTAACATTAGTGGCATGCACCAATTTAGCCCAGGTCATCCACGGAGCCCACCGGCTCCCATCTGATGACACTAGCACAGCTCCATTGGTGAAGGATGACAGAGCTGGTGCATTCTGCCACCATGGCAACATGGGAGGGCTCCTTTGTTGCCATTGGAATCTATTGGGGGGGGGGAGTCATGCACTCCACATGCACTCCTGCTTACCCCCATCTGATCGCCCTCAGCTGGAGCCAAGCAATGTGGTGTGTGGGGCGCCAGGCTCCCCACACCCCTCTATGAAATGGAGCACCTCTGGAGTCCATGTGACAAGGTCGTAAAGCCCCCAGCTAAACTGGAGATTAGCAGTTTGCATGCTGATTGACCTTCCCCAAAGTAAGAATTGTCCCAATGTAGTGAAGGCCAAGCTGCTTTTCAGTATGAATTTCCAGTCCACAGGATTGAGGTTGTTTATGTTCCTTCATCCACATGCCACTCATAGCAAATGGTAGGATATGAATAAGTAATGACACCCCTTGCCATCCAAGTGAGAACAGAGCTGTGAATTGGGAGAACTCAAAGTCCAGAGATTTCCTTGAAGTCAGATTTTTGACCTAGGAAGGTCAAGAATCTGGAGGTGGGGGTGCCACCACAGTTGGGTTTCCCCTTACAGTATAAATATCTGTCTGGTAACAGAGCATGCAACAATTTTAGCCCAGATTACCCATGGAGCTTGATTACTTCCATTAGATGATACTGGCACAGTTCCGTGGGTGAAGGAGGGCAAAGCAGTCATGGCTACATGGGAGGCTTCATGTATTGTCATAGAATTACGAGTGCACCACGCTTCCCCCATGTGATCACCCCCACCTGGATCCAAGCAATGTGGGGCATGGGACATCAGATTCCGCCTGCTCCCCGATGAAATGGAGCTACACCAGCATCTGTGTTACAAGGTCATAAATCTAACCACTGTGCTTTTGCTGAATCTACCTCCAGAGTGGTGTTGCTATACTGTGCAAACTATCATTCTTAAGCTTTGCACCAAACTTCTGTCAATAGAAAAAGAGCCTATATTTTCAAAAGGATCAAGAATTAGGATTTTTCATTTGAGATTCGTAGCCAACCAGAGCCTTAGGCATGGGGAGTAGTGTCTAGGGATGTTCTGTGCATTTGAGCAAAGGTCCTTAGAGGCCTTCTTCCACTTTGATTGAAATGCTTCTGAAGGCTAGAGCTACAGAGGAAAGAGAAATGAATTTGATCTGCATCTCAAAGCAAAATGACCAAATCTGCAGTCTGTGTAAAACCATATGTGGATTGTGGAACCATTATCCTTTGAATCGAAGCCAGATTAGCAATGGTTTCAGTTGATGCCATTGTACAAGGCCTCTCACTGGCTGGGAGCCCAATGCTGAAGGAAGGAAGGTGTCATTTGCTTTTGTTCCCACTTAAGTAATTGATCAGAAAGAAATGGCACCAGCAGGTTAAGTTCCCTGACATTATATCATTTGAATGGAGTTCATAGATGAAGATTCCTAAGCTGCTGTTGTGCTATTAATGTGTATTTCTGATTCATGGTAACGAAGAAAATTTCTTTGCCAACATTTGTTTGGGGGGCAGGGAGTTGCCATTGCTTTCTTCTTAGGCTGAGAGAATGTGACCTGTCCAAGGTCACTCAGTGAGTTTTCATGGTCAAGGTTTGACCCTGATCTTTAGAGTCATAGTCCAACACTCGAACCACTACACCCCACTGCTTCCAGTAGCCAACTATAAATGGTACAAAATACTATAATTGTGTGGTTTGAAAGAAAACATTTTTATGTATCAGCAAGAGATCTCCTTTCTCATCTCCCATATTCAAAGTCATGTTCCATAAAGCCTGCTATGTGGTTAATGGCCATTATAATTGCATGCTGCCAACAAGTCACAGATGGCCCTTGGTACCACTGAAAAGTAACCAGCCAAGAACAAGGCCAGCATAACTCAAATATTATATTGGAAGAGTGAAACAAAAAAATATAGACTTTCATAAAAGTAGGTGTTTCGGCAAGCTTTTAGAAAATTCCATTAGCGTGTCAGAGAAATATGCCCGCCCTCCCACATGGCATGATGATGTTTTACTTGTATCTGACAGCATAGATTAAAATCAAGTGCTTTAAGCTCCTATCTCTTTACTTGCATTGCTCATGTGTTATATAGGCAGTACATGTTTGCATTATGTGATGATTCACCTGAACAAGATGTTAAAAGGATGTGAGATTAAAATCACAGAATCAAGGAATTGGAGGTGAACACAAAGGTCATCTGGTTGAATCTCTTGCAAGGAGGCACAACTAAAGAATTCCCCAAAGGTGGCCATCCAAATTCTGCAACCCCAGGTTTAAAACACTTCAAAAGAATGAGTGCCCACTTCCTTTGAAGGCAGACTAGTCCACCGTGAGACCATTCTTATGATCGGGACGTTCTTTGTAAGGTTCAGCTGGAATCTTCTGTCATAGAATCATAAAGTTGGAAGAGACCACAAAGGCCATCCAATCCAATCCCATTCTGCCATGTAGGTTACACCAGTGGTTCTCAGCCTGTGGGTCCCCAGATGCTTTGGCCTTCAACTCCCAGAAATCCTAACAGCTGATAAACGGGCTGGGATTTCTGGGAGTTGTAGGCCAAAACATCTGGAGACCCACAGGTTGAGAACCACTGGGTTACACAATCAAAGCACTCCTGAGAGATGGCCATGTAGCCTCTGATTAAAAACCACTAGAGAAGGAGACTCCACCATGTTCCAAGACAACATATTCCTCTGTTGACTACATAACAAGATATCTTGGAAATGAGACTCAAGTCTAAACATGAAATTCATTTGTGTTTCATATATAATTATATTAAAATATTATATTAATTCCATATAATATTTTAAATAATTTTGAAGTTTGTGTACTTGAACCATCAAGAAGCAAAAGTGTCATTATCTCAACCACTGATGTGGACAATTTTGGATTTTAGAATTCTGGATCAGGGATATGAAAACTTGGCTGTTCCGCCTTGCTTTTGATGAATGAACTACAAATCCCCAGACCGTGACCGTCCCAGCTTAAACTTGTCCTCTTGATGTACTTTACCTCATTCCCTAGCGGGAAAACTAAATAAACCCCATAGCCTCTCCCATTCGTTTCTCTCACCAGATAAACGACTCAATTTTCCTATCTCACCAAATGTCCCCTGTTTTTATTCTTGCATTTGGCAAAGCCCACTCTGATCAACTCCTTGTTTTTAACTTCTCATCTTACCCTATACCCGTTGTTTTATGTCACTGTGTTATTTTTCTTTTATTGTTTGTATTTTATTTGAGTTATTATTTGCTGTATGCATTTTATCTTGTTTATTGTATTGTTGGGCTTGGCCTCATGTTAGCCGCCCCGAGTCCCTGAGGGGAGATGATGGCGGGTTATAAATAAAGTTTAATAATAATAATAATAATAATAATAATAACAACAACAACAACAACAATAAGGTCAATCTATACACCTTTTTCTAAAATTGGGCTAGGGTTTAAGAAATACTGCCAAGGGGGCACAGGAGTTACTTTCTTCACTCCCGAAAATGGCATTTGGTGTGAGCCAGCATAGCTCTTTTTATATTACTATGTTCTATGCCAAAATATGATGAAGCCAAATTGGAGAAAGAAAGTTCACCCCTACAATAGTCAACAGAAGCAAACAGGGCTCTGTGGTGTTTGTGTGTGTCTCTATTGTGTGTATACAGAACAATGTTCTGGGATTGAGAAGCAAAAGCAGTAAACTTCAGTCCTCTCCTAGGGAGAGTCTAGCGTGTTCAGTCTGTATTGATCCCATTATTGGATAAATGTGGATCAATTTCTCAGAAAGAGCTTTCTGCTGATCCATTTCTTTCTTTCAAAAATTGTTTATGGCGACTGAGAAGTGATTGAATGGAGTTTGTTCAAGGAAACTGGTCAAGCTTTGCTTCATGCTGGGATCAATATAGACTGGACAATGTATAGAAGCCTAAACAAAGAGTTAAATCAATATGATAGGAATTGTAAAAGAATGCAATAGAACAATGTAATTATTATATTTCACTATGGAATGGTTATTGTATTTGACTTTATGTTATTGTGATTGCTCTCATTATCATTGTTCTGTGCCTTTACGTTATTTTTGATTTATGGCAAACCTATCATGGGATTTTCTGTTGCTGAAAGTGTGTGACTCACCCAAAGTCGCCAAGAGAGTTTCCACGGCCAAGCAGGGAATTGAACCCTTGTCTCCAGAGTCCAACACTCAAACCATTACACTATGCTGACTCTGATTTGACTTAATGCTATATAATATTCATGAAACCTTGAATTGGCTTGTAAATTATAATTGCCATCTCAATGAGAAATGCAAATTTTAAATATTTTATGAAAACAAAGGGAGGATGAATTTAACTCAGTGCTCCTGAAATGATACAACCACAACAGAGAAACAAACAACTCATAATAAGTATGATAAGAAAGTGATTTCTCCTGGTCTATTTCAAAATGTTGTCAGCATTAAGAATACCCATTAGCATAGGCACTTGGTTATATCTCTCACTCATTCATTTCAATGCAGCTAGGAGCCCTAACAGTTTAGTAAACTAAAGGTACTCTCTTATGCAACCAGAGAGCTCAGACACCAGGGACCTCTTCACATGGGGCTAAAATTGGTGGCATATGACAGTTTAGCCCAGGTCACCCACAGAGCCCACTGGTTCCAATCAGACTACACTGGCATGGCTCTGTGGGTGAAGGACAACAGAACTGGTGTATGCCTCCACCATGTCAACACGGGATAGCTCTTGTGTTGCCATTGGAATCCATAGGGGGAAGCCAAGTGCTCCAAACGCACTTATGCTTCCGTCATCTGATCATCTTCAGCTGGAGCTGGGAGATGTGGGGTGTGGGGTGCTGGGTTTCCCACATCCCTATATGAAGTGGAGCACCTCCGGCAGTCATGTGACAAGATCATAAAGCCTCCAGCTAAACTGGAGATTAGCAGTTTGCATGCTGATTGACCTTTCCCAGTGTCAGATTTGTCCCAATGTAGTGAGGACCAAGATGCTTTTCAGCATTCATTTCCAGTCTGTAGAATTGATGCTCCTTCAACCACATGCCTCTCATAGCAAATGATTGCATACAAGTAAGTAAGTAAATGTTTTTATGGTGTCTTATTGATCTTGTTATGGTTTTATATTATATGTTAATGTTTTAAAATGTTTTAAATGTTTTCATGGTATTGCTGGGCTTGGAATTGTTGTAACCGCCTTGAGTCGCCTGCGGGCTGAGAAGGACGGTATACAAAAATAGTAAATAAATAGGGTTGTTGTTGCGTCTCAGGTTAAGTTTCACCTTGCTCTCTGACAAACCAGCCAAACTTGAGAAGAAAGAAGTTTATTGAGGTTTCAAACAAATCCAAGTAAAAGCAGTAAAAAGTTCAATAGTACAAAGTAAAGGTCCAATAAGTTCTCTTGAATCAAAGCAGGAAACTTGAGGCAAAGAAACAGGATAAAATCCAGGAAATAGCATGAGGTTACAAGAAGCAGGCAATCCCCAAGGCCCCAAGCCCTGGAGCCGAAGGCACAGCGATCCATATTGCGAAGTTGAAACTGACACTGAATCAGCTCCCAAGCAGCTTACTTATAGGTAAAACATCAAAACATGAACATTAAACAGAACAGCTAACGAGCAGTTTTCCCACCAGCAGATGGCCTCAAGATTTGGCCGCAATCCGTAAACTTCTCCTTAACACCTGCGGCTCACTCTGACCTTCACCGAGTGTGTTATCAGCCACATTCCGTTCCCATGAGAACAAGGGTTTCTCTCCAGCTACAGACTGTGGCTGAGAAAACTGAGAAATCTGAAATCCCACACCTGCATCTGTATTCCCATTCCCATCATGCCCACTTGCACTCTCAGTCCCATCAGTCCCATCATGCTGTTGCTGAACCACAACACCCTCTTCCTTTTCCTATTTCCAACAGACCTCATTACCTCTGAGGATGCTTGCCATAGATGCAGGCAAAACGTCAGGAGAAAAATTGCCTCCAGAACATGGCATATAGCCCGGAAAAACCTACAACAACCCATGGATTCCGGCCATGAAAGCCTTCGACAATATAATATAGTCTAATGCCACCCCCTCCCATCCAAGTTGGAACAGAACTGAGGATTGGAAGAAAGTCCAGAGGCTTGCCCTCAGAACCCAGTATTACACCTCCAATAAGTCTCTTCATCTTCCTTGAAGTCAGTTTTTTGACAGGAAGGTCAAGAATCTGGAGATGGGGTGCCACCGCAGTTGGGTTTCCCGTTACAGTATAAATATCTATCTCCACGTTCTGAATGGAACATCTTTTGTTCCTTTGTTGACCTTGGGACACCATGAGGAATATAAATTTGCTCCCTAACTCATTTTGTAATGGAAAGCAAAAGCCTGAAACAACACAACTGATGAGGAATCCATATTGTATGAAGTTACTGAGGCCTCTTCCACACAGTTGTATAAAATCCCACCTCTGTGTTGAACTGGGTTATATGGCAGTTTGAACTCAGAAAACCCAGTTCAAAGCAGATATTGTGAATTATCCGCCTTGATATTCTGGGTTATATGGCTGTGTGGAAGGACCCTCTGTTTGCTTTACAAAGGCTGAGATCACAAGGGTTGCATAGCATAAAGCTCTAAACATAGACATTCTCACCCAGTCCCACATTCCAAATGAACTGCTTTTCTTCCTGCCTGCTTTCTTCATTGTCCAGCATTTACTTCCATACATAGATGTTGCTGTGTACCTTCAAGTCATCTTCAACTTATGGCAACCCTAAAGCGAATCTATCTCAGGGTTTTCTGAGGCTAAGAGGTTATGATTCACTCAGTGGCTTTTCAAGGCTGAATGGGGATTCGAATCCTGTTCTCCAAAGTCATGGTGCAATAATTAAACTACTATGTCTTGCCGGCTCCTCCATACATACACTGACATCATTTATTGGAGATGACAAAAATCAAGCCCACTTGTAGTTGCCCTTGACTGAACCAGAAACTAAATTAAACACACCAGAAATTCTGGCATCTGGGTAAATGTCGTCCCATCAGGTGTGGTTTAAAATATCTAGGTAAGTCTGGGTCACTTCTCACAAAGCCACATGTCACTAAACCAGAAGCTCATTCACACAACACAATTTGAGTGCTCTTATTTCAAGTTAACTGCCATTGCTCCATCATAAGGGTTTGCAGTTTACTAAGGCACTAGAGCTCCCTGTTTTTAAAAATGCCCCTCCCTAACCTGCCAATTCCTGTTTTCCACATAATGCATTCATGGCACTTAAAGTGGAATAATAGCAGTATAATTCTGTAGTATAGTGCAAGAATAGCAAAAAGCCTAGCTGGATTCTAAGCCCAGCAAGTGTAGTTTAATGTCCTTCATTTTCAGCTAAGGTGAAGGATAAAGAGATGGACTTATAGGGCTCGAGGAAAAGGAACATCTAAGGTCTGCGTGCAAGTCTGAGGAAATAAAACAAAAGTAGCACCATGAAGATATTAGAAATTCTGTAAGTATTTGCTTACATTTGCAAAATGCCTTTCTATTAGATATCCTTTCCCTCATCTGTTATGATATTATACTTTGTTCAAAAGCATGCATAGCAAACAAAATGTGGAACGTTTTAGAGTAATTTACCAATGTCTGGAGGCCTTGGAGGGTGGCATGCGAGCTGCCAAACAAGATTTGACCAGATGATTTCAGCCACAGTTGGAGGCACACATAGCCTTCTAAGGAGAAGTGCTGGAGAGGAAAAGGTTGAGACCATGGGAGGTGCCGAGAGCCTAAATGTTTTACCCTAGGAACATGATGCATAACAGATTGGAAAACTTGCAGAGCATAAAATCGGAACATGAGCTGGCCGTTGCTTTTTCCAAGTCCAAACACACAAAAACTTTGGTGAAATAAATTGACTGATTCTTCTAGATTAGACTCACATCAGTTTCTGTAAAACCAACAGGTACAGTTAATCAAAGTAATTAAAACTGCCACCTCCATCTGTGGTAGATACTTCTTTTAAAATTACAACAAAACCTTCCAGAAAACTTTCCATTAGGGCTTTGATCAGAATCCCAGCCAGTCATGTCAATTTCATTCTCTTCCATTTTCTCTCTTCCCTTTGACTATTTTATTGGCCAAGACCTTGCATCAGAGATGTAACATTAAGTCTTGCCAGGTGGAATTACCCAATGTGGCCCCTATCCCTTCCTACAACATTCACCTTCCTTCTACTCAATGGTCATTTAGTACTCAGTGTGAAGTCTCGCAAGGAGCATTTTCACACAGCGGGTCCTTTGGTATCCACCAGTGTTTAGTTTCAGGACCCCTCCTGATTACCAAAATCTGTTGATGCCCAAATCCCATTATATACAATGGCGTAGCAACATTGTGTCCCTCATATGAAATAGCAACACCAGGCTTTGCTTTTGAATTCCTCCCATTGAAAAAGAACCTTACTTTTTAAACTGTCCGAATGTATCTCCCTCTACAAACCACCAAGGACCTTAAGATCACCTGGCCAGGCCTTGCTCTTGGTCCCACCACCATTACAGTCGCATTTGATGGGGCGATAGACAGGTCCTTCTCTGTGGTAGCCCCTCTGCTGTGAAGTTATATCCCTAAGGAGTTATATCTGCCCCCTCCCTCTTGACCTTCAGGAAGAAACTTAAATCCTGATTGGGGGAGCAAGCATTAGCAGATTAGATTTATTTTATTGGCAGTGATGAAATTTTATTGGATCACAATTTGGATGGATTTGGATGGAGTTTTAATCTGGCGAACTGTTTTAATGTATATTGATATTTATTTTTAATCCAGTCTCTCTCCATGAACCAACCTGAACCCTCCGATCTTCGGGCGAGGCCCTCCTTTCACCCTTACCAGTCTCTCAGACTCGCCTTGTGGGTACAAGGGAGAGAGCCTTCTCCTCTGTGGCCCCCCGAATCTGGAATTCATTGCCCAGAGAGATCAGGAAAGCCCCTACCTTGGAAACTTTCAAAAAGAGTCTCAAGACCTGGCTCTGCCATTGCGCTTTTGAAGAGTAGCCACATAATTTTATGCTAGTGCTCCCCCAACGTTCTTGTCCCAGGAGTCCCCCCCTATGTACAAAGGTTTGATTATTTCCCTATCTCTCTATGAGTTCTCCCTTACAATTAGTTCTGCCCCCTTATCTCTCATTTTATGTACATGCGGCCCGCCCTCTGTCATTTTGTTATTATGTTTAGTTCCTATGTTCTGTGTATATTGTTTTACATGCTTTGATGTTTTATTTTAATGTTATGTTGTTTATTTTATTGCAATTTGTATTGTTATATTGTAATTCTTGTTCGGACTTGGCCCCATGTAAGCCACTCCGAGATGGTGGCGGGGTATAAATAAAGTTGTTTATTATTATTATTATTATTATTATTATTATTTAGGCATTTGTATTTTATGATGTGTTTTATTGTTTTGGCATCAAATTGCTGCCTTTTGATAACTGTCCTGAGTCCCTCCTCGGAGATCAAGATAGGATGGGATATAGATGTTCCAAATAAATACGTAAATGAATAAACAAGATTTCATATTAAAATGCCATTACAATGCAACTCCCTTATCCACAGATGTTATATCTGGTTTCATTTACGCACACTAACATATCCCCCTCTCCTCCAGCCTTTGAAGTGTTGGTGAGCCTCTCCAGGTCCTCCGGTGTGATAGCAGAATGCTTCACTTCCCTCATGATCTCTAGTTGAAGATAAGAGCAAGGATTATGATCTATTCAGTAGTGAGTACACAATTCTCCATTTGAATTTATTTGATTACATAATACTAAATAAGTCTGAAAAATACATTCACCTCTGTGACTAATCTTCTTTGGCAGCATTCACAGCTTGGGAGTTTTACTGTATTTGCATCTTTGTGCTCAAAGCATCCCCTATGTATATGGATTACACTGTTGACCCTGTAAAGGAGGTCTTCTTGATACAAATCTACCGACTATCTACTGACTGTGCCTTTTGAATGCAACATTGAAAAGAGCGACTCAATCCTGTGCAGCATGTTTTGTATAAATAGAGACCTGGGTCCAGTTCTTTCTGCAACAAAGGGTTGAATAAATAGGGTAGTGAAGCTCTTTGGACTTTAGTATAAACGTTAAGGATGCCATACAAGGTACTGAAGGTATTTGGGGTTCAGCACCTTGGAAAGCACCTTTAAGACATGGATTCAGACCCAGAAGCAATCCAATCCTCTTTGTACACAGAAGCCCTGAGTTTGGGATGGATAGAACATGCACAATTATCAATTCCCAGGTCAAAATACAGGTTTTCTGACTGTTGGAAAGAATGACACTACTCTAACTTGACTGGTATGGCATTTGTTTGTTTGTTGCATATTTTCAAGTAATTTAAGTCACAGGTTTAGCAGTGCTTGTTCAGAAGAGGTTTGCCCTTGCCTTCCACTGAGGCTGAGAGAGTGTGATTTGCCTAAGAACACTCAATGAGTTTCTATGGCCAAATGGGGATTCAAACCTTAGACTTGCAGAGTGATTGCCCAGCATTCAGAAGCCTCCTGCCAAAACTACTTTCACTTGTTAACTTGTTATAACTCTGATACATAAACAGTTGGTAGTTTTACAAATTACAGATCATTTTATTTTGTTTAGAGTATTTATGGAATCCCATGTTCTCTATTCCGAGGCCAACAGCTGAAATATATGTCTCCTTGCCATGTTATTGTCACAGCTAGTTTACTGATGTGATTAAAAAGGAAGGCTCTTTCACAATAGGAGAAAGTAAAATAACATCAGTATTTATAGTGGCTATATTTACACATAAACTGCTTCTTTAATGTATCAATGAATTTTACTTTTATAGGCCTTTCCTCAGTCATACAATACATTCTTCCAAAAAGGGGGGGGGGCAAAAATGCATGATCGTACACTATTAAAAACAAAATATTTTAACTGAAACAAAATCATTTGGCATTTTTCAGAGCTAAGAAAGTTGCTGTGAAAGCTAGCTATGGGCTGGGGTGGGGGAGCAAAAATTATATACATAGATAAGTTTCAAAAGTAAATATTTGACTCCTCTTTTTTCACAAACAAGTGATAGTTACTTTTAGTTCTCTCTTAAACAGGGCAGGAATTGTATAATCCTCCTGATCAAGGGTCTGGAGAACAAGCCCTGTGAGAATCATCCTAAAGAGCTGGGCATGAAGAAGAGAAGGCTGAGAGGAAACATGATAATCATGTACACAAGAGGAAGTCATAGGGAGGAGGGAGCAAGCTTGTTTTCTGCTGCCCTGGAGACTAGGACGTGGAACAATGGCTTGAAACTACAAGAAAGGAGATTCCATCTGAACATTAGGAAGAACTTCCTGGCTGTGAGAGCTGTTCAGCAGTAGAACTCTCTGCTCCGGAGTGTGGTGGAGGCATTTAAGCAGAGGCTGGATGGCCATCTGCTGGGGGTGCTTTCAATGCAATTTTCCTGCTTCTTGGCAGGGGGTTGGACTGGATGGCCCATGAGGTCTCTTCCAGCTCTATGATTCTATGATAATATTTTAGTGTTACTCCCGACATCCCTTGCTATTAGCTGTGCTAACTGTGACTGCTGGGGGTTGCAATCCAAGCCCCTATCTGCACTGTTAAACAGCAGTATATGGGTCTACACCAGGCCTGGGCAAACTTCGGCCCTCCAGGTGTTTTGGAGTTCAAACCCCACAATTCCTAACAGCTTACTGGCTGTTGCGGGGGTTGAAGTCCAAAACACCTGGAAGTCAAAGTTTGCTCATGCCTAGTCTGCACTGATCATAGGAAGCTAATAGGAAGTTACTGGAGTCTTCTGCTTTTAATGCTTTTTACAGAGTTTTTATAATGTGTGTTAAATGTTTTTAATTTTGTTCTAATTTTGTTTATATTCATTGTGGTATCGAATCGTGCCAGTGAGTTGCCTTCAGACTGAGAAAAGCAGCATAGAAATGCAGTAAATAAATAAATAGTAAATAAATATAATGGAGCAGCAAGCTGTATTATATGGCAGTGTAGATAGGGCCCAAGATTAGTAGGAGGACTGCATGATTCTTACCTAGACATCAGATGAAAACGAAGACATGAAAAGGCAGGTATGAAGGAACTAGACAAGATCTTGAAATGTCAAAATATATTACTCAATGCTAAAGTAAGTGAAACTTATTCAAAAACAAATAGTGACAATTGCATGAGGACCGTGCCCAAACTGTACTCGTTTCCAAGCATTTCAGATACTTTCCTCCAAATTGAAAGAAAAATCCACATCAAATTGTAAAGGGGATGAATACAGCATTCAAATGTTGAAGGGGTCAAGGAAAGATGCTTATCTGTGTGGCAGCAACGAGAGAAAGCAGTTAGCTGTGACAAGGTTTTAAAGCCGAGTGCTTGCGTTGGCCGGGCTTGCCTATAATTTGGAAAAGTGCACCTAGAGCCAGTAATGTAATTACAAATAAAGGGGAAAACTTGATTGTTTTTCCATGCATGAAACATTAAGAAAATTAAGGCATTTCCCTCCAGTCGAAATATTGACTGTAATTATAGATAGCAGCCAGCCCGAGCTGCTATAAAATATTGAAAGTGCTTTTTTCTATTGCCACCAACTCAAGTTTATTGTTTAGGCCTTGTACGAAGGCAGCAATTTAATGAAGTGCAGTTTCACTGAACAATGGGAAAGCAGCCATTACGACATCGCGTTGTCACCTTTTCCATGATTAGCATGAAACCACTTGCCAGAACAATGAGAACAGGTTTCAGCTTGCTTTATTATACTTCTGTAATGTTAATTTGCCACGGGCGGCTGAACCCCTATGTAATCTCCACTTGGAAAAGGCACAGGTAAGGGTTTTTAAAAAAATGTTAACAGGAGTTATAACTGTCCAAGGAGAATTGTGTGTTCATGGCACATGGAAACAATTCTTCAACATGAACGTTGAACTTGCTTGAGACTGTGAAAAGGTGTTTACAAGTCTAACCTTGGGGAAATGACCTTTTTGGATATTCCCCAGAATCCTACGGTCATGATGACTAAGGGAATACAACTCCCAGAAGCTGGAGGATAGAGCCATTTTGAAGCCTGATTAAGAGAGAAAAGCTGGTTTCGCTTTTGATTGAATTCAAAGCAGAATTCAAAATGATATCAACAGATTAGAGAGATGGGCCAAATCTAACAAAATGAAGTTTAACGGGGACAAATGCAAGATACTCCACTTAGGCAGAAAAAAAATGAAATGCAAAGATACAGAATGGGGGACGCCTGGTTTAACAGCAGTATGTGTGAAAAAGATATTGAGAGTCCTCGAGGACACAAAGTTAAACATGAGCCAACAAGTCATGTGGCACCAAAAAAAGCCAATGGTATTTTGGCCTGCATCAATAGAGTATAGTGTCTAGGTCCAAGGAAGTCATGCAACGCCTCTATTCTGCCTTGGTTGGACCACACCTGGAACACTGTGCAATTCTGGGCACTGCAATTGAAGAAAGAATGGGTCTGGAGAACAAGCCCTATGAGGAGGGGCTTAAAGAACTGGGAATGTTTAGCCTGAAGAAGAGAAGGCTGAGAGGAGACATGATGACCATGTATAAATATGTGAGAAGTCATAGGGTAGAGGGAGCAAGCTCATTTTCTGCTGCCCTGGAGACTAGCACGTGGAACAATGGCTTCAAACTACGAGAAAGGAAATTCTACCTGAACATTATGAAGAACTTCCTAATTGTGAGAGCTGTTCAGCAGTAGAACTCTCTGCCACAGAGTGAAGTGGAGGCTCCTTCTTTGGAGGCTTTTAAACAGAGACTGAGTGCCCATCTGTTGGGGGTGCTTTGAATGCATTTTCCTGCTTCTTGGCAGGGTCTTGGACTGGATGGCCCACGAAGTTCCTCCAACTCAATGATTCTATGATTCTTCTTGTTGTTGTTATATGTGGAGTTCTAATAAAAAATGTTTTTTCTCTCTCTAAAAAAGAAATGGTCTCGAAACAGTCATTTCAAACTATCTGTATTATTGATTTATAAAATGTTAATTTTGAAATCAGGATAAAATCTCATTAAAATGCCATACAATGCCACATGGTAATGATGGAAATTTGTCCTTTTATTTAGGCTCTGTTCAGCTGGGAAGTGGATGTCAGAAGGAGAGCTGTGAGTTCAGTGACTGGTTAGGGAACAATACAAATATGCATTTGTAGGAACAGTGAAGGAGAGCCAGTCTGACATTGTTATATATGTCTTTAAAAAATAGAAACAAAAGTACACACACTCTAGAATAAAAACCTATTTTGCACATAGTCCTCGCTGAGTCTTCTCTCACACATTCAGAGACATGAGAGGACATGTGTTTTATATTTTCCTGAAGTCACCTTTTTACCCTTATGACAATCCGCAGTAAGCTAAGGGGAAAGGTTTTAAGTAGGACAAGCATTTTGGTGTAAGAAAAGGTGACCTAAAGGTCTGATGCAAATATAAACTGGAGGAGAGGAAGAGAAAAATACCTTCTTAACATTAGAAAGACAGAAAATTTTACTCTTTTCTCAAAGGACAGACTTTCCAGCTCCTTGATCATTTTGATTGCCTTTTTCTACACTTTTTCCAGCTCTGCAATTTTCTTTTTCCGATTTAGTGACTTTTACACAATTGTAAAACTTCGGTACAACATTAGCTGATACGGCTGCAAGCTACAGAGTCCTGGGACTTGTAGTTTGGTAGAACACTGTAGCAAATTGGCAGATAATTCTAAATACATTTTTAAAAAATCCAAATCTATGACATGTAAAATGACATCAAAATACCACTACATTTTAGTGGTGACATAGACCCAGAAGTATACATACTATTCCGTGGATGATCCTAATAATCCTAATATGGACTTTATAATCGTGTTAGGAAAAACAATTTCAAGTGAACAAAAAGATGCTTTGAACAAGAAAGCAACAGGAATGTGCTCCCCTCAAGTTCAACAATGACAACCTTCAAGAGGATCTCTGCAAATCCAGTGATCTTGTCCACCTTGTCTTAATCAATCAATAAGAACATAGCACATTACATTATTTTAGCTATTACTGATTATGATAGAGAATTAATTTTCCACTTTTGAATGTTTAATATCATTGAATTAATTTTCAAATCTAATGTCCCAAGCTCTAGGTTCACCCAGTCCCTCCAAAGGCCAAACTTATTATACCCTTGGTAAAATAAAGGGGGAAGTTCTCACAGCATTGCCCAAACATGAATCAAGGAACATGAAAGGTACTGCAAACTACTTCAACCAGAGAAGTCAGCCATAGCAGAGCACTTGAACCAACCTGGACACAGCATATTATTAGAGAAAAAGCATATTATTATCCAGAAATGCTGGACCATTCTAACAACTACGATGTCAGACTACACAGAGAAGCCATTGAAATCCGCAAACATGTGGACAATTTCAACAGAAAGGAAGAAACCATGAAAATGAACAAAATTTGGCTACCAGTATTTAAAAAAAACCCTCTAAAATCATAACAGTAAATAAAGAAGAACAATTAAAAAACAGGGGAATTCCAGACAAGAAACAATCAGGGCCAGCTAATCACCTCCCAACAAAGGATTCCCCCAGGTAGTAAGAAGCCAGACCTTGAAACTGCTAGGCCATTAAATGCTAATCAAGGTGGCCAATTGAAACTTTCAGACCAACCTCAAACAGACAAGAGTTCTTTCTCCCACCCTGGACATTCCACATATATATAACCCCATTTTCCTAGTTTCCAACAGACCTCACAACCTCTGAGGATGCCTCCCATAGATGCAGGCAAAACGTCAGGAGAGAATGCTTCTGTTCTGGAACATGGCCATACAGCCTGGAAAACGTCAATACCAACCCAGAAGTTCCCTTTTTTGGAAGAATTCTGCAAAGGTTTCTCTTGCCAATGCATTCCATCAAGTTGATCTGTGTGTTTTCTCTAAAGGAACCTGTGACTGAGAAGAGCTGCTTTCTCCCATGAATGATGGACGACATCTATATCACACAGGCAAGATGGATCCCTTTGGAGAAGGATGCGGGGTGGAAGGGGGGGTGGATGGATAGAGCACATTAAAAGCAGGAGACAAATTGAATGTAAATCTTAAAGATCTTTGCTGTCGCAGAGAACTCAATAAGGAATTCACAACAAAGGCACTGCAGTAGCCATTGCAGGAGCAATATTGTGGTAAGTCGGAAGAAGCTAAACCCATAAAAGTCTGGGTTGACACTAAACTTGCAAAGGAGAAACTGTTGCCACCTCTAAAATCTCCCCTTACTTAGCCTCTATTAGGCAAAGCCCTATTTTGTGAGAAGGAGAAATATAGGGACGTGAAGCAAAAGAGGAGGAAGCCAGCACAACATAGTGGTTTGAGTCTTGGGCTATGACTCTGGAGACTAGGGTTCAATACTCCATTCTGCCATGAAAACCCATTGGGTGAACCTGCGCTCTCTCAGCCCCAGAAAACCCTGTGACAGGGTCACTATAAGTTGGAATCGTCTTGAGTACCCTTTGGGATTGAGAAGGGCAGAACATAAGTGTGGTAAATAAATAAGTAAATTGAAGACACACAACAACAACAACCAACAGCAACAACTGGGTCAACCAGAAGAGATTGCTGCCCCAATGTCATGTTATAACTGGCACACCAAAGTTGCAGGAGCCCCTGGTGGCGCAGTGGGTTAAACCCCTGTGCTGGCAGAACTGAGGACCGACAGGTCGCAGGTTCGAATCCGGGGAGAGGCGGATGAGCTCCCTCTATCAGCTCCAGCTCCTCGTGCAGGGACATGAGAGAAGCCTCCCACAAGGATGATAAAACGTCAAATCATCCGGGCATTACCTGGGCAACGTCCTTGCAGACGGCCAATTCTCTCACACTAGAAGCGACATGCAGTTTCTCAGGTCGCTCCTGACACAACAAAAAAAGAAACAAAAAACCAAGGTTGCAGGACTAGGAACTGTTGGTGGGTTTTGTCCTTAATAGCTAAAAAATAGAAGAATCACAGGAAGAGACAGATGGCCAGTGGGATGCACACCACATTGTGTGATAGACACCATCACCAACTACAATTATTGTTTGCTGACTCTTATAATAATAATTATTATTATTACTGACACAAAAACACAGTATGTCACAGCAAACGAGATCTATATGCTGGATTTCATCTCACAAAATCACAAGTCGAACACTTCCCAAGAGTTTAGGAYTGTGTGATAGATTTTCAAATGATGCGTGCAGATCCAAGTAAGGTGGCCTTTTGCAGTTGACAGATCATGATTTTGCCAATGTTTATTGTTTCCAAATGCCAGCTGAGATCTTTTAGYATGGCACCCAGTGTGCCTGTGCTGTTGCAYGCTGGGCCTGTGCATAAAACTGTAGACAGGACATAAATTCTGTGTGCCCAACGGGACGCCGGGGCTGCCTCAGATTAAAGGCCGTTGGATTTTCTTAAAACAGAATCTCTAGATTGCTTAAAGGTTCAACAAAGTTCTTTATTATTGAAAACAAACAGGTACTTTAAGGCTTTCTTAACAAAGGCTCAGGCATACTATCACAATTAGTAATAGTCATCATCATCTTTATTTCTATCCCATCCTATCTCCTGAAAGAGACTCAGGGCGGTTTGCAACAAAAATTGTCAAAAATTGTCATAACAAAAACACATCAAATCATGGACAATCAAATAAACAACATCAAGGTATACTTATAAAGCAACTCAAAAATAACAAATGAGAAATTTAAATATACAAATGGAACAATATCCCTTCATTTCACTATGATCTGAAAACAGGCCTGTTACATAATATTTTTGTTTTATTTTCCAAACAGAAAAACATGTCTTCTCTTTTTCTCTCTGTTTGAGTTATAAACTGTGAGCAACTGTTCTTAGTACATAATGTATAACACGTAATGACATCACCTGGGGTCATTCCTAGTCTTAGGATTTGGCCTCAGACAGTCCGGAACTGTCAACCCTAATCATAACATTTTTTTTCTGTATAGTGATTGATTTGTAATAACTGATAATCAGTTTTGACAAGGTCAGTGACTAACATGAGCAAAAGATTGTTCACACAAATGGCTAAAAAGTGAAAGATATAGATGACTCATTGAATCCAAAACTTGGAGAAGGTCTTGATTGGCAGAAGTGGCTGCTTAGCTATGTCAGTCCTAAAAAGAAATCTTGGTAATAGATTAGTGACATGTCCCTTCTGCAGCTCAAAGGTGGCTTTTCTTTTCTTTATTAAATCCGTGCCAGAAGCAACTCTCAATAAATAGCACATGAAGCCAATCCAATGATTTTTTTAAAAAATGACCAAGCTGCCCATCTGCTATAAATTGAACAAGCTCTTTTAGCTTCACCAGGTAGTGCTGATCTCATAAAGAAACAATTCAAAAAACCCACAAAACTCTGGAAAGGTGCAAATACGAGAGGATTATGGTAGGGATTTATGGATTCACTGTTGCCAAGTAGGCATGCCAATTTTGTAGAAGGTGACTGCTGCCAGTTGCTCAGAGATTTCTGGGAAACCTTCCCACAATTATTAAAGCAAACATAATCATGAAGAACATGGCCTACTAGTGTGACTAAGTCCCAGGAAGCCATTTATTGTAGGGCAAAAGCAATTGAGTCTGTCCCCAAATGATCAAGGATTTTTGTTTAGAATTACTTGACAGAAAGAGACAACATTGAAATGAGGCCATTCAGCCAATATAATTGATTCCACAACTATTAGATATTTTCCTTGCAGTGGCTTCAGGTCAGCCTAGCAGACAAAGACCATTATGGGATGGGAAGTGGGATTGCCTGAAGCTATGCTGTTGGTATTTCAGTAGGTATTACTTGTTATGTGCTTGCCTGAGAAACAGCACCTGCTGAAATTCCCTCTTCTTCATAACCACTGCAAGGACAGGAGTTAATAAAAAGTTTCCCAAATCTGCCAAATAACTCTGGCACATAAAACCATCCCAAGTAAATACCCAACACACTCAATGCTGGGAAAGTTATTAGTAAAAGCTGTCAATTGGCCTCCTTTCCATGACATCCAAATCCTGCTGACTGAGATGGACACCTCACTCTTCTTAATGCTATAGCCATCCCCAATTAGCTGTTTGCATTGTAAGTCTTATCATGTTATGATAACTAACAAACACAAAAGGTTGTTGGATGCACAGATGTATCCAAATTCCATAATCTTCCTCTGTTGAATCCTTCCAACCTTAGCAATAATAAAAACTTCTGAACAAGTCTAATATGCTCCATCTTTCCCCACCTTGGCATTCTCCAGCTATGTTGAACTACAGCTCCTCAACTGGCCAGGGGTTGGTGGTACAAGGTGCAAGATTGTTGAAGGCCATGCTGGTTGACTCCTGTATCTACATGGGATGTGCTCCTGAATTTTTAGAGGAAACAAAATACTGTAGTAATAGTGACCCCTATTGAAATGAGTGACTTCTGTTGGATATTACATAAAGTCGCATTGGATTCTATGATTCTATGGAGGATCTAGAAAATTCCTAGGGAGGGCATATTTTGTTGGATGTGTGCAGGTGAAACTGCAGGTATTGATCTCTCAAGGACTCGAGTTGTAAAGTATGTCATGCTACTAGTATCTTATTTTTAAATTTGAGTTTTGGCCACGTCAAGAGTTGTGTTGCTCCACCAGAATATGAATAAGCATGACAGTATCAAGAGCCAGTGTAATGGGCTGTAATGGTCTGAATGTGAGACCTAAACTCTGGAGACCAGGGTATGGTTCACCACTTGGCCATGGAAACCCACTGGGTGACATTGAGCAAGTTGTACTCTCTCAACCCCAGAGGAAGGCAAAGTCAAATCAAAATGTTTCAAGAACAGCACAGCAAGCTTTTTTAAAATACCACAACATGCCACATAATGAGGAAAAGCCTAGTTCAGTCCATGGAAATTATTGAAAACAAGCATCTAATTGCTATTTTGACATTTTAACCTTTTTAAATGACTAATTCAACTTTCATAAACATGTCTGCTAGACTTGATAACCCGGCCTTAACCATGGCTGTGACTCAAAAAAGAAACTTGTCCAAACTAATTGATTGTCAAGCTGGTGACTCCATTTGTAGATAGGAACACACATTATTATTTTCTCATTATTTATGTGGTTTTGAAAGGTGTTGTTATGAATGTTGTTTTTAAATTATTTTGGGTATGCTGTCTGTACTGGGGAAAACATGACATTTAATTTTAACAAAATGTGAACAATTGTATGTATTAATAAATACTTGTTCTACTTTTCCATTTACAATACTTTTCAAAGTGGCTTACAATCAACCCTCAAAACAGAAAGCATTGATTGGTTGATTTAATTTATATCCAGCATCTCTGTTGTACTTTAGGCCTATCATGAGAAGACATGACTCACTAGTAAACACAAGTAAACACAATGATGCTTGGTAAGATGGAAAGCAGCAGGAAGACCATATTAAAGATGGATAGACTTGGTGAAGGAAGCAATGACTGCTCTGAGTATTTAGGACCTGAACATGGCAGTTAAGGATACAGTGGTCTCTCATTCATGGGGTTGCCGTAGGTCAAAGTCAATTTGAAGCATTTAACAGCTTTCTTCTGGGGACCTTTCCAGACAGGACTTGGGTTGCTGTACCTTTTTGGGGCTGTATATCTCTCCTGACATTTTGCCTGCATCTATGGCAGGCATCCTCAGAGGCCAAAGATGCAGGCAAAAGTCAGGAGAGAATGCTTCTGGAACATGGCTATACAGCCCAAAAACTTACAACAACCCAGTGATTCTGGCCATGAAAGTCTTCGACAATACATATTTCAAGATTGTTTTTAGACTGGTTTTAAAGAGTGTTTTAGTGTGCTTTTTACTTTTAAAGAACTCTGTACTCTTTTAAATGCTTTTCTTTATTGTGTGTTGCCTCAGGAGCCCTCGCAGCTGGGAGGTGATATAGAAATACTTTGACTAAATAATAAGTGAATGTGTGCTGCTCTGACATTTCAAGCTTGGTTCGCCAGATGTCAATCTCTTTTCTTGCAGCCTCTTGCAAATAAGGGCATTATGTACACATCCGGCATCATTGGCAGGAAGATGGATTTTAAAAATAAATGTTAAAGAGCATTTGACATCTCCGAAAATATTAGAGATGCAAACAAGCATTTTTTTTTAAAAAAAATGAAAGGTCAATTTACAAGCCTTAGTTTTTGTCATGGCCACTAGTGAAAAACCAAAAATATCAGTAGAGCAGAAACATGCAATTTTATTAGCTCCCACACAAAATATATACAGGCTGTATGTCAAAATGATCCTGCCAAATGAGAGACTGTATCTGAAAAAGTATACAAGCAAATCAAAGGCTGTCAGTTAGAGACGAAGAATTGTTTAAAATGATGGACATGACGCAGTTAGCTTTTGTGAGGCGGGCCTCAGATCTATTTTTAATATATATATATTTTAAAACTGTAAGACCCAAAATATATTAGAAGTTTCTCCTTTGGGCTAGGATAGCAATCTCTATTAAGCCTCTAAGAAAGGGTGTAACAATACTGTAGAGTCAATGCAGTTTGGCAACACTTTAATTGGACCATGCTCTGTTATAGTAAGTCCTTGCAGGACACAAGTATATGTGTGAAGAAAAACCTTATTGTTTGTAATTATCTTGTTCAGCTGACTAAGCACATCAAGCCGCAATCTTGTGCCACGCCCAAGGGGCTATAACTGTTTGAGGTTTTTGACTACAGTGTTATGGGTGTTGGTTTCTGGTGGGCTGCTGCTGCAGTTCTGTTTTACCAGTGTGGTAAATGGTGAAATAGCTATTTACTTCAGGTTGTTTTGATTTTCCATTTGCTGCTTAGAAGATGCTTTATTTTATGCATATTACAAAGACTGTAAATATGTTGCACTGCTGATTTTTGTGTGCAGCATTGCCAGTTTTGTTTCATCTCTGCAAAGTAAAGAGAGTAAAGATTTTCTGTTTTCCTTGACTATTGGTGTGAGACTATTTTGCGTCTGGGTTTTTGGGCATTAGGACGCTGGATTAAAACATGCGCTGCATAACATGCTCTACGATAATTCAGTGCTACAGAATCATGGGAGTTGTAGTTTCTGAAAGTTTTTAAACTTCTCTTATGGATGGCATGATTTCATAGAATCATAGAATAGAATCACAGAGCTGTAAGAGACCTCATGGGCCATCCAGTCCAACCCCCTGCCAAGAAACAGGAATATTGCATTCAAAGCACCCCTGACAGATGGCCATCTAGCCTCTGTTTAAAAACCTCCAAAGAAGGAGCCTCCACCACACTCCGGGGCAGAGAGTTCCACTGCTGAACGGCTCTCACAGTCAGGAAGTTCTTCCTCATGTTCAGATGGAATGTCCTTTTTTGTAGTTTGAAGCCATTGTTCTGCATTCTAGTCTCTAGGGCAGCAAAAAACAAGCTTGCTCCCTCCTCCTGTAAAGACATTACATTCAATTTTATATTGAATGTAATTTAAAGACATTACATTCAATTTTATATTGAATGTAATGTCTTTAAATGTTTTAAATGCTTAAATGTATTAATTTTAATTTAATTTTTAATTTTAATTTTAATGTTACTGGAATTGTATGTGTTTTAAGGCATTGAATAATTGTCTATATGTAAGCCACCTTGAGTCCCCTTCAGGGTAGAGAAAGGTGGGGTATAAATAGGGTTAAACAGAGGCTGGATGGCCATCTGTTGGGGGTGCTTTGAATGCAATTCTCCTGTTCTTGGTAGGGGGTTGGACTGGATGGCCCATGTGGTCTCTTCCAATTCTATGATTCTAGGGTAAGTAAATGAATTATCTTCCAAAGATTGCTGGTGCCTCAACAAACTACAAATCCTTGCTCTTGCAAACCCTGCTAAACAAATTACTCCCAGCAGAAACATCCCATATAGCTGTGCTGGAGAACCTAGTAAATGCCTAGAGGCAATGCACCTCTAAGCGGGTTAAACCGCTAAACTGCAGAACTTGCTGATTGAAAGGTTGGTGGTTCAAACATGGATGTGGTGAGCTCCCATTATTAGCCCGAGCTAGGCTAGCAGTTTGAAAACATGCAAATGTGAGTAGATAAATACGTACCACTTTGGGAGGAAGGTAACAGCGCTCCATGCAGTCATGCCGGCCACATGACCTAGGAGGCGTCTACAAACAACGCTGGCTCTTCAGCTTAAGAGATGGAGATGAGCACCAACCCCAAGAGTCGGACACAACTAGACTTAATATCAAGGGGAAACCTTTACCTTTAATGCACCTCTAGATACCTATCAAAAGCAGCATTAACGCCCAGTATTTTTTATGATAAGGAGAGCTTTCAAAACACAATATTTTGCTCTATCTGTTAGGATCTCTCTGTCCTCAATGACCCACTTCTTCCTCCTCTATTATTATGCTGTATCCATTGCTTCACATCTGGCTACCTGACTCACATTTTAAAGAAAAATATGCTATCCAAAGAGCCATCCTTCTCTGCAACAGATCTAAACCTGCAAAGCAGGAGTTAACATTTCTGGGCTTCCTCTGTATTCCAGAGCTGAGATCAGATCAGATCAGATATGGATGTAAGGTTAATACTTTACTGCTGTATCTTTAATAAAAGGTTAATCTTCACTCTCGGCTTCTGCCAGAATCCTTTCATTTAGCTAAAATGCTTTCTTTTGGTGCTTTCAGAGTTTGGCTTCCCACTACTGACTGCTGGAACCTTGTCAATTTTTCCCTTAATTTTGATGGGCATTTTGTTTCTGAGTTTTTTGTTTTTGTTTTGATGGCCTGTGTTTTCTTGTATTTGTCAAGTAATCTGTTTGGTGATATTAATATGTTCTTTGCTTTTCCCCTTGGGTTTTCTCTGGAGAAAAATCACAGAATGTGCTTTTACAAAATAATACATTGATTGTGACTTCCTTTCAAGTTTCTAAAACCTTGAACTCTGTTGATTCAAATAGATCAAAAATCCAAATATCACTAGAAACGTTTCCAGCACTTTCCATTCTGGACACCACTCTCAAAAGAAACTCTTACATCAATAACTTCTTATTGCATAACTAAACAGTATTTCCTGTCCTGATCTCCCTAGTCCACCTCAAGAGCCAGCAACTGCATCAGAGAAAGAAGGCTTGTTCATCTGGCAATCAGGGTGCAAGGAGGAGGATATATTTCCAACCCTTACCCATCAGTGAGAAAGGAGTATATCTACATTGACCATTTAATGCAGCTTGGAGTCAGCTTCAAAGTGATGTGGGCAAAAGTTTGCCTTTATAGAGCTCTTTTGCTGGATTACACCCCTTTTTCTGCAGCAGAGCTACAGTGAATAGAGGCTTCGGCATTGTCTGGTAATCCTAGGGCCAAGCAATAAAAAAAAACCAGGCATCCTTAGCACCTGTATTCAGCCAGTATTCTTATACTAGCAGTCCCAGAGACAACAGAAGCTTTTGACCACCTTAAGCTTCACAGGAAAGAAGATTGAGACAGCTTATAAGCAACAGCTTGTAAACCATCACTTTGCACCAACGGCAAAAGACTCCAGAGAGATGACTGCAATCAACAAAATCTCCTTTTGTAATGTACCGTTTTAAGTTACCTTGTAATAGCCCCGGGTGAAGTTAATCCTTTATTCATCTTGTTTTCAGTAAACTCATTTTGGTTATCTTTTCACTTTGTGTAAAGTGCCTCTGTGTGTTAAGGGTCTTAATCTTAACAGAAGGTATACAGATAGTTCCCAAGTAAAGCCAGACACTATAGTTTTTCTCAAAGGCTCAGGTGTGGCATCACAATTCTAGTTTGGAACCAGCCTAAGTGGTCAACATAGATGTGCACAAGGGCTTGCAACAAGGGCCTTGTTTCTGGAAATGTTTCTAGTGATATTTCCTGGTTGGCTGGTGGGAAGGCATTGAAACATCCTCCTGGGTTGCTAGCGCATTAGATTTCATTCATCTAATCCAGCTGGTAGCTGTTAAAGTGGAGGAAGGGCGGCATTTATATATTCTTACAGTAAAACTACATAGTCTTACTGTTACAGAGAAGTTATGGATCTCTCGTTCTAGGTCAGGGATTCTCAAACTGTGCTCCATGGAGCCCTTGGAGCTCCACAAGTGATAGTCAGAGGATCAGTGGCACGATGGTGCATCTTGCGTCCTCCTCTTTCCTCCTCCTCCTTTTGAGAAACGCAGGAAAATTAAAGTTTGGATTTGCTGAAGCAGCAGCAGCAGAATTCTCCAAGGACACAGACTCTTTCTCCCCCACCTCCCTTGATGCTCTTTTCCTTGCTACCCAGACCCACCCCAAAAAACCCCTCACTTTCTTTGTTTCCAAAACCTTATTTCCTTCCCACCGCTCAGGGAGTGCATTGATTGTGATTTTCCTGCATGGCAGAAGGGAGTTGAACTAGATGGTCCCTGGGGTTGCTCCTATTACTATTATTACTACTCCTACTATTTCTACAGAGGCTAGATTGCCATCTGCAAGGGGCACTTTGTGCTTTTCCTGCATAGCATAAGGGGGTTGACTGGATGGCCCTGGTGTTGCTGCTATTATTATTATTATTATTATTATTATTATTATTATTATTATTATTATCCCATATGTACAAAAGTTTGCCCATGTCTGATATATATACATTATATAGAATATAGAGTGTTGGAGGAAAGTTCTGAGAGTGCCTTGGACTGCGAGAAGATCCAACCAGTCCATCCTCCAGGAAATAAAGCCCGACTGCTCATTGGAGGGAAGGATACTAGAGACAAAGTTGAAGTACTTTGGCCACATCATGAGGAGACAGCAAAGCCTAGGGGAAAGTGGAAGGTAAAAGGAAGAGGGGCCGACCAAGGGCAAGATGGATGGATGGCATCCTTGAAGTGACTGGACTGACCTTGAAGGAGCTGGGGGTGGTGACAGCCGACAGGGAGCTCTGGGGTGGGCTGGTCCATGAGGTCACGAAGAGTCGGAGACGACTGAATGAATGAACAACAAATAGAATATAGAATATATAAAGATTTCTTGGGGCTTCACAAGAAATTTTTGCTTCATAAAGGGCTCCACAGCTGAAAAAGTTTGAAAAGTTCTGCTCTAGGTTATGAATCTATAAGTGCAGTCTTGAATTTCAGCTTTAATTTGGAAGGCAATAGACACATTAAGAAACTGAACTCAATATGAGTTATAACAGATTGCTATCAAACTTTTCAAGGTATATAACCTTGTAAAGTGGTTTACATACAGCAATAACAATAAACCAATTGCATTTCAAAAGTATGAACACAACATTAGATAGCATACAACATCAGTGCTATTCTTTAAAAATAGCAGGAAATTCTAAATAGAACTTCACAAAACATTATACCATAAGTACAGATCAGAATACTTGCATATTTAAAATTTTTCCCAAAGCTAACAAAACTGGGGGCATGTACCTTTGGGTTCAGGACATTACAGAAAATTGCACTGTTTTAATTGCTTTTAATGCTTTTTTATGTGTATATTTTAAATTGTTTTAATATTGACTGGCATCTTGCATTGGCCTTAGAGATACGAAAGCTAGAGTTCTACATTCAACTCCATGTTATGTTACACATTCAAGACAATTGATGATGATGTTGATACTGTAATTATGTTCCTCTGGACATATAATAATCCTGAAGGTGTCCATATGTATATTCATGCTATTCCTAGGCAGCACAGATGCCTATGATGGCAGCCTCTCCCTTCCCCTCCCTAAGTAGTTATGCACTCAAATTACCAATGAAGTAATAAATGAATGGTTCAATCGAATCTTTTTAAATTCTGCACCAAAAAGCAGTGGGGGATGAGTTGCTATGCTGGCTTAGAGATAAATCAAGGCTCCTCTGCTTTATTGATTGGATCTTTCTCATTCTTTTCCAGCAGCTTCCCTTTCATTACAGCTTAGCTTTTGCGAATGAGATGCATGATTTGTCAGCAGCTGCAAGAGATGACTGTGCATTAAAGAGCTGGTCTGAAAAGATCATCAATTTACAGGAGGATTTTGCCATTTGTGTAATGGCAAAACAAGTGAAAGCAGGTTCACCAACCCATCCTGTTGCAGTCCCGTCTGGAAGGTGAGCACACTCAGCAGTGTGGAGTGAATGAGGAATGAAGCTAAGAACTTGATTGCATGAAGCGGGCAAACCAGCATTACAACTGAACAATCCTCTATGTATCCTGCTATTGCACAACACTCTATGTATCCTGCTGCCAGTCGGCTTCCTCCCCATGATTCTCCCATCCCAATCCCACAACATTCCTACTACTTGTCCTGATGTGATGCTTCTGTATTGACATGTCAGCAATAAGGAGGATGGTATTTCCCTCCTCTCCACCTCTCCCCCCCCCCCCACAAGCTGTCTATTTTCCATTTATACTTAATATCTATGTATCTGCTATTAATGATAGCGCGACTATAATTGGATCATGGGCTCGTGTGATAAAGTCCTAAATCTCCAATGCTAGGAGAAGTTTAGTCAAAGAGCAGCCCATCCCCATAAGTGCTGTTCAACTGCAATTTCCAGCATGCCTTCCCATTGGTTATGTGAGCCTTGTCTTATGTAATCTGCAATCCAACAACGCTTGGAGAGTGATCACTGCCCAGGTTTCTCCAATGCTTTCAGGACTTGAGATGGTTTTGGATGAGATGCTGTTTCAGCTTTTGTTATGTCAATTGGATGTAAGAGGGAGCTTGGAAGAGATTTCAGAGACTAAAATAGATTACAAAAATGGACAGTTACAGGAGTTGTTTGACAGTGGAATGTGCTGCATTGGCGGTCCTTAGGCAGGGACTGGATGGACATCTTCTAGAAGAGCTTTGATAGGGCGTTTCTGTATGGCAGCACCGGGTTAGACTGGATGATCCTTGTCGTGTTTTTCAGTTCTATTATTCTATTCCCTTGTTTTATTCCCACATAAATCAGAATTCCATACTCAGATTAGAGGGGATTGTTCTGAATATATTATCGCTGTTCCACTTCTGTAGGCCTAGAGATTTTCCCCAAAGCCTGATATCTCCCTGTTAGTTGTGAGTCGTTCCATTTTGACCATGTAAGCAACAGGAACTTCAATTTGAGCATCAGAAATAAATAATATAAACCCCTTTGCAATTTGGAAGAGCTCATGAACTATTTGGAGTCAGACTATACAGCCTCCTGAAGCAAGCTTTTACTGCATCACACTACTGCAAGAGACAAAATGTTTGATTGCTTCATCAGTTGGGCCTGAGAAGTATTAGCTCTGCCTTTTCCTCTCCTCTGCTTCAGTTCCCCCTGTTCATAGGTTTTCCCAATAGTGTAGATACCTTCCTTTGTATTACTTTTGGGTGGAGCTTAAAAACTCCCAAAGGCCAGCCTTAGTTGGTCTTTTCCATTTGCCTGTATACAGCTCTCTTGCTGGACTCCTTCTCTTTCTACAGCAGAGGTACTGTGACTTAGACTTGGTATTATCTAGTAACCCTAGGCCTAGCAATCCAAAAACAGGCATCCTTAGCACCTGTGTTCAGCAGTATTTTTTCACCAGCAGTCCAAAGGACAACAGAAGCTTATGACCAGCTTATACTTCACAAGAAGATTGAGACAGTTTATAACCATTGCTTTGCACCAGAGGCAGAAGACTGCAGAGAGATTACTGCAGTCAGCAAAGGCTCCTTTTGTAATGTATTGTTTTAAGTTACTTTATGACAGTGCCAGTGGAGTTAACCCTTTATTCATCTTGTTTGCAGTAAACTCATTTTGGTTATCTTTTCACCTTGCCTAAAGTGCCTCTGTTTGCTACGGATCTTAATCTTAACAGAAGGTATACAGATAGTCCCTGAGTAAAGCCAGACACTATAGTTTTCCCACAGGCTTGGGCATGCCATCATAGGGCCCAAAACTCCAGGACACAGAACATTAAAATGGCAAGGAAGTTCAGTTCCATTTTTCTCTGAGAAGTTTTTTTAGAAATTAAAAAGTAAGGAACTTGTTGCTGCTTTCCCCTGTTCACCTGAAGCTTAGTTCTGTTATATCTTTGAATAATATAGTGTTTTATATAAACAGACATAATTTAAACTGCTTAAATTTAAGGTGGTTTTATGGTTTTATTTATTTATGGCAGAGAGTTCATAAACCACTCTACATTAATGATTCCAGAGCTGTAGATGTACTATAAATTGCAACCAGCAATATAAACAAGAAAAAAAATCAAACGATAATAATAAAACAAGCATATTAATAAAACATTAGCTTGGGGTTTTTAAGAAATGTTTGTCTAAAAAGAACAAATTGCAGAAGTTAAACTAGCACAAGTGCTGTGAAGTGTAAGTGCAGTTGAAGTTGGTTCCTTAGAGTAGGAACTGGTATCAATACAGCTTCCATTTTGTTAATGAAGCTCTCATGCTTTATTTTATAGGATGCTTGATAGCCACTTAAGAACTGTATTAAAATATTGATGATAATGATATACTCCCCAACTGTCCCAAATTTGCATGGACAGTACTGGTCAATCCTCTGCTGACCCACTTTCTTTGCTGTTTATTCATTTAGTCGCTTCCGACTCTTCGTGAGCTCATACACCAGCCCATGCCAGAGCTCCCTGTCAGCCATCACCACCCCCAGCTCCTTCAAGGTCAAGCCAGTCACTTCAAGGATACCATCCATCCATCTTGCCCTTGGTCGGCCCCTCTTCCTTTTTCCTTCAATTTTCCCCAGCATCATTGTCTTATCATTATGTGGCCAAAGTACTTCATCTTTGCCTCTAATATCCTTCCCTCCAATGAGCAGTCGGGCTTTATTTCCTGAAGTACGGACTGGTTGGATCTTCTGGTGGTCCAAGGCACTCTCAGAATTTTCCTCCAGCACCACAGTTCAAAAGTATATATCTTCCGTCACTCAGCCTTCCTTATGGTCCAGCTCTTACATCCATAGGTTACTACGGGGAATATCATTGCTCTAACTATGTGGATCTTCGTTGCTGGTTTTTAAATCTCTTACTCTTGTTTTTTCCTTTATCGTTGCAAACTCAGTTCAAAGTGGAAAAATTGGTTTGCATTCAGTTAACTCAGCAAGATGGAGGCAAAGATGCAAAGTATTGCCCTTACCATTAAATTCAATTAATTTGCTCTCCTTCCTTCCTTCCTTCCTTCCTTCCTTCCTTCCTTCCTTCCTTCCTTCCCTTCCTTCCTTCCTTCCTTCCTTTCTTTCTTTCTTTCTTTCTTTCTTTCTTCCAGCTTTCCTAAACCCAATATGGTCAGTCCACTACATTCATTGGGGTTATTTTCATTGTGCTATTTCACAACGAAAGCAACGTTTGAAGAGATTAGCTCTCAAATACAGCTAGGTCTAGGCACTGCCAGCAAAAGCAACCTTGGCAGGAGTCAGGAGATTAATGAGCAAGAAGGTTCATGGCCTTCGGCTGTTGCTCTGGTCATCAGCTCCCTCAGCCACTCATTAATTGCTAGAAAATGTCCTGACATCTATGAGGACAAGCAGCCAGGTGGAAAAGGCCTCCAATGAAGCATGCAGATGGGTTAGAAAGTAGGAAAATAGCTTCAAAGATCTTGATAAATACCATTTTTAAACTATTTGATATGGGAGTGGGACAGTATATTCCAACTGGAGCCCCCCGATGGCGCAGTGGGTTAAACCCCTGTGCTGGCAGGACTGAAGACCGACAGGTCGCAGGTTTGAATCTGGGGAGAGGCGGATGAGCTCCCTCTATCAGCTCCAGCTCCTCATGCGGGGACATGAGAGAAGCCTCCCACAAGGATGATAAAAATCAAATCATCCGGGCGTCCCCTGGGCAACATCCTTGCAGACGGCCAATTCTCTCACACCAGAAGCGACTTGCAGTTTCTCAAGTCGCTCCTGACACGACAAAAAAAAGGATATTCCAGAGTTTACTGTTCAAATTGTTTTACAACAGTGTTTCTCAACTTGGAGATGGGGACCCCTGGGGGTATCATGAGGGGGTATCAGAGGGGTCACCAAAGACCATCAGAAAATTCAGTATTTTCTGTTGGTCATGGGGGTTCTGTGTGGGAAGTTTGGCCCAATTCTCTCATTGGTGGGTTCAGAATGCTCTTTGATTGTAGGTGATGATCTTAGGAACCCCTTTGACAGAGAAAGCTGAAGATCTCTCCACCTGTTCAGAATGCTCTTTGATTGTAGGTGAACTATAAATCCCAGCAACTACAACTCCCAAATGTCAAGGTCTATTTTCCCCAAACTCCACCAGTGTTCAAATAAATAAATAAATAATATTTGTGCCAAGTTTGGTCCAGATCCATCATTGTTTGAGTCCACAATGCTCTGTGGATGTAGGTGAGCTACAACTCCCAAACTCAAGGTCAAAGCCCACCAGAGCCTTCCTTAAAGTTGATTGTACATTAACTTTAAATTCCAGAAACTACAACTCCCAAAGGACAAAATCAACCCCCCCGCCCCAACCCCACCAGTATTCAAATTTGGGCATATAGGATATTTAAGCTAAATTTGGTCCAGTGAATGAAAATACATCCTGCATATCAGATATTTACATGATGATTCATAACAGTAGCAAAATCACAGTGATGGAGTAGCAATGAAAATAATGTTATGATTGGGGGTCACCACAACATGAGGAACAGTATTAAGGGGTGGCAGCATTAGGAAGGTTGACAACCACTGTTTTACAAGATAATCTATTATCATTTACTCCTCTCCCCTGTTCTGGCTGCTTGTGATGGATTCTGAACTTTTTCTAGGTTGACACCTCATTTGAGAATTTTGTTGATTCTAACCAGGTTCTGCATTCAAATGCAAGATGCACAAAATCAGTCATGGAGCAGGAGGCAGCTGTGAAATATCATTCGGATAGGTAAGCTGGACCCGAACCATTTTGGGATTTATAGGCTAAAGCCAAGCCACCTTGTCTCTCCTCCATCCTCCAGGAAATAAAGCCCGGCTGCTCACTGGAGGAAAGGATAGTAGAGACAAAGTTGAAGTACTTTGGCCACATCATGAGGAGACAGCAAAGCCTAGAGAAGACAATTATGCTGGGGAAAGTGGAAGGCAAAAGGAAGAGGGGCCGACCAAGGACAAGATGGATGGATGGCATCCTTGAAGTGACTGGACTGACCTTGAAGGAGCTGGGGGTGGTGACGGCCGACAGGGAGCTCTGGCGTGGGCTGGCCCATGAGGTCATGAAGAGTCGGAGACGACTGAACGAATGAACAACAAGGCTAAAGCCAGCACTTTGAACTGTGCTCAGTAGCAGACTGACAGCGAGTGGAGCTGACGCAACAAGGAAGTTGTATGCTCCCCGTACACTGCTCCAGTTAGAAACCTGGCTGCCGCCCATTGGACTACTTGAGGTTTCCGAACAGTCTTCAAGGCAACCCAGTGTAGAGCGCGTTGCAGTAGTTATACAAGATGTAACATGAGCATGGACCACCGTGGCCAAGTCTGACTTCCCAAGGTATGGGTGCACCGGAGGTTCCAGGCTCAGCTATGTGTCCAGGAGAACCCCCAAGCTGCAAACCTGTGTCTTCAGGGGGAGTGTAACCCCATCCAGCACAGGCTGCAACTCTGTACTCTGTTCGGCCTTATTACTGATCTAGTCTGGATTCAGTTTCAATTTGTTCGCCCTCATTCAGACCATCACAGCTGCCAAGCACCGGTTCAGGACCTGAACAGCCTCCTTAGCAGCAGGTGGAAAGGAGTGATAGAGTTGGAAGTTATCTAGGTGCCTTCATCTCAATAGCCTATGTCCATTTTTATACATAAATAGATATAGGATCTTATCCCACAAGGAGGAGAAAGTGGGTGGAATCATCTCCTTTAAGTGGTATTCTGTGGTGTTCTGTCTTTAAAGAAGATGGGGAATCTAATCACCCCCTATCACACAGGATTGCCTCCTCCCATTTCTAGCTCAACCCTCCACTTAATTTTCCATCACACAGGCTGGTGATGTCCATACCATACCTAAGATGAATGCTTTTGCTGTGTGATGTTTGCTACCAGGTCTGAAAGATACATTAAGGAGTTGTTGTAGGTTTTTTGGGCATGTATGGGCATGCATTCTCTCCTTATGTTTCACCTGTATCTATGGCAGGCATCCTCAGAAGTTGTGAGGTCTTCTGGAAGCTAGGAAAATTGGATTTATATATCTGTGGAAAGGAGTAGGAGAAAGAACTCTTGTCTGTTGGAGCTAAGTGCGAATGTTTCAACTGGCCACCTTGATTAACATTTGATGGCCTGACAGTTTTTAGATGTGACTTATTCCTGCCTGGGGGACTTCTTTGTTGAGAGGTGATTAGTTGTTCTAATAAAAAATAAAACTTTATTTATACCCCGCTACCATCTCCCCAAGGGACTCAGTGCGGCTTACATGAGGCCGAGCCCACCATACAACAACAATAAAGCAATAGCAACAAACAATACGAAACAGTTAAAATATAACTCATAAGCAAAAATAAAAATAAGCAATACAGAAACACAACAAGCATATAAAAACCTATGGCTGTGCCAATGTAGAATTAAAATTTAAAAATAATGCTGGGCATGAGCAAGGTAGGAGATAACCAAGATAAACATTTTGGAAAGGATAGAGCATGCAAATCAATCTGAATTGTTTCTTGTCTGAAGTTCCCCTGTGTTTGAGTTTTGTTCTTTATTTACGGTTATAATTTTATAATCCTTCCTCATATTCTCATGTAGTGCATAAACAAATACTATTTTGCCTTAAGAAAAAAAACTCTGGGAAAAATGCTTGTATTATTACTCAAGTGTTGGGTGGTTTTGTATTTTTTGTTATTTTTTTGGGTGGTTCGTTTGATTTTCATAATCAAGGTTAAAAATGCACAACCCCAGTTAATTAAACTATCTTAGCAAGAACATTTAGTTTAATTTAAATAACATCCATCTCTTCTTATATCATCTTTCAGTGGGAAAAGGAATTTAAAGTGTCAGCAACTTTAGCATAACCCCACTGGCATTTTAGACCTCATTTGCTGATGAGGGAGCGATCAGCAAGAAACAAAGTTCGGTTGTACAGAAATCATTAAGAAATATGAACAGCTGCAACTGAGTAGGCAAGTGGCATCTAGAATGTCCAGATTAAGATAACATAAAGCAGGTCCATAGGGAAGAGATATAGGGAGGAAGTCATAGGGAGGAGGGAGCAAGGACGCAGGATACAGAACAATGTCTTCAAACTACAGGAAAGGAGATTCCACCTGAACACGAGGAAGAACTTCCTTACTGTGAGAGCTGTTCAGCAGTGGAACTCTCTGCCCCAGAATGTGGGGGAGACTCCTTCTTTGAAAGCTTTTAAACAGAGGCTGGATGGCCATCTGTTGGGGGTGCTTTGAAGGCAAAATTCCTGCTTCTTGGCAGGGAGTTGGACTAGATGGTCCACAAGATTTGTTGTATGATTCATAGAAAGGTGGCCAGGAGAGTGAAAGGTTTTTAGAATACGTTTTAGAAAGAGTTGGAAGAATTAGGAATATTACCCTGGGAAACTGAGATTAACGGAAGAAGGAGTAGTTTTCAAATAAATACAGGTCTGCAATGCAAAAACTGAGGCTGGATCTACACTGCCATGCAATGTAGTTTGGAACTGCATTATAGGGTCTGTGTACATCAGGCATAGGCCAACTTGAGCCCTCCAGGTGTTTTGGACTTCAGCTCCCACAATTCCTAACAGTCGGTAGATTGTTAGGAATTGTGGGAGTTGAAGTCCAAAACACCTGGAGCGCCCAAGTTGGCTCATGCCTGGTATAGACACATATAATGCGGTTTAAAATTTTAATCCTTGAATTTGGCCCTACCCATGGTGATCATTTTTAATGTCGAAATGAAATGAAATATTTTGACTTTTTATTGTTGTGTCGCTTATATACATTGGTTTTGTATTTTAGGTTATTTTATCTTTTTGATTTTCTGTTGTGTTTTTGTGTTATATTGTGTATATTGTTTTGATGGGCGTGGCCTCATGTAAGCCACCTCGAGTCCCCTTGGGGAGATGGTGGTGGGGTATAAATAAAGTATTATTATTATTATTATTATTATTATTATTATTATTATATTTAACTGCACTGAACTGCATTATATGAGTCTACACAGGCACTATAATACAGTTCCAAACTGCATTATATGTCCATGTGGAGAGGCTGGCTCTAACTATAGAATGAATACAGTCTGGCATCACTTTAATTTCCATGGCTCAATGCTATGGGTTCCTGAGAATCATAGTTTTACAAAGTTTTTGATCTTTTCTGCCAAGCTACAACACCCAAGATTCCATAGCATTGAGAAACTGCAGCTTAAGTGGTGTCAAACTGCATTAATTCTACTGTGCAGATGTGCCTCTTCTATATTTTTCTCCTGCTTCCTTACTAATTTTCAAGGACACTTCTTCCTTGAAGAAAAATGGTGAATCCCTTTGTAATTTTTGTCTGAGAAAGACTCAAGCTTATAGAGTTGCATCCCTAGTTAGGGCTACTAGCTAACTCCTATACGTAGGAGCCAGATTTAGATGCTCTTGTAGCCAAGGCTGGTTTTTAATTCTTTATCTCCTTCTCTATCCTTCAGTTGATTATCTAGTAGAACGAATATAGCTTTTGGGCTTCTTCTGGATCCAGATTTATTCCATGGCACTCCACTAGAATAAATTACAATTATAAATAACAGTTATAGCACTAGGCTTCTGCTTTAATTGTCATGAGTATCCTGCAGTTTGCAGAGATACTAGAGTTCACTGGCTAAGAATTCATTGCCAGTGAACTCTAGTATCTTTGCAAACTCTAGTACTATTGGCTGCTACTTCAAGGCGGATGTCAGGTGGTGCAGTACCGACTAAGCAATATAATTTCTCCGGTGGTGTAGGGCATAGACATCCCATGATAATGTGGCATGTCTCATTAAGAGCCACATCCACTGTTTTAGCAAAGTGAGATGTATTCTATACTGGGCATGCGTATTCAGCAGCAGAGAACAAAGCACAAGGGCAGATCTCTTCACTGTGTCTGGTTGTGATCCCCAGGTTGTGCCAGTCAGCTTTTGTATGATATTATTTCTAGCACCCACTTTTTGCTTGATATAGAATCATAGAATCAAAGAGTTGGAGGAGACCTCATGGGCCATCCAGTCCAACCCCCTGCCAAAAAGCAGGAATATTGACTATTGCATATCAAGTAGTGCTTCTTATAAGTCAGAGCACCATGTCAAAGTGCATTCATTTTACAATGAAGGTGCACCCTAAGATGCTAATGTATTAAGAAAAACAAAAAACAGAAAAAGCAAAATACAATTCATTTGGATGGAGACACACAACTATTTGGAATCACATTTGTCTTGTGCAGGAGCCTGCTTAATACTAACTGGAGCTTCTTTTCATAACATGTTATAGGTCGCACCATGTTTTTTCTGATAGGTGACACAAAGTCAGGTTGCTCTGTGCCAGAATGTCAGTAGTAATGGGTTTGTTTGTTGCCAACAGTTTCTGTTAACATACTACCAAAGTGCAATAAACCAATGAAGCCCCTCAGGGATTTCTCATGCTTCAAAAATCAGCTCAGAAGGATTTGTTACAGTGAAGGCAGGCAACCTTTTAGATGTGGAAAGAGTGGCATGAACTGAAACACATGTGTGCTGGGTTCTGAGAAATGTCTGGAAAAGGTACTTTTTGGTCCATAACTGCTACCAGAATCTAACAACCACTGGGTATATTTATACTGTAGAATTAAACAATTTGAAAACACTTTAACTGCCATGTCTCAATACTATGGAATCATGGAAATTGGTGTTTTACAAGGTCTTTTGCCTTCTCTGCAAAAGAGTGCTGGTGTCTCACCAAACTGCAAATCCCATAGCATTGGATGCCATAGCATTGCGCCATAGCAGGTAAAGTGGTTTCAAACCACACTTCCACAATGGAGATACACACACACATAACAATAATAGTCATGTGCCTGCTGTGACAGCTTACAAATGTCCATCACAGAAAATATGCCATGAAGTTTATACAACTGTTTGTAGATATTTCCTTTCCCATGCAAACAGAGGCAAAAACATGATGGAACAGGATGGAACAAATCTGTGTTGGAGGGGGCAGATGAATGTATTAGAAAACATAGAGACTTGCTTATCCCTAGTTTTAAATCTCTTACCTTCTGCATTGAAAGCAAATACCTACAGTGACTATGCTAAGATCTTACTGCCTTAAATGCATTTCCATGTGAAATAATTGTAAACACGTTTGTTTGTTTTTTAAAAAAATAACAACCCCTAAACTATTTTGAAAACATCTGGCCATTTTTCCAAAGAAGCAGGTGATGTGCTTTTTATAAAAGTGATGAACCATTTATATCTAGCAATTTCTTCCAGAGCTCCCTCCACACAGACACACATTTGAGAAGACTTGTGAGGAATGTCATGCCAGCAAACATTTTTTCCCAAGATATGTTTCATTTTGACAAGTGAAATTAATCTTCCCAACAAAAGTGCTGTTAAATCTGGGGAAAAATACATCAAGCTTTATAAATTAAATCTATCTAATATTCTGAAGAAATGGGAAATTGCAGAATATGATAGAGTGGACTTCAAGTGATAAACAAGCCAAGTGGAGCAACAGTAGGGTCAACCGCCTGCAGTGGACTCTGTGGATTCTAGGATGTGATCCAGAACCCATCAGGACTGCATGGGGGTTTGTGGAATATATGAAAAACCTCAATAGCAGTGGTTCTCAGCCTGTGGGTCCCCTGGTGTTTTGACCTACAACTCCCAGAAATCCTAGCCAGTTTACCAGCTGTTAGAATTTCTGAAAGTTCAAGGCCAAAACATCTGGAGACCTACAGGTTGAAACAAGAGAGACTGGGAAGAGGGCCCATATCCCTCACTTCCTGAATTGTCCTGGTCTTAGCAAACGTGTAGTTAGGTGATCTGGAAAGCATCAGGAAGGCTTGTCTCATGCAATCATAGAATCACAGAGTTGATAGAGACCACATGAGCCAACCAACCCAACTGGCTTCCATGTAGGAACATAATCAAAGCATTCCCAATAGATAGCCATCCAGCCTCTGCTTAAAAACATCCAGAGAAAGAGACTCCACCACATCTGACGCAGCATATTCCACCATTGAACAGTTCTTACCATCAGAAAATTCTTCCTAATGTTTTGATAGGACTTAAAAATGAAATAATGTGCTATAACCATGTAGAATACACAACTAAATTGCTCCTGAAAATTGGCCTTCTGACCTCTGTTTAAAAATCTCTAAAGAAGGAAAATCCACCACCCTATTCTTCTGTATAATAAAGAAATTCTTTCTAATGCTAAGGTAGAATCTCTTTTTTGTAATTTGTATCCACTGAATCATGGTGTAGGAGCAACAGAAAACAAAGTCACTCCAATATCTACATAACATCCCTTCACATCTGGAAAGCTGGCTGTCTTATCACCTTTCAAGTCTATAGTGTGAAAGAGGTCCATGTCACTCATCTTTCGCTATTTAGATCCAAGCCTACTTGTTCCAAACTCTAACAGCTGACTTCTTCACACCATACCTTTTGCTTTCGAAACTCACTGAGCCATGACTACAAGTTTCACAGCACTTCCAGTTCAAAGATGCCATTTTAGTAGATCATGACATCAACATAGACACTCTAATCCCACATTTCGGCAAAGTAAGTCCTTTTTACTAGGGACTGGTAAACATTTTAGACACCTACACTTAAGAGGCAAAGTACCATCAAACTTGTATTGGAAATGGGACAATAGTATTAATGTCATAAAGAGGATTGGAGGCATCTAGTGTGTTACCAATAGTCTCATTCCTCAACATGACAGGAGAAGGGAAGATACTTTGCTAGGACTTACTCTCTTTCTGTTTGGTTTGCAAGGATGAAGCAAATTGCCTAAAGCTTTCTGATTTTCATGCCAGGATGCCAGTCCAAGAGAAGAATTAATAAAATGGGATTCTGGCTTTTCGTTTAATTACATATTTAACACCTTCCGTACAATGCCTCTGGGTGTCTGTGGTGTCAAGGTCATTCGAGTGAGCACATGTACAACGTCAGTGTTGTTGGAGACACAACCCCTTGAAGAAATGAGAATGAAAATATGTGTTGAATATTGTATGAATATATGTGTTGAAATGTCAGAATGATGTGAATCTGCTTGTGACATGAAATGTACTATCACCTGAGTAGGTTGGGTTACAGAAGCTGGAGACTGATGAAGTACAAATCAGCTGATTTTCTATCCAGGCCACTAGCTCTGGTAAGTGGAAGATTTGGAAGATTGCAACTATCCTAGCACAGATGTGACATCATAAGCCTACTGTGTCCATTTTTCACATATGAGGGTTGAATGAAAAGTAATGCCTCCACCTTCGTAACCCCTCAACAGATGGCAGTACTGGTATGTGGCAGGTATTGGCTTGTTCAGTAGACTCTCCTCTACAGCCCCATTTTGACAGGAAGCCTTAGCATTGAAGGTTTGTGTTGTTAAAGTGCAAAGTATGAACCCTGTGCAGACTGTTGGTCAATGCGACTTAAGCAACATGCAGTCATTGAATTCTTGACAGCAGAAGGTGTCACCCAAAAGGAGACTCAATCAGAGAATGCAAGCTGTTTATGGTGATTGTGTTGATGTGAGTACTGTGCATCGTTGGGCGAGTAAGTTTAAAGATGTTGAGGTGGCAAACAAATAGTTGGACGTCCTGTGACAACAACCACTGAGTTTCACAAGCAAAAGGTTGACAGATTGATTCAGGACGATTGTCATATCACTCAGAGAGAAATTTAAAATGTAATCAGCATTTCACAAGAATGTGTTGGTCACATTATTGCTTTGCTTGGCTATCGGAAGATCTGTGTATGATGGGTTGTGGAAACAGAGTGTTGACTTCTTCCGTGATGGCTTCAGAAAACTTGTTCATCATTGGCCGAAATGTATCCAATTGTCTGGTAATTATGTCAAAAAGTGAATAGTGGTAATTAAAGAGTACATTCGAAGGATTGTTTCTGCATTTGATTTATTAAAATATTCCCATCCAAACCCAAGTAATGAAGGTGGAGGCATTACTTTTCATTCAACCCTCGTTTTTTTCAATTCAAACAAAAAAAATGACCACTTACACTGCTTTTTACATGTAGCTTTTCCAAATCTATGCTGTAGCACCAATGGCACAGAACTGGTGTTCCACCATAATGCTATTTTGTCTGGTTTCCACTTTATATTTTAATTAAAACAAAACAAAAAAAACTGTTGTGATTCAGCGTCTGTCTCATGTACCTACTAGTAGTAGTAGGAGGAAGCGACGTTTGGAAGCAGAGGACGCCCAGCAGCAGCTGAAGCGTATTAGAGACTTGTTCTTAGAGCCTACAGATGAGGAGGATTTCGAGGGGTTTACTCGCGAGGAAATGGAGGTGGAGGATTACCGCGGTGTAAAGCGAGTAGCAAGCAGCTCGGATAGTGATGGGGGATCTGTTTCTAAACGCCTTAAAGATATAGCTGATTGTGAGGAGTTTGACAGCGAAGAGGAAGAGCTGGATTGGACCAAGGTTCAGGAAGTGCTAGATGTGGTTAATGCTCCCACCTCTAGCGATGAGTTCCTGGGTTTTACTGACACTTGGGTTTCAGATACTACTTTGCAGGATGCAGTCCCAAGTACAGAATGGCAGCAATGGAGAAGTCGGGATTCACCTGTGGAGATGGACGCACCTGAAAGTAACTCCAGCGACTCAGATGAGATTTAAGGAGCAGTTTGGGAGTAGACTAGTTGCAGAGTTCAAAGTGTCGTGATACCGTGTGCCTTGTGTTTAACTCTTGCCCTGAGTTCCTGCTTTCAGCTTCGTGGATTCCTGTTTGTGTGGACGACCCTGCCTGGAACTGGATTCGTGAGTCTCATCTCCTGCCCTGACCCTCGGACTGCCTGACCACTCTACGCTTCTGCCTATCCCTCGGTGACTTCGTTGGACCGCTCCTCATGCGGATTCCTGTTTACTGCTTTGTTTGGACTTGGAATGGACTGAGTTTCTGCTGCTGAAATCAAGCGTTCTGCCTGTGTTTGTTGCTTTCCTTTTCCCAGCGAGGACTGACTGGGACTTGGTTTGTTTACATTCTTGCAAGCCGCAAGCCCTTTTGTGTTTACAGCTCTGATTTAAGAGCCCTTTTTCTTATGTTAATAGACATTAAAGACCTTTGTTTAACTCCTTAACTGCCGTCTTGCCTTGCTGGTCCGCCTGGGTCTTGACAAAAACATCTACAGCTTATCCAAGAACACACCTACACTAACCACTTACTTAGGTCAGTGTAGTCTCTGGTTAGTCTCGCAATGACTAAACACCATACAGGGCTGATCCAGGTAAATCTGTGCAGAAAATGTTTTTTGTGCACAAAACCCAAAGGTTTTGAAGACTTTCTCACAGTGAGAAAAATTGCTAAAATTACTCAGTGCTTCATTGGAGAAGAAAATTAGCAAAGAATTACATCTGCTCCACAATAAGCACTCTTGCACTCGGAGAATGCTATGCAGAGGGTAAGGGAACTAGCCAAGTAAGGAAAGGTGTGTTGGGGAGGGAAGAGCCCTGAAAACCATCCAGAGGAGAATCTTGCTTGAATGGGGCCCTTTTCATCTGCAGAAGACCAATGCTGATTTAAAGCCATAGATAACTGGGACTTAATTACATAACATAGTGCTATTCCAGCTGCTGTTCTGTCAACTCCCCATGGAGAAACCACTAGGGACTACGGAAAGCCTTTGCCTGTATGTGACTACTTTCAGACCCTGGAACTCTTTCCACAGAGAAACCAGGATGGCCCCATCTCTGCTTGCTTTTCATGGGAAGGTGAAACATTTTCTGCCATTGGGAACGGGCTTCTGGAGATGGTATGATTGGGATTTTGGGATAGGTTTTCATGCATTTTAATATATACCAGTAAATGCTTAATGGCTTTCAAGTATGTTTTAATTTTTATATTTTAATGTAGTAATATTGCCTTAATTATCATTATGATTGTATTGTTAGCTGCCTTGAATCTGTATATCAGGAGAAAGAAAAAATGAAAATAAAGTTAATACATAAATAAAATAAACATTCCCAAAACTCACCTTATGCAGTGAGTCCAAACACTTCTGTGACTGCACCTCTGCTGTCATTCCATTGAGGGGGGAAAGACATTTAAAAAATTAACCCTGTAAAAAATAAAAAAGGGGAAAGTGGCACAATGGGAATATTGAGTTATGCTGCCCATCTGAAACTGCGGCTTCATCATGACAGAAGTAGCTACTGTAATTTTAAATAGCCAGAATAAAGAATAGGTTTTAATGTTTCTATTGCAAAATGCTTATTGTATGTTTAAAGATTGTATATTATTTGATATCATTAACTATGTCTGGTGCAATAAATAATCCATTCATGACAGAAGTAGCCACTATCTCACATTGCCAGGGGATAGTGGCTTATATTGATATTGACAAACTGGAATGTGTCCAGAGGAGGGTGACCAAAATGATCAAGGGTCTGGAGAACAAGCCCTATGAGGAGCGGCTTAAGGAGCTGGGCATGTTTAGGCTGAAGAAGAGAAGGCCGAGAGGAGATATGATAGCCATGTGTAAATATGTGAGAGGAAGCCACAGGGAGGATGGAGCAAGCTTGTTTTCTGCTGCCCTGGAGACTAGGACGGGGAACAATGGCATCAAACTACAAGAGAGGAGATTCCATCTGAACATGAGGAAGAACTTCCTGACTGTGAGAGCCGTTCAGCAGTGGAACTCTCTGCTCCAGAGTGTGGTGGAGACTCTTTCTTTGGAAGCTTTTAAACAGAGTCTGGATGGCCATCTGTCAGGGGTGATTTGAATGCAATATTCCTGCTTCTTGGCAGGAGGTTGGACTGGATGGCCCATGAGGTCTCTTCCAACTCTTTGATTCTATGATTCTATGTCCAGTGATACTTCTATTATATCATGAACTATGGTCTTGTCCCTCCAGTATTTCACTAAAAATAGGGACATGTATAGGCAAGCAAGATTTGAGTTTGGTCAGGATAGCAAAAGTTATTCATAAAGAAAAAACAAGTAAGCTAGAAGAGTCTGCAGTTTGCTTTTGGCTGAGTCTACTGGGAAGAGCAAGCTCCTAGCTCTCTTCTCCTCTTCCCCTGTTGTGTTAACCAAGTGCAAACTATTTTTACATTTTGTATTCCATTTGTAGAGGGGAAAACTGTGACATTTAAAAAGAGCTGAAAATGTGGGACAAAGGATCAGTCTGGACTGTCCCTGCCAAACCAGAACAGTCAAAGGATATGCTTGATCCCAGTTAAATATTTCTCAACTGAGCAAGTAAGAAAAACATCATTTTTTTCAGCTAAAGGATTAATGTCTTTATGAGTCACATAATGGCTCTGGCAGGACACAAACGTCCATAAATCACAGCAATTAGTGTTGCCTGGGAGGTAAGATAATTTTTTTAAAAAAAATCTACTTTATATTATTTTGTGATTATTATCTTGCATTTCTCTGCTCACTGACTGCAGGATATAAGGAGACAGAGTGCTTTCATTTTGTTCTTTCTTCCAGTGAGTGAGTGTATTAATTCTTCATGGTATCATTCATATATGTATAAGTGAAGGGAAGAGGGAATTAAGCACATCTCAGAGCCTTATTTGCATTTCTGATTTGTCCCCCACTGGAGGAAATTATCTGTGGCTGTTGTACTTCTCAGCTGAAGCCTCACCAGCAACTAGTGGGGAATACGCAGGAATAGCCTACAGAGACATCTGTCATTGTTCCAAGGGTTGGAAATGGCATTGGGATGGATTTTAGGCCTCTTTGCTCTTTAAAGTTCCCTTTAAGGGGTGGAAGAGGGAGGGTAAGGTAGCCGTAAGAGAGAATGATAAAGAATGCAAGGGTTGAAGGAATGTGGAGTGCTGGAGATAGTGTGAAACAAGAAGAAAAAGACAGATTAGATGTTTAATAGGGGTAGTGGTAGCCACTACACGGGATCAACCCTGGTTAGAACTTAGATGGGAGACGGTAAAGGAATGCCAGGCTATATTTCAGTGGAAGATAACAGTAGATCACGCTTGCTTAAGAAAACTATGAATTTGTATTGTCGAAGGCTTTCATGGCTGGTATCACAGGGTTGTTGTAGGTTTTTTGTTTTTTTGGGGGGGCTATATGGCCATGTTCTAGAGGCATTCTCTCCTGACGTTTCGCCTGCATCTATGGCAAGCATCCTCAGAGATTGAGACCTCACAACCTCTGAGGATGCTTGCCATAGATGTAGGTGAAACGTCAGGAGAGAATGCCTCTAGAACATGGTCATATAGCCCGAAAAAACCCACAACAACCCAAACTGTGAATTAATGAGGGCACCATAACTAGACAGATGACTTGAAGGCACATTTTTTTTATTTACAGTATTTATATTCCACCCTTCTCACCCCAAAGGGGACTCAGGGTGGATCACAGAACACATATAAGGCAAACATTCAATGTGGTTATATGCTAACAAGACAGGCAACTGTACATTCATAAAGGTATATATAGGTTTTACCCATCTTCGGCATCTTGAAGGATTCTGCTCGGTTCCATCCACCGAGCAATACCTCTTTGCTTTAAAGTGGTACCTATTTATCTACTATTCACATTTGCTTTCAAACTCCTAGCTAGGCAGAGGCTAAGCTAAAGGCGAGGAGTTCACACTGACCCAGGCTTCTAACTGCCAACTTTTCGGTTGGCAAGATTTACTGCAGCTGGTGGTTAACCAGCTGTGCTAAAGCCACATACATACACAGAAGACGCCCACATTGTTTGGCCATCCTTGTCACCATTTTCATTTGTGAAATTTTGGGAAGTATGGTCAGCCCAGGTTACTACTTGGATGGGAGACATCCAGTGAATACCAGCTCTGTAGGCCAGATTTCAGAAGAAGGGAAAGGCAAAGCCATCTCTAAATATTCCTTACATAAGAAAGCGCTATGAAATCCATGGGATTGCCATAACCCAACTTCCAACTTGAAGGCACACACACAGTTTTGCCTTTTCCTGTGTATTCATTCCCAATACAGACCTGTCCTCTTGCTGGACTTTCTCTCATCCCTTAGTGAAGGTCAACCCCATTGTTTGCCCCTTCTTAGTTTCTCCTTTCAGACACAAACTACTCCATTTACTTATCTCATCCAGGGTTTTATCAATTTTATCCCATGCTTTTGGCCCACCCATTGTGCTTGTATATCCTTCACCATTTTATTTTGCCTTTGTTTATTGTATACTCTGTTATTTTTGTATTTTACTTTGATATTATTATTTCTTTGTTGTATTTTACTTTTCTGTATTGTAATTCTGGGCTTGGCCTCATGTTAGACGGCCCGAGTCCCCTTTGGGGAGATGGTGGCGGCGTATAAATAAAGATGATGATGATGGTTATTATTATTATTATTATTGAGAGGAAGTCACAGGGAAGAGGGAGCAAGCTTGTTTTCTGCTGCCCTGGAAACTAGAACACAGAACAATGGCTTCAAACTACAAGAAAGGAGATTCCATCTGAACATTAGGAAGAACTTCCTGACTGTGAGAGCCGTTCAGCAGTGGAACTCTCCGCCCCGGAGTATGGTGGAGGCTCCTTCTTTGGAAGCTTTTAAACAGAGGCTGGATGGCCATCTGTCAGGGGTGATTTGAATGCAATATTCCTGCTTCTTGGCAAGGGGTTGGACTGGATGACCCATGAGGTCTCTTCCAACTCTATGATTCTATTATTATTATTATTAAAAGGGAATGATGTTCCTTCCTAACATGAATATGAAACAACTGAAAGAATAAGAGAGTTTTTTATGAATTGAAATAAAATTCTCATTCATCCCTATTTGACTTGTGCAAAATATAGTAAATAGGGCATTGCTGGCAGATGGCATGTATCCTGTTCAACCATAAGCAGGCATACGAACCCCTGATGTGTTGTAGATGGCATTATTTGGTGCTTGCTGTTTCTCTGGAAACAGACTGCCGCAGCTTCCCCTGTGGAAACTGATTGTGTGAGTTATTAACTTTAAACAATATCACTAGAAGGTTGAAGTCGATGAAACCCTGGTTAGCCACTAAGTCTTACCCTCTGGGAAGTGTGCCAACAAATCTGGACTTCAACTACAGCAAAGTGTGCTTAGAGTAGCCAGAATGCTGTTTTCATTTTCTTCGCAGTTCTTCCTCAGCTACGGTGCTCAGCTTGTGGGAGATGCGGTTCCCTTACAGTGTACAACCGGTGCAAGACAATCTCTCGAGCCATCTGCTTTTGACATTTCTGGAGCGCTTAAAATGATATAAGCACACTGTTGAGGTCACTTTGCTGTTCCAGGAAAGGACAGATGCCTTATGACAAGAATAATAAAAATCTACCCATTGGCCTTGAAAGGGCTTTTGCTCAGGGAATGTGTGTGACATCTATGAACAGAGAGAACAGCAGCGCCTGTCAAGTAAGGGAGATTAGAGTAAAATGCATTGGAGATAAGCTATCCATGGTCTCACAGCAATTCCACAGTTTGCAGAACTTGGTAAAGTTACTTCTCTGGACTGTACCTCCTAGAATACCCAGATACTATGATCACTGAGGATTTTAGTTCAAGAGGTCTAAAAAACAACTATCCCAAGCTTTGGCATTTGTGCCCACTGGAAAGATCCAAAGCAATTCTATTACTCTGATAAGATGGTAGAAGTACCAAGAGACACAGAATATCAATGACAAGCAAATCTACAAACCGTGCCCTGTGAGGAGAAGCTCGGGGAGCTATGTTTATCCTGGAGAAGCCTGATAGCCATGATTAAATATTTGAAAGGGATGAGGATTATGGAGCAAAGTTGTCTTTTGCTGCTCCAGAGACAAGGGATGTTTTCTTACCAGTGTTATAGAACGGAGGCTAATCGACCAAACTGCTCCTGCAGAATTCTGGGAAATGTAGTTTAGGGAAGCCAAGGACCTCTCTAGCTGAGAATTCCAATGGCTCTGCCCTGAACTACATTTCCCAGAATCCTGCATGAATGACTCAGACAATTGGATACAAACCAGGCAAAGACATTCCATCTAAACATGAGGAATCACTTCCTCACAGTAGGAGCTGTTCAACAGTGGTCCAGCTGCAATGCTGTTTTTCCTGCCTTGTGTAATAATCCTTTTACTTAATACAATGATATGCATTTACTTATATGCATTTACTTGGGATTATGTCCCATTCAACTCAACTCTGAGGAAGAAATGCATAGTATTGCTTAACATCGGCTGGATTGTATCCATAGACCTCCTTTCTTTTAGACAGGGTGGCCTGTTAGAAATCATGCTAACAAAATGAAGGTCAACAGGGGCAAATGCAACATCCTCCACTTAGGCAGAAAAAATGAAATGCAAAGATACAGACTGGGGGACACCTGGCTCAACAGCAGTATGGGTGAAAAAGATCTTGGAGTCCTTGTGGACAACAAGTTAAACATGAGCCAACAATGTCATGTGGTGGCAAAAAAAAGCCAATGGGATTTTGGCCTGCATAAATAGTAATATAGTGTCTAGATCCAAGGAAGTCATGGCACCTTTCTATTCTGCCTTGGTCAGACCACACCTGGAATACTGTGTCCAATTCTGGGCATCACAGTTGAAGGGAGATGTTGACAAGCTGGAGTGTGTCTAGAGGAGGGTGACTAAAATGTTCAAGGGTCTGGAGAACAAGCCCTATGAGGAGCGGCTAAAAAAGATGGGCATGTTTAGCCTGCAAAAGATAAGGCTGAGATGAGACATGATGAGGGTCATGTATAAATATGTGAGGGGAAGCCATAGGGATGAGGGAGCAAACTTGTTTTCTGCTACCCTGTGGACTAGGACATGGAACAATGGCTTCAAACTACAGGAAAGGAGATTAGGACCTGAACATTAGAAAGAACTTCCTAACTGTGAGAGCTGCAGCAGTGGAACTCTCTGCCCTGGAGTGTGGTGGAGACTCCTTATTTGGAGGCTTTTAAGCAGAGGCTGCATGGCCATCTGTTGGGGGTGCTTTGAATGCGATTTTCCTGCTACTTGGGAGGGGGTTGGACTGGATGGCCCACGGGGTCTCTTCCAACTCCATGATGCTATGCTTCTATGCCCAGTGAGAAGTGATTTAGGAGTTGGGTATGTCTAGCTTAGAGAAGAGACTGTTAAAAAGAAAACATGATAGCCATGTTTACATGTCTACAAGGTTATTACATTGAGGAAAGGAAGGGAACAAATTTGTTTTGCTACTTCTCTCCAGAGATTAAGACATGGATTCACACCACAGATAAAAGATTCAACTTAAACATTAGGAAAATATTCCTGAGTGTAAGAGCTATTCAGCAATGGACTACGCTGCCTTGGAGGATGGCAGAGTTTTTTTTCTCTGAAGGTTAATAAAGAGACTGGATGGTCATCTATCAGGCTGTGTATTCCTGTATGGCAAAAAGGGATTGGACAGGATGTCTCTTGTGGTCTCTTCCAGTTCTGTCATTCCTCTGGACACAGCTGATAACTTTGTTGCACTCATATCTACTAATCAGAACTCAAACATATTTCACACATTTCTCTAAGAAGGGGGAAAGAAAGAAGTTGAGGGTCTTAATGTATGTGTTAGAAAGTAAATCTGACATTCACCCAAGCTGAGGGATTAGAACACATGGTTTCTTAAAGTCTGGGTTTCATTTCCTACATAATTCAGCCAGGTTTGTAGTGCTAAATTAGGGCTGCTGTCTCTTTGTTTTTTCAACATGCTCTTCATTTTTCATAGTTGTTCAGCAGGTGGGTACAACGAAATAAGGATGTAAATCTTCAGAAATATAATTCCTGCATGCAATGATGACAGATTCTGTTATGTTGCTACCTGCTGTGAAGTCCCCAAACTACAGCATTTTAAATAACTATTCTTAGTTTATACATTTTCATCCACCTTGTTGAACCAATTACTCTTTAATCAGCCTATATTTTGGCCTCCCCCCCCCTCCCCCTTAGTTCTTTTGTTGCTTGATGCTTGTCTGTTACTGTTACGTTTGGTTTATGCTTTTAAATTGCATTTTGTTATTGCTCTGCTTTTAATTGTATGTTCCCTGGGCTTGGCCCCATGTAAGCCGCCCCAAATCTCTTCGGGGAGATGGAGGTGGGGTAGAAAAATAAAGTTCTTCTTCTTCTTCTTCTTTTTGGTTTAGGACTTATTCTTTGAAATGTGGGTTGTTGTAGGATTTTCGGGCTGTGAGGCCATATTCTAGAAGCATTCTCTCCTGACGTTTCACCTGCATCTATGGCAAGCATCTTCAGAGGTTGAGAACATAGAAATGGTGGACCACTCCAACAACCACCATGTCAGACTACACAGAGAAGCCATTGAAATCCATAAGCATGTGGACAATTTCAACAGAAAGAAGGAAACCATGAAAATGAACAAAATCTGGCTACCAGTATTAAAAACTCTAAAATTATAACAGCAAAACAATACTCAAACACAGGGAAACTCCAGAGAGGAAACAATCAGGGACAGCTAATCACCTCTCAACAAAAGATTCCCCCAGGCAGTAACAAGTCACATCAGAAAAAACTGCCAGACCATCAAATGCTAATCAAGGTGGTCACTTGAAACATTCAGACCTAGCTCCAACAGACAAGAGTTCTTTGTCCCACCCTTGTCATTCCACAGATATATAAACCCAATTTTCCTAGTTTCCCGTAGACCTCACAACCTCTGAGGATGCCTGCCATAGATGCAGGTGAAACATCAGAAGAGAATGCTTCTAGAAAACAAGCTTGCTCCCACCTCCCTATAACTCCCCCTCACATATTTATAAATGGCCATCACCTCTCCTCTCAGCCTTCTCTTCTGAAGGCTAAACATGTCCAGCTCTTTAAGCCACTCCTCATAGGGCTTGTTCTTCAGACCCTTGATCGTTTTAGTCACTCTCCTCTGGACACATTCCCGCTTGTCAACATCTCCCTTCAATTGTGGTGCCCAGAATTGGACACAGGATTCCAGATGTGGTCTGATCAAGGCGGAAATAGAGGGATAGCATGACTTCCTTGGATCTAGACATCAGGCAAAAGGCAGTTAGGGGTCTTCCTCTGTCCTCCCAACACTCCTCCTTTCTACCTACATTTTGAAATCATGTAATTGTAGAAGGAAACTCCGGTATTATCCATACATAGAAGGGGACAAGCATAAAGTCAAAGCCAAGAACTCTGCCCTCTGTCTTGTGTTTCTCTTTCACCCTGATCCTACAGCAGGACAACTCTGACTGCATGAGAGAGAGAGAGAGAGAGAGAGAGAATGTGTGTGTGTGTGTGTTTACAAAAGAGAGAAATTGAAAGAGAGTATAAGTTTTGTTACTGGACCATGGCATTGTTACCATTACACAACAGAGACTGCAGAAGGCAGATAGCTTTCCCACTCACGGACCACCAAAATCAGTTTTAGGTTTTTGGGGTTTTTTTGTGTCAAGAGTGACTTGAGAAACTGCAAGTCACTTCTGGAGTGAGGGAATTGGCCATCTGCAAGGACATTGCCCAGAGGATGCCTGGATGTTTTGATGTTTTACCATCCTTGTGGGAGGCTTTTCTCATGTCCCTGCATGGGGAGCTGGAGCTGATAGAGGGAGCTCATCTCCACTCTCCACAGATTTGAACCTCCGACCTGTCAGTCTTCAGTCTTGCCAGCATAAGAGTTTAACCCATTGCGCCACTGGGGGCTCAATCAGTGGAACATCACAATTGAACTTTTGCACATCAACTCATAGCATGACAGAAATGGGAAAGGAGGTCAATAATGAGGTTTTGTGAGAGTAAAAAGCATGCGTCTAAAACATTATTCCATTCGATAAGAACAGAAAAGCGCTGGTGTCATAAACCTTAATGGAAAGCACTATTATCCAGATGCAATTGCAATCCAACTGCCTCGCGTGATAACGTATAAGAAAGCAATTTTTAAAGCTCTGATTCATACCTTTCTAAACAAATCAGATAATATAGCATGGAAGACCTCTGCTAGAGACCCTGGGGGACATATGCCAGTCAATATGGGACACAGTTGATGGTTTAAAGGCACTTCCCTATGATAGTGGGATACAAAGGTACCTCTTTTAACTCCCTTAAAAAACGATTGCCTGTCTTCAGCCTATTTTTGGAGTCGAGGCCTTCTGAATGCTTAATGTCCCACTAGCAAGCAGGAGAGGAGAGGGAAACAGATACATTTCTGACAGCTGTCAAAATCTATTCTCTTGTGGAGTTTCAGAGTCAAAAATGAAAACTGTTGTAACTTTTCTAGATTTATTTCATCTTTTTGAAAACCAAGGTCACACAAGGGGAAATATCCTCCTCCTTCCCCTCTCCAAAATCAGAACAAGGCAGGAAGGACAATCGAGTTGGCATTATCCGAAGCTGCTTTGGCTGTTTCCTGTTACGGACCTCAAAGCGGTCCTTCTTTTGCCATTAGTCAGCCCGCCTAGTTAATTGACGTGCCTCAAAACTACATCAGACAAGAGAGCCCCCAGGTAAGATCTGGCAAGCTGTAAGCATGACATGTGCACTTAAGAACAGAAAGACTCAGCCGTTCCTTTAAATAGTATCTTTGTCTCTTTTGAATGCCGTGGAGATTGATAGGGCTAGTATAGGAACAAGCAACATCTATCATTTGACTTTTCTGCAGCTGGAAGTGCAATGGGAACAGCTTTCAAACCATTGGAAGAGAGGCTTTAATTCAAAAGTGTACAAAGTCATCCAGAACGAGTTTCTGATATGCTATATCCTGCCAGCAAACAAACACACCATCTTACCCTTACTATTTTTTTTTAAAAAAAGCTAGAAAACGCCAGCAGCAGAACTAGTGATAAAATGCTCAGGCATGTTACTAATTCAGAACTGGGGGAGTCGAGAGATCAGAAGACTGATTTTATGAATGGAATTATTTATATTACAATCAGCAGCATTGACATGTCTGTATTCACTGACTAATTGCTAGTCTGTATCTTACCCTCAAGAATTTTAGACCAGGGGTGGAATTTTTCACTCATTTTCTGCTCAAAGAGAGCAAGGAATTATTTAGCAGATTTTTTCCTCCTCTTGCAAGAAAAATCATGAACTTCCAAAGCCTTTTTGCAGTTTGGAACTTGATCTATGGAAAATCCTGGACTGATAAGAACCTTAGAAATTTGGAATTTATTCCTTTCTGTTTTGCACTGAAAATAACATTTTTTTGCAGAAAAACCAGCCATTTTTGTTAAAAAAAATATTACTACCATTGCTAGAGTAAATTAGTAATGCACCGGAACATTTTTTCCAGGGATAGGGGCAGTCTATAACGGATGTAAACTCCACATGCTCCCCCAGTAAAATCCTCAACCCTTTTTTTAAAAAAAAATCCAAAATATTGCACCCAAATGCCCTTACCCCAATTCACTGGGAGATTAAGGGAGGGGGAATTTACACGATTGTAGTCGGGGAAGGGTAATTTCTGTGTGCAGATTTGAGCAAGACTTGGTGACTAGATAGTACTATCCCTCAGTATAGGACTAACCTATGATGACTGCTTAACATCTTCCAATACTACAGTCGTTCCCCATCTTGCTTGTGTTGATTTAATTTTTTTATGTCAAAAGCAATTTGAGAAACTGCAAGTCGCTTCTGGTGTGGGAGAATTGGCCATCTGCAAGGACATTGCCCAGGGTACGCCCAGAGGTTTTACCATCCTGTAGGAGGCTTCTCTCATGTCCCTGCATGGCGAGCTAGAGCAGAGAGAGGGAAGTCATCTGCGCTCTCCCTGGATTCGAACCTCTGACCTGTCGGTCTTCAGTCCTGCCAGCACAAGGGTTTAACCCATTGCACCACTGGTGGGGACGAGGGAAAGGGCCTTGTCTGCAGTGGCCCCCCATTTGTGGAACTCCCTCCCCAGGGACATTAGATTGGCTACCTCCCTCCTGTCTTTCAGAAGGAAATTTAAGACCTGGCTATGGAACCAAGTGTTCAACCAGTAATAACAGCAAATGAAAGAAGACTTGATTCGGACTGGACTCTGGATTATGGATTATGATTTTAACAGACATGTTTTAATTAACTGTTTAGTTACTGTTTTTCATATTTTAATGTATTGCTGATTGTTTTATGATGCCGGCATCCGATGATGCTTTTGTGAGGGCCGCCCTGAGTCCCCCCTCAGGGGTGAGAAGGGCAGGGTAAAAGTATAGGAAATAAATAAGTGCTCTTTGTGATGAGGTTGCTAATGTTTAAGTGGATTACCTTTCCCTGCAGTATGAATCCACTGCTCCGTGTCCTAGCTGATCTGCGCCACAACTGTCCATCACTATTTTGACCCCAAAACTGAGCATTAGCAACACTGACTTCCCCATGCCTTGAGACCACTCAAGTGTTTTGAGGATGACAGGGAAATTAACATAATCCTGGCTCAGCTGGCGCTTAATTGGGATAATGATGCAGCACCATCCTTGCTACTTAAAAATAACTACTCTGCCATTCTGATTCAGAGAAGAATTGTGATTAAACAGTTCTGAAGGAATCATGTTGCACATGAAAACGCCTAAGGAAAACAAATCCCAAATAAGAATCACATGCTCAGCTGTGTGCCACATGTTAGGAGAAGAAAAGGCAAGCACACCGTGTGTTGTTATCATGAATTAAACCCAAGGAGGCCAGATGGTAAGACTGCGAGATTTAATCTCTGGGTTACTAGAAACTCCAGACCTTGAAACCCACCAATGGGAGGCAGGTATGAAAGTCACACACCTGGAATTTAAAGAACAAGGACGTCAGCAATGGGCACTGCTGCTTTCTCTCACGTTTGAGAGAAAAAACCAAACTGAAACAAAATTCTCCCTTGCGATGCTTCCAAGCAGCTGCTGAGAACAGGAAATTGCTTTTAAATACCAGAACTGAGCTGGGCTCACACGATCCTTTTGTGCAAACATCTATTCGTGATTTACTCCAAGATTGCTTTATTTCTGTAGTCATTCCATTACTGCTAATGTTAAGGATCTCTGGCAGATTGTTTCCCCGTCTACTGCAAAGTTACCCAAGGATATCTGGCAGAAGACAATGTCATTGGCAGCAGGTGGCTTCCTTGCTCGTGGGCTGATGGATCAGCTTTGCGACTGCTACTGATCTGGAGGGTCTCATTCACTCATATCCTACGCAGTTTGGGTCCAAATGATGCAGTCTAATAAGCTGAGAGTACAACAAGATGCAGCTTTATTAGGGACTAGCCATCCCCTGCCATGCATTGCTGTGGCCCAGTCTGGTGATCTGGAAAATAAAGTAATGGGAAAGTGTTGGTTTCTAATATATGTAATTTCTTTATGCTTGTGGTAAATGGTATTTCTTGTTGTTTCTTTGTCAGTGTTGATGTGGAGATTGGTTTGCTTACTCTGGAACATGCAACATATAATTGTCCTTCTTTAGGAGTCCCTTTCAAATCTATGATACTGTGTGTGTGTAAATCATATATGTGTGTGTGTGTGTGTGTGTGTGGCTGGATGGCTCTTTGTCAGGAGGGCTTTGATTACATTTTCTTGCCTTGGTGAAGGGAGTTGGACTGGATGGCCTTAAGTATTTTCTGTTGGTCATGGGGGTTCAGTGTGGGAAGTTTGGCCCAATTCCGTCGTTCGTGGGGTTCAGAATGCTCTTTGATTGTAGGTGAACTATAAATCCCAGTAACTACAACTCCCAAATGTCAAGATCTATTTTCCCCAAACTCCATCTGTGTTCATATTTGGGGATATGGAATATTTGTGCCAAGTTTGGTCCAGATCCATCCACTGTGCTCTCTGGAGGTAGGTGAACTACAACTCCAGAACTCAAGGTCAATGCCCACCAAACCCTTCCAGTGTTTTCTGTTGGTTATGAGAGTCCTGTGTGCCACATTTGATTCAATTCCGTCATTGGTGGAGTTCAGAATGCTATTTGATTCTAGGTTAACTATAAATCCCAGCAACTACAACTCCCAAATGACAAAATCAACATTTTAGTGATGGTCACTCCTTGGGTTAGTAGGTACATTATGCCAAATTTGGCAGCAATTCGTCCAGTGGTTTTTGAGTTATGTTAATCCCACAAATGAACATTACATTTTTATTTTTATATATAGATGAACAAGTTAAAATTGATGCATAAACAGGAAATATAGACAAATAAACTATCCTCACATCCCTTTGGCTAAATGCTGATACAATGATCTCAGGTGCAGATGGTCCCCTGCTCTATAATGCTGGATATGATGCTGTTCTCTTTGCTCCAGATGGGCCTCCAAGCTCTTTGACAAGATGCTGTAGTTCATCTTCCAAAGACTGGAATGCAATAAATCTTCCCTGGATTGTGAGAGAAGATAACCTCTTTGGCAGAGTTGGCTTTCTAGAACTTCTGTGAGTATCTTTCCCTTTTTTTTATTCCCCTGAGACCAAGAAAGGAGTGAGATTAAACCTCTTAGTGAAAGAGCTTCTTATCAGAATCAAGCCTGGCACTATCGCTCTGGCTGCAGGTCCATTTATCTTTACATTTAAGGCTTCTCTGTTGAGTATAGTTCGCTCTCTGTGCCTGTGATTACTGCCTCCATGAATTCAACCAGTCACAGCTCAAAAACATTAAACACTGGCACTTGTTGGAGTTGTTTGCCATTTTGCATAGTGTTTGTTTGCCATTTTATATAATGAACCAATCTGAGTCCCCTTCAGGGTGAGAAGGGCAGGATATAAATATGGCAATAAAATAAAAATAAAATAAAAATATACGGGATCCACAGATTTTTGAAACCACGGAGTGTCCTGGGATATAATCCCAGTGGATACAGGGGGCCCACTGTAACCTGAACAGTGAACAATAAAAGTGTGAAGCATGGCTTTTCAAGCATGCTAGTATACATATAACAAATATGATTGGCAGTATGAGAAACCCCCATAGACCACACATCAATCTTCTTCAAACACAATTAACTACATGGTTTTTATTAGAACTTTAAAGGAGCAATTCAAGATTAGTAATAATAATAACTTTATTCTTGTATCCCGCCTCCATCTCCCCAAAGGGAATCTGGGCAGCTTACATGCAGCACAAGGTGCCAAAAAACAAAACATAAAATAAAACACAATATAAAATACAATTGAATAAACAAAAAGACAAAAAAAAACATACAACTTAAAACTGGGCACTGCAATTGAAGGGAGATGTTGAAAAGCTGGAATGTGTCCAGAGGAGGCCGACACAAATAATCAAGTCTCTGGAGAACAAGTGACTTAAATTGCTGGGCATATTTAGCCCGAAGAAGAGAAGAAAGCTGAGAGGAGACATGATGAGAGCCATGTATCAATATGTGAGAAGAAGTCATAGGGAAGAGGGGGCAAGCTTTTTTTCTGCTGCCCTGGAGACTAGGATGCAGAACAGTGGCTTCAAACTACAGGAAAGGAGATTCCACCTGAACATTAGGAAGAACTTCCTAACTGTGAGAGCCATTCAGCAGTAGAACTCTCTGCTCCTGAGTGTGGTGAAGGCTCCTTCTTTGGAGGCTTTTAAACAGAGGCTGGGGGGCATCTGTTGGGGATGCTTTGAATGTGATTTTCCTGCTTCTTGGCAGGGGGTTGGACTGGATGAACCATGAGGTCTCTTACAACTCAATGGTTCTATGATTCTATTATTCTAGGACCCAAACTGTTTAGGGTTTTATAGGTAATAATTTGCACTTTGAATTGGCACAGGAAACCTATTGGCAGGCAATGGTGCTGCTTTAATAGGTGCATTGTGTGCTCCCTATAGTTAGCTCCAGTTAGCAGCCTGGCTGCCAATCTTTGCGCCAATGGCAGTTTCCAAGCCATCATCAAAGGCAACCCCATGTAGAGTCCATTGCAGTAATCCAGTCTATATCTAACTAAGGCATGGACCACCATGGCCAAGTCGGGTTTTTTGAGGTACGGTCGCAGCTGGCGCACAAGCTTTAACTGTGCAAAGGCCTTCCCAGTCATTGCCAACATCTGAGCTTCAAGTGTCCATGCTGAATCCACGAGGACACAAACTGTGGACCTGTGTCCTCAGGAGGAGTGTAACCCCATCGAGTACAAGTAGCTACCTTATGCCCTGATCAGCCCCAAAACTGACCAGGAGGACCTCTGTCTGGATTAAGCTTCGGCTTGTTATGCCTCATCCAGTCCATCACAGCCGCCATGTACTGGTCCAGGATCGGGGGGGGGGGGGGGGGGGGGGGGGGGGGGGGGGAGAGAGACTTCCGTGGATTTCAGTGGAAAGGAGCAGAAGAATTGCGTGTCATCTGATTTTGAACCTGTTTTGGGGATAGGATTCAATATGCCTTTAAAATTCAGATTAAAATAGATGTGGAAATTACAGTAGATAATAATCCGGATTGTGCTCACCACCCAGTCAAGTAGAAGAATAGGAGCAATGATGGAGGAAGAGATGTTTTGTTCAAATCCACATAATAAGCATCTACTAGCAGTGGACAATCATTTTGATTCAATTTGGCTTTGATAAGAATGTACTGCAAGATCTCCCATAGTTTAGCTCAGTCATTGATCAGAATGCAGACTGCAATCAAGAGAACAGAAGAAGGTGAGAACTTGGAAGGGTGGCTGCTAAGGAACTAGACAAAATCCGGAAGTGTCATATCACTGGATATACTAAAGTTAGGATTGTCCATGTCATTGTATCTCCAGTAAGGTTGTGAAAACTGGGCAGTGAAAGTTGATAGGCAGAAAATCAACTACCATATTTTATTGAATCTAAAGTGCACTTTTTCCCATTAGAGGAGCTTCAAAAACAGAATGAGCTTTGGATTTGATGTCACCTTACATTTGCTAGGTTTGGGGTGTGTTTCTTTTAACTGTCTTACCTTCAAGTATGTTAGTCCTGAATTACAGTTCCCTCTGCTTTTTCCTCCAAGACACTGGCCTCATTTTTACCCTTACATGGCAAGCAGGTACAGCAAGGTCCTTTCCATGCTGGGAAATATATCTCTTTAATATACCCACTGAAAATGGGGGAGAAATTTGTTTCAGTTTGTTTTTCAAAACTGAAACAAAATCCACAAATACCTTCATTTTTGGGATAGAAATAACTCAATGTTTTGTCAATTCAAATGCAGGAGAAAGTGAAACTGATGGTCCTTCCAAATTGTAGAAGAGTTACCTTGGAGAGCTACACCTCTGCAAATCCCCAGCCGGCATAGCTACACCAGTTAGAGGATTCTGGGAGTTGTACTGCGAAAAGTAACTTTTCCAAATGTTGGATCTTCTCATCTCTAGCAGCTGCTGTTCATGGGGTTCACTGACTGGTCACTTTACTCTTCTAGGGAATAGACTAGAAACGGCAAGACAACAAAGGAAGAGATGAATTAAGTATCAAGGTTTTGAAGGGCACGGGCAGCTATGTCAAGAGTAGTGATGTGATCCACCACAATTTTCTTCTGAAAGTTCAGCAACTGTAACTCTGATTTCTGTGTAACTTGAATCCAAGGCATCCTGCTGAGAAGTTGCCAGCCTTGCAGAGAGATCACCACTCCGGGGATATTTTGAGAAACATGTTAGACCCAGGGCACTGCAAACAAGGTGCTGTATAATGATGTGCAAGGCAACAAGAAAGATGCTTGATTTCACAGTGCACTGTGACACTCTACTGTGTGGAGTTGATTATATCATGTGTGCCATAAATGATTGCTCTTTTTAAAGCCCTTGAATGCAAAAGCGCTAACGCTTCTTAATTGAGCACAAATTTGGAGTTTGGTCTTTGGGGTTTGTTGTTTCAGGGTAATTTTACAGCTTCCAAGATAGCGGCTAATGAGGAGGTGGCACACGTGACTCGTTTTGCTGCTAAAGACGGCAGGTTAATTCTGTCTGTGCATTTTCCCCCAGTCAGAAGTATAGCATGTTAAGAGCGGGCTTCAATTGCCAAGACACCAGAGATCAAATGTACAATAATGTCAAATGGTGTAATCTTTTGCAGAAGGGCAATATATTTTTCAGTATATAGTGATTATAATTACAGTCCTCTGTATCCTCGGATTCTGCATCCACAGCTTCAACCTAACACAGCTCAATAATATTCAAACAAGTGTTCCAAAAAGCAAAGCTTGATTTGGCCAGTTTCTATAAGGTATATAAATTTAATGTAAATAACGGGACTTGAGCACCCATCCACAAGGAGTTCTGGTTCCAAATCTCAATTGATACGTAGGGCATTGGTCCTTTTTAAAGAGTGTGAAATCTTGTGGCCTTCCAAATATTCTTGGACTATAATGCTAATTATCCTTAGCCAACAAAGTCAATATAAAAAAGAAGGGGAGAGGAAAGGGGGAAAGCATTTTGCAGCATCTTTAAAGCTAACCAATGTATTTCATCATAAGTTTTCATGCATTTACACTGCAAAAAGTGGGTGCTAGAAATAACATTGTACGAAAACTGACTGGCACAACCTGGGGATCACAACCAGACACAGTGAAAATATCTGTCCTTGCGCTTTGCTACTTTGCTGCTCAGTACACATGCCCAGTGTGGAATACATCTCACCATGCTAAAACAGTGGATGTGGCTCTTAATGAGACATGCCACATTATCTCAGAATGCCTATGCCCAACATCACTAAAGAAATTATACTGTTTAGCCGGTACTGCAACACCTGACATCTGCCAGGAAGTAGCAGCCAATAATGAAAGGACCAAGGCATTGGCATCTCCAGCTCATTCAGATATCAGCCAGCCAGCACACCAACACCTTAAATCAAGAAACAGCTCCCTAAGATCCACAGAGGTACTCACAGGAACACCTCAGCAAGCGAGAGTCCAAAAGTGGCAGTCTAAAACCCAGAACCTCAATCAGTGGCTGAGGCTGGATGAGAAACCCCCTCTTGGGCACACAGAAGATTGGGCAACTTGGAAGGCACTGAACAGACTGCACTCTGACACCACAAGATGCAGAGCTAACCTTAAGAAATGTGGCTACAAAGTGGAGTCCACGACATATGAGTGTGGAGAAGAGCAAACCACAGACACCTACTACAATGCAGCCTGAGCCCTGCCACATGCACAATGGAGGGCCTTCTCACAACGACACCAGAGGCGCTCCAAGTGGCCAGCTTCTGGTCAAAGGACATGTAGCATAATGTCAAGTTTTTAACTTTCTTTGTGTTTTCAATACATTTAAACTGTATCCTCAATTAACTTCTGATACGATAAATAAAAAATTATGTATTTACAGCACGGTGACAATCCTGATTCTGTCAACATTTCAGACGATAAGACAGGGAGACCTTTTTTTAAAAAAACTCATCCCTGAAATCCCTTTTAACAAACAGCCCGTATATTTGGCCCTCCACAGTTGCGGGCTTAACTTTTGCATATTTGATTATTTGAACATTTGATTAGCATGTCTCTCTGGGAATCTCTAAGGCCTACAATGTGACTCATGTTCCAGCTCAAACTGCCATGTTTGGTGCACAGAAAACCATACCAAGGGTAGGAAATCACTCAATGGCTTTGATCAGACAATCTGCGAAAGGAGGACCTTGAAAGACGAGTTAGCCAAAGATTACAAGTTTGAACATCAAATGTATAGTATCAAATTTCCTTTTTATTAACATCCAAGTTTTTTTATTTAGTCATATGCAAAATATTCAATACTCTACTCAATATTTTAAAAAATAATGTATTGTCTAAATTGGACTATGAATGCCTATCTCACGATACCTGAGTAGCAGCCAAATTAGCATCTCATCATGGCAGAGGGCATAAAAATTGCCATGGAAATGAAGACATGTGGACTTTGTGGTCTTTACCTCTTTGACCACCTTGTCTTGTTCTAAACTAGTTCATACTAGTTTCAGGATGCAAATGTGGCTCTTATCTCAGAAATTATTTTCTCTCTCTGTGAAATGCCAGGGTCCATTGCTTTGGTCCTGACTTAATTTGAAAATAAAAATGTTCGTGTGTGTGTGTGTGTGTGTGTTGCAATGTTTTAGCAGGCAGCCTTTCTCTCCTGCAACCCTTTGCCAGTATTCTTTCTTTTCAAATTATATGGGAGGAGTTTCAGGAGCCTTTTCCACTGAGTAGTATGGTGGCGAGAACTGCAGTGAATGAATAAATAATAACAGTTACAAAGAGAGTAATGAAACAAATTGCAGGGCCATATAGTTTTTCAAAAAGAAAGGCAAGATGTTCTCTAGGTGTCTAAAAAACATCCCCAAAGCTATAATTACACATTCATTCTCAACACGCAATTCAGGCTATCTTATTCATTTGCCATCTTGAGTAACCGTTTTCAACACTGAGTTTGATAACATATATTATAACCATTAATAGCCACCAAACAAAATAGGTCTGTTCTGCCTGTCGCTGCTTGAAGGCTGAGTAATTTTTTCTCGCCACCAAAGGGAAAAAAAAGATATTGTGTACTTCAGAGAGAGTTTCAAATCCTTCATGATGACAGCCAAGTTTTGTGTGAGGATTACCAGGAAACTGAGCTACTACTTGAGAATTAAGAATACAAAATCAGCCCAACTAAAATTCAGGGCAAATAGTACCACATGTTTTATGTTGTAATAGCATATAGCTTTCCCTACCTTCACATCTTACATTTAATGTGCTTTTTTTGTAACTGGTGATTGGAGGGTATACAGAGAGTCCTTCTGCATGAGCACTAAAATCTGTCTTGAAACCGGCTTGTGGTCAGGGTGACTTGGAAATGTTCCTCCCCAATGTGATCTCCATTACAACTCCAAACGGAAACAGCGTAACAAAAAAAAAATCACTGGAAATTTTGGATCAAGCCATAAAATTTATTGCAGCTGACCAGAGTATAAACACTTCAGAGCTGGTCAATAAGAACCAACATGTTGGAGCAGTCAGAGAGAGAAACCAGACACGCAGCCCAGGCTGAAAATAAACAAACACCTCCCCCCCCCCCGCCAAGAAGCTGAATAATAATAATAATAATAATAATAATAATAATAATAATAATAATTTATATTCTGCCCTTCTCTCCACAGGAACTAAGAGCGGATTGCAACATATAAACAAACACAGGCAAACATTCAATGCCTTGTTACTAGGCTTGGGCGGTTTCGTTCGTTAATTTCGTAATTCGTTATTAATTTGTATTTAAATTAGCTTATGATCCAATATTGAGCCATGCAGGAATAGTGTGAGGAGTAAATTAGATTCGAAACAATTTTTTCAATTTATTTCGTAATTATTTTGTTATTATTTCGAAATTATTTCGAAATTATTTCGTAATTATTTCGTTATTATTTTCGCATGTCTGGTGCAAGTTTTATAGTTGTTGTTTGTTTTATCACACCAACAGTCAACAACAGAGGGAGAGGGAAGCTTCAGAAGTTCCCCCTGTCCCATTTGGAGGTTTTTTTTAGCATATTGCCCAATCGCGTCCGCCATTAACGAATCGATTCGTAATTATACGAAATTTTGTAAGTTTCAAAATTTTTAAAAGGAAAATTTTGGAATTCTTTAAAAAAACGAAATGCGATGGACCCCTAAAAACGAAACGAGTTTAGAAAAAAAATTTTCCATTGTTACCCAGGCCTACTTGTTACAAATGAAAAAAAAAACGGTGAAACAAAGATACAGAGACAAAGTCAAAGGCTTCTCCTTTCGTTTCCGGCTTCTGGAGGCAGTGCTCATCTCTGGCTCTGGGGGAGGTGCTCTTTTCCATTTTCAAGCTGAAGAGCCTGCGTTGTTGTAGACATGTGGCTGGCAAGATTGCTTGGAGCATCTCTTTGCACAGTTTCACTGCCTTGCCTTACTCTACTTTCAGTCAAGTGCAAGGAACCTGTTTTTTTATAAGCATGTCTCTCTGAGGAGGTAAGAAAATAATAATAATCCTAGGCTTGGATGGATCCACAGTCAATGGGTCTATGTGGACTCTGTCATAGCTTTCAGATGATTCTTGGAGTGTCTGTGTAGGCACTCGGAAGTAAACAGGATCTTTATAATCCAGATTGCATGACTGTGTAGAAGCAGCTATATCAGTGGTTCTCAACCTTCCTAATTCCACTACCCCTTAACATGCTTCCTCATGTTATGGTGAACCCCAACCATAAAATTAGTTTCGTTGCTACTTCATAACTCATTTTGCTGCTGTTATGAATAGTTATGTAAATATCTGATATGCAGGATGTATTTTCCTTCACTGGACTAAATTTGGCACAAATACCCAATACACCCAAATCTGAATACTGGTGAGATTGGGGGAGGGCATTGATTTTGTCCTGTGGGAGTTGTAGTTGCTGGGATTTATAGTTCACCTACAATCAAAGAGCATTCTGAACTCCACCAATGATGGAATTGAATCAAACTTGGCACACAGAACTCCCATAACCAACAGAAAATACTGGAAGGGTTTGGTGGGAACTGATTTTGAATTTTGGGAGTTGTAGTCCCCCTACATCAAGAGAACACTGTGGACTCAAACAATAATGGATCTGAACCAAACTTGGCACGAATTCTCAATATGCCAAAATGTAAACACTAGTGGAGTTTGGGGGAAATAGACCTTGACATTTGGGAGCTGTAGTTGCTGGGATTTATAGTTCACCTACAATCAAAGAGCATTCTGAACCCTGCCAATGATTGAATTGAGCCAAACTTCCCACACAGAACCTCCATGACCAACAGAAAATACTGTGTTTTCTGGTGGTCTTTGGTGACCCCTCTGACACCCCCTCGCGATCCCTCCAGGGGTCCCAACCCCCAGGTTGAGAAACACTGAGCTATATGCTTAACTTGCAAGTATGATCACTCAGGTTGGTTCTACACTGTAGAATAATGCAGTTTGGCCTCACTTTAATTGTCATCGTTCTATGCTATGAAGTCTTGACATCTGTAATTTGGTGAGGAGCCAGACTCATGAAATTAGAGAAGGCTAAAGACATTGTCAAATTAAAATTCCCATGATTACATTGTACATGGCAATTAAAATGTGGTCAAACTGCTTTAATTTTGCAGTGTAGATAGCCATAGGTGTCCCAATTTTCATCTCTGAGACATTAGAGGGTATTTCCTTTAACACATTTTATCTTTTTTWTAAAAAAAAACCCTGTAAGGTGTAATAGACTGTGAAAGAGTGACCCATGGAKGTCATTCCTCAATGAGGACTCAAACCTTTATTTCCCCAAAAACAATTCCAGCTTTCTAACTACTAGGTGATAACATATTTTCACCTGGATCATACAGGAATGAGCCAAACGGCATTGCTTATGTTATTCCTTCCCCCCCCCCCCGCCACTTTTCCTTCCACCTGCACTCCCAATGTGATAATCTAAATTGTAAACATTTTATCACATTAAGCGTGGGTGACATTATAATGAATGAGGCCATTTTAACAGATGCCTGCCATGACTTATTAATTGCATGCAACTTCACCAATGCCATTTCCATTTCACAGCTCCAGTCTGCACTGTGCCTGGTTCAATGCTGCCAATTTTAACTTAATCGTCATCATGGCTCATTTATCACAATCCTTTACCACCGAGTTGAAATCACAGGCCAAACATTTTCAACTTCTTGCCCCAAAATTGTCAGAATGTTTAATATTCACGATTGCTTGCATTGCTTTGGATAGCTTTATCCATAGGAAGCAAAATAAACTTAAACTAACCATCTGCATGCACTCTGACCATATCACAATATACAATGTGCAAATCATTAAATAATTTGTTAAAGCACTCAAAATGTGTGTTTTTTTTCAATGCATACACAAGACCCAGTGGAATAGGGTAGCTTGTTTTTAAGGGGAGGTACATTTATAAAAACCCATTGAAAGCACCATTAGTTTTTAAAACAGTTTGCTTCCCTGTAAACCTTATGTATGCTTTAAAATGTGGTGATGTTTGCTATTGCTGTTTCAATGGCAATGGCAAGCATTAGGTCTTTGTTACATGTACACAAGATGCATAAAGCATGGGCACTTATTTGCACTTCTTGTGGGCTTCTGGTAGGGTTCTGGAAGCATAAAAAATAGGTTGTGCCCTTGTGCATACCTTGTTTCCTCATTATGGTGGTGGTCATCTTAGAACCCCATATCCTATGTAAGAAGTGAAAGCAGCATACTCATGAGTGGTATGAAACATGTTTTAATTAATGGATTTTGAGCTTTGAGCTCAAAGTTGGCTTTGAACTATCTAAAGTATTATAGAATCACAGAATACCATGTCTTGCATTTCTCTCCTTCTTCGCCTCCCTTATATTTCTCTTTCTGGGAGGCAGACTCCATCAGCTATGAGACGTTTTCACCTTGAGGATTAACAAACACTCTCAGCAAAAATCAGGAAAGGGGACGAGACATTAGCTCCTGCTTGCCATGTTGCTGACACGGCTTCTGTGAGCAAAGCTAGCAGCCAGCTCGATCAGTGAATTGGAAAGCAAATGGCTTCTCTCCAGCCTATCTCGGGTCTTCATCTTAATCTTTTTTGCTTTGAGCATTTTTCCATTTTGAGAACCATGTGAGTATAGGATCAGTAGGCACTCATCCCATGCATGATAGGTGTGGAAAACATCCCGCTGGCCAGGATAGCTGTTTCAAAGAAAACATCAGCCAGGCATCCTTCATTAAAGAGAGGCTAAAGTGAACAGAAATGCTTTCCAAAGTCAATGATTGCTTTTTCTCAGAGTCAACTAGAACTTGAAATAGGTTGCAGATAAGGGACGGGAGAAGACGAACTATTCTGAAACACACTTAGCACTGCTGGGCACAGCTGACCTCCAGTTGGAGCCCTCAAGGGCCAGAGCTTCCCAGTTCTCAGTGTCTATGCCAGAGTTTTAACGGTTGGCTTTGAGCCCATCTTTAAATTTCTTTTCCTGTCCACCAACACACCGTTTTCCGTTCTTGAGTTCAGAATAGAACAACTGCTTTGGGAGATGGTGGTTGGGCATCTGGACAACATGGCCAGTCCAGCAGAGTTGATGGTGAAGGACCATCACTTCAGTGTTCGTGGTCTTTGCTTCTTCCAGCACGCTGACATTTGTCCATTTGTCTTCCCAAGAGATTTGCAGGATTTTTCGGAGGCAACAAAAATGGAATCGTTCTAGGAGTTGCATGTGACGTCTGTAGATAGTCTATGTCTCGTAGGCGTATAGCAGGGTTGGGAGAACAATAGCTTTATAAATAAGCACAGGTAAGGAATAGATGCTGACTGAAACCTCCCTGTAGCTGTTCCCCATTGCTTACCCTGATGTCAATCGGAGTAATGGCCATATGACCTTGGAAGTGTCTATGGACAATGCCAGCTCTTCGGCTTAGAAGTGGAGATGAGTACCACCCCCCAGAGTTGGACATGACTAGACTTAATGTCAAGGGAAACCTTTACCATTACCTTACAGCACTGAAACAACTAAAAAGTTATGTTTACACTGTGTAGGGAGTGAATTAACTCTTATTTCCTTATAAATGTAATGTTTTTCAGTTACACCTTTCCAGTTGTAGTACAGAATTAATTCATAGAATCATAGAATCATAGAATCAAAAAGTTGGAAGAGACCTCATGGGCCATTGTGATAGATCTACCTTTTAGTCGGCTAGGCCGAAGCCTGCATAGCAGTGTCTGGCATCTTGGTTTTCAAGCAGAGCAGGAGGAGGAGTCAGGCTGACTCCTGATTGGGTGTAGCAATTGGGGGAGGAGTCAGCTTAGAGAGGGAAAGCAGCTGTCGAGTTTTGACAGAGAGGGAGAGAAGGGATTTTAACAGTGAAGAGGGTAGATGGATTTTTAGGCTGGGAGCTGAGGAGAATTTAGACAGGAGAAAGTGAGCTTTTGGGAGTGAGTCTTTTAGTCAGAGAGAATAAGACAGGGACAAAAGGCTTGGAGTTTACTGTACAGAGTGTCAGTAAAGAAGACTTGTTCACTTGATGCTTATTGCTCTGAGGAGAGTATTAGTTAGAGACTAATTACTCTGTGAGACAGCAGAGACTGTTCTCAATGATATACTGTTTCAATAGGAAGTTGAACAGTATAGTTAAAAGAGACTCACAGTAACCCAAAGCTACATTCTTAGGGAAAACTGTCTAAACAGCTAAGCCTCTGTAACTGAATTACGCTTTATGTACCACTCATTTCCAACGAGTTGTTGTTAATATCAAGTTTTAAAATAAACTCTTTATTAGTTTACTGTTAACTGGTGTTTGCCTCAATCCATTCGTTTCCCTCAGAACTCTTTCTTTCAACACATTTTTACACTCCAGTCAGCTAGGGAGGAAGCCATAGAAGCCCAAGAGCTCAGACACCCTTTACCTAAAATACATTCACACCCTTTTGGTTCCTCAGGCCAGCATTTCTGAGGTGGTGGCGGCTATTACTACCAAGTACTTCGGTCACTTGCATTTACAACATAGGGTCAGCCTTTGTTCTACGCTATATTGAAGGGCAGAAGTGTGATCGTGGTGTCCACCCTGCCCAGGCTGAATGCTCTAATTCCTTTATAGTGGTGACCAGCGGTGGGATACGTTACTTTAAGCCTAAATCCAGTGGGGTGGTGTGACTTTGTGAGGTAAAAGTTTGAGCCAAAGCGTTTCTGAGGAAGTTTTACCTCAGAAACTGCCTAAATACACCAGTACACAGCAGTATGGCACCTCCAAAGCAGAAAAAAGCTCCTGTGGTCCACACACAATCAAAGGAACAGGAGGGAGCCGAAATGGAGGCTGAGACTGTAGAGAGGGAAGACCCAGAGACAGTGGCTACCTCTTTAGAAATCGAAAAGTTAAGGCTTGAGATGGAGTTGAGAAAGATGGAGTTTCAAGCCAGAGAGAATGAAAGAAAGCTTGAGAGAGAAAGGGAAAAAGAAAGAATGGAGTTTGAGGCTAGGGAAAGAGAAAGACAACGTGAAGCTGAGGAAAGAGAGAAAGAAAGACAGCTTGAGCTTGAGAAAGAAAAAGAAAGAATGCAGTTTGAGGCTGAAAGAGAAAGAGAGAGAATGAGACATGAGGAAAGGATGGTGGAGTTACAAGTGAGAGATAGACAACCCACATCCATTCCTAGTACCATCCCTGCTGAACCCGTAGCTTCCTATGTAAAACACTTTCCCAAATACACAAAGGGGGATTGTGTAGAGAGTTTCCTCGCAAGCTTTGAGAGGGCATGTGCAGATTTTGGGGTGCCTGAGGAAAAAAGAATGGCACACCTAAGACCATTAATCTGTGGGGAACTGAGTGAAGTTTATGCCAACTTGACAACTACAGAATGGTCAAACTACTCTGTCTTCAAGGAAAGAGTGAAGGTTCGGTTTGGGCTAACCCCAGAGCAAAGCCGAAAGACCTTCAGAGAAATTAAGAGGAAGCCTGGGGAGACATTTTCCCAAGTGGGGGCTAGGATTGAAAAAGCTCTAGTACGATGGCTGGAGGGTAGTAAGGTGACCACCTTTGAGGCTTTGAGAGACCTGATCTGTATGGAACAGTTTTATAAACTGGTCCCAGCTCAGTTACGTTGGTTCATTAAGGATAAGAAGATCCAGACAGTGGCCGAGTGCGCTTCAGTGTTGGACGGGATGGAGGGAGACTTTGAGATGGTCCCCCCAATGTTCAAGAAGCAGAAGGAGTGGGTCCCGAAGGGTAGAACTGACAAGGAAGGTCAGGGAGCCAAGCAAGGGGATGCCATATCTAAGCCGGTGCCACGTAGGATCGTGTGTTTCCTTTGTAACCAGGAGGGACATGTTAGAGCCTCATGCCCAAAGCTATCTAAGGAGAGAGCTGGAAGCCCACCAAAATTTGTTAAAGTGGTCAGAAAGACTGAACCACAAGCTGTAGAACCTACTCCTGAGGGAGAGCCCATCAAAATAATGAGGGTTTGGAGTATGGACCGTGGTGTAAACAAAGAATACTTAGAAGAGGTCCAAGTAAATGACCAAAAGCTAATGGGACTGAGGGACACCGGCGCTGACGTGTCTCTGGTGCGCCCTCATGTAGTTGAGAAGGACCAGGTAGTGCCAGGAAAGAAGTGGACACTAAAAGGAATAACTGGTCCCAGCTTTGAAGTGGATGTGGCAGAAATCCCTGTCAAATACAAGGCTTTTTGTGGTAGATGGAGAGTAGGGATCCTTTCAGACTTGGAGGTCCCTGTGTTAGTAGGGAATGATCTGTCAGAGCATACACTGAAGATCAATGCTGTGACTAGAAGCCAGGCAGAAAGAGCGGGAATTTCTGAGGAGGGAGAAATCACCTCAGAAATGGCTCTAGGCTCAGAATGTAACAGCACTGAAGAGTTCCCTGTAATGTTGCCATCTAGTCAGCCAGCTGAGTTCCTGAGGGAACAGCGACGTGCTGAAGATTTAAAGACCCTGTGGGAAATGGCTGTGTCCCAAAATGCCAGACCCACAGAGAAAAAACCTGCCATCTATAACACCAGAGAGATTAAACTAGTGAAAGTAGTGAGATCAAGAGAAGCCCTGAATGAGGCAGTAAAAGAACAGCTTGGAGAAGACAAGGGGCCTGTGACAAGACAGACAGTAGATCAGGGTCTTGTCACTGAAGCAGATATGACCATAAAAAAGCGCAGGAGGTCTGGAGTGTGGCTCAGGCCCAGTTTTGGCAGTGAAGACACATTTAAGGCATAAAAGAGACATCGGCTGTGCCGAGGAGGTTGTGGCAAAGGCGGCAGACTGGCACCAGAAAGTTCAGCCTGGGACTCTAAGCTGTTTGTCTGTCATCGAGGGAGCCACAAGGCTAGCTGCGGTAGCCGGGAAGGTGGTCCAGGAAGATGAGGGGGACAACAGTGACGGAGCTGACTCTAGGCTGGGTGGTGTGGTCGAGAGAATGGCACCAAGGGTGACAAAGGGGCCCGTCATGGTGGCCGGGGAAGCCGAAAAGCAAGCAACCAGAAGCACGGTTGGGTTAGTCTCCAAGAAGCTGATCGTGTGTTCCAGCGAAGCCGGAAGGGGAACGGTCAGCGGCCCGAAAGTATCTAAAGCTACCTCAACGTTACAGAAGATGGTGCAGGAGAGAGGAAGAAGGAGAAAGCTGATGGACAGCAGCCCAGCGAGGTCTGAAATCGCCTCAGCATTAAAGAAGATGACGCAGGAGGGAGAGAGGAGGAGAGAGGCAGCGGTCAGCAGCCCAGAGAGGTCTGAGACTGCCTCTACATCGAAGCAGACGGTGCAGGAAGGAGAGAGGAGAAGAAAGGCGATGGTCAACAGCCCGGAGAGGTCGGAGATCGCCTCAGTGTTCGAAAAGAAGCAACGGCTGGAGAGCGAGAGCGAGGCGGAGCGGTCTTGTGGTCATCTGGAGAGGAGGGCGGTCGTCCCTCGAGGAGACCAGCGAGTCATCCATCCAAGTCGGAGGACAGCGGAGGAGAGGCCCTCACGACAGCAAAGAGGGACAATGTTTGGTACCTTTAGTCCAGTACCAGCAGGACGGAGATTAAGCTGTGAGACGTTGTGCTCAGGACATTGGACATTGCCCGGAGAACCAAATTCTCACGGAACCAAGGTTGTAGAAAAGATTTTGCCAGAAACTGAGGGGAATGGGACTCTGTCCAAATGGGGGAGAGTGTGTTCAGTTGGTTATTTGTCGAATTTGGAGGGAAAAGTTAGATCATGTAATACCAAGCAAGAACAGCAGGTGGAGCTAGAGCGTAAGGTCCAGAGAGTGTTATATGGAGATGACACTGTCTCAGCTTCAACCTGGAAAGAAACACCTGAAGATAATAGTATGGGGTTTGAATTGGCCATTGGTGATGTTAAGTTAAGAGTTGGGAATAGAATTTGTGGCATTGGGTAAAATAGGAAAAGGTTCAGCCCCTTTATATTTTCCATGCCAGGTTGTTCCCGGGTTGGAATTGATGTATACCAGCTAACCAAAAGTAGACCCCAGAGTAACTTTAATAAGTTATCACAAGTACATCTTCCATAGGAATTTCTTTGCTGTACAGATATTACAGAGTAATTATTTGCAATTTAAATTATTTAATTGCAGGTTGGAACAGTACTTTGATTGTGTTCAGATGTTAATTAATGCATTATCGACCATGGTATAGTGTAACTGTACAGGTAATGGTATAGAATATTACATTATAGAGTATATTGTATAATGTAATGTATTATATCTAACATGCTTTTCTTTTGCAGGTTTGTATAATTGTGCTGACTGTATTGTTTACATTGCAGGATTGCTTAGATAACATGCATAGTATTGTATAGTTTATAATTGTTATTTAGCATGCAATGTAATGTTAGATAGGAAGGTTAGATAGTGATAGATTAGGATGTTTAGATATGTTATGCAGGATAGCATGCAGGATAGGAAGATAGGTAGAATGCCCTTGCCTTAGTTAGGTTAGATAAGGTTAGTGGGATAGTTAGGTGCAAGAAGAGGGAGTTAGTTAAGAAAGAGCTCTCTTCATGAGAAACCCTTTCTTGCAGCTTTAGATTAGAAATCTGAAATCTTACAGAAAGGTCTTAAGGTGGGAAGGTATGTAATAGATCTACCTTTTAGTTGGTTAGGCCGAAGCCTGCATAACAGTGGCTGGCATCTTGGTAGTCAAGCAGAGCAGGAGGAGGAGTCAGGCTGAC
>NW_026844366.1:331770155-331803275 GCF_025583915.1 Anolis sagrei ordinatus | reverse complement strand
AATTCAAAGCAACTCTGTTATTTCTAACAAGTTACTTCTGAGTCCTACCATTTATACAGCATTAAAGAGCATATGGTGAATGGCTTAATGAGGTAATAAAAGTTACTTATTCTTTTGTCTGTTCCAGCAACCTGCCCCATTATGTTTCTGTTGCTCAATTAACCTGAGCAACTACTTCTCTTCCAAGCTGTTACATCTGCTCCTAAACCTGTAAATAAGAGGATTGATGCCTGTTATTGTCTCTGGAAAGCCAAACCATATCTGCAGTAGATCAATTTACACTAGTTTAAAACTTATTTAGAGCTTGTTTATTTCTCAAGGCTCCTCTAAATCCCCCACCTTCTCAGAAAGGAAAGAAAAAACACGAAAATAACTTTGCCTTGATACCTCTTGCAAATAATGTGAGTTTGCTATGACATTACACAACTTAGCTTCTGATAGTTTTTGGTAACAATAAAGACATCTGTGAAATGTGTAGTAAAGATGCTTAACCAACCAATATCTTAATCTTAAATTTTACATCATCTGGAGAGCCACGCCCCAATATTTTTAACTAAGATAAGATATGATGGCCATGTATCAATGTGTGAGGGGAAATCATAGGGAGGGGCAAGCAGGCTTGCTTTCTGCTGCCTTGGAGACAGAGGCAGAGATATAGGGAGGAAGTCATAGGGAGGAGGGAGCAAGGACGCAGGATGCAGAACAATGGCTTCAAGCTACAGGAAAGGAGATTCCACGTGAACATTAGGAAGAACTTCTTAACTGTAAGGAGAGCTGTTCAGCAGTGGAACTCTCTGCTCTGGAGTGTGGTGGAGGCTTCTTCTTTGAAGACTTTTAAGCAGAGGCTGGATGTCCATATGTCCGGGGTGCTTTGAATGCAACTTTTCTGCATCTTGGCAGGAGGTTGGACTAGATAGCCCACGAGGTGTCTTCCAACTCTATGATTCTAATATACCATCAGGAAAACTAATAAACAAATAAAGAAAAGTTCACACACGCATCTCTCATTATGAACCAGCTAGGACTTTAAGGTCATCTGGGGAGGCCTTGCTCTTACTCCTGCCGGCGTCACAAACATGTCTGGCAGGGACGAGAGACAGGGCCTTCTCAGTGGTGGCCCCTTGGCTATGGAACACCCTTCCTAGGACATTAGATCAGCCCCCTCCCTTTTAACATTCTAGAGGAAAGTGAAGACATGGCTGTTTGAGCAAGCATCTAACAATGCAGTGTAACAGACATAGGAATATGGAACGATTAGTTGATGATTTTGGACAACGTTTTTAGTTAAGAGACACCTACAATTTATGTTATATTATATTATATTAAAATATGTTAATGTTTTTAAATGTTTTATGCTGTTGTTGGCATTAAATTGTTACCTTGTTAACAGCCCTGAGTCCCCTGTGGGCTGAGAGGGGCGGTATAGAAATATAGTAAATAAATAAATAGGACATTTCTGAGCTTCCATTTTAGCATTTCTAACATTTATATGGCAAGCAGAATTGACTATTTTACTTTGGGCCTCCTCTTATTAAATATGGAATATTAATTTATTGTCAGGTTTGTAATATGCTTCTTTTATGGTTATGGTTTTAATATATTGTACATAGTTATGAGTTTTTTAAATTTTCTATGAAATTTCATTATGTTTGATTTTGCTGTAATATCTTTTCTTGTTTCCTATGGCTTTGTGCTAATGCAAGAAAATTGAATATAACTCCCAGGAACCCACAGCAAGCATGACCAGGGCTTTCATAAGAAATGGAATAGAAATTTAGCAAGGGTAAAGTAAAGATAGATAGACATTTCATCAATACAGTACAACCTCCATTTCTATGGGACCAATAACCACACTTTCATATTTCCATGTCCAATGAAATATGGCCTCTCTGGGCATTTTCTAGGTCCTCCAGCATGACGCTATGGTATCCTTGGACCAGACGGCCTCCATTTCAATAAGGTTTGCTATTATCTACATCAGTGTTTCTCACACTCTTCTCCTGCAGGGGTTTTGGACTTCAGCTCCCAGAATTCCTAACAGCTGGTAAGCTGGCTGGGATTTCTGGGGGCAGAAGGCCAAAACACCTGGAGGAGCAGAGTTTGAGAAACACCCATTTACAGTTTTGTGTACCCACATGAAGTCTGGGGATATAACCCCTGAAGAGTAAATGAAGATTTCAGCCACCTGCACACTACATAATTATATCACTTTATGTCACTTTAACTGCCATGGCAGCACACTGTGGCATCCTGAAATCTGTAATTTAGTGAGGTACTAAAGATCTCTGGCAGAAAATTCTATAATGTTCCTTTTTTGGACTACAGTTCCTAGAAATCTCCAGCCAGCGTGGCCAATGGACAATATATAATCTTTTCATATTTTTATGACTTTATATTTGTGAGCCACTTGGAGAATTATGTTTCTGGACAGTGTTTATAACAATCTTTTTTTTAAAAAAATGAACAAACAGTACTTTTTCTGGGTAAGATTTGTGCAGGAGAGCCTTGTCATTGCCTTCCACTAAGGCAGAAAGAGTGTGACTTGGCTAAAATCAACCAGTGGATCCCTGTGGCTTAGCAGAGATTTGAACCCTAATCATCCTAACGCATTATCCACTATTCCACGGTGTTGTGTTGCACTAATGTGTTGTGCAATAATGGCTTCGCACCTGTGCAGTCACACCTAGGCACTTTAAGGTTGAAACTATGATGTACATTTTTCTTTAGCCGGGTGGACTGCGGGGGCCTTACTTTGAAGCTCAGGAGTCCCAGCAATTAAGACATCTCTAGATTGAACATCAAACAAGATTTTTATTTTCTCAAAGTCCTTGACAGGCTTGGCACAACTTGTTGAAGTTACAAATACAAACAGTCAACTTATAAAATCATGTGGATGTTCCTTTCTTACTTTTCCATTCAGCTGCTGAGTTAACTTCTTCCAATGGTGGAGAAATCCTGGAATACTCTCTACCCTAGCCCTGAGTCGTGAATACTCTCTACTAGGCTTGGGTAACCACAGAAAAATCTGGTTCTAAACTTGTTTTGTTTTTAGGGGGCCCTTGCGTTTCATTTTTTTTAATAATTCTGAAATTTTCCTTTTAAAAATTTCAAAATATACGAAATTTCGTAAAATTACGAATCGATTCGTTAATGGCGGACGCGATTGCGCAATATGCTAAAAAAACCTCCAAATGGGACAGGGGGAACTTCTGAAGCTTCCCTCTCCCTCTGTTGTTGACTGTTGGTGTGATAAAACAAACAACAACTATAAAACTTGCACCAGACATGCAAAAATAATTACGAAATAATTACGAAATAATTATGAACTAATTACGAACTAATTACGAAATAAATTGAAAAAATTGTTTCAAATCTAATTTACTCCTCACAGTATTCCCGCATGGCTCAATATTGGATCGTAAGCTAATTTAAATACGAATTAATAACGAATTACGAAATTAATGAACGAAACTGCCCAAGCCTACTCTCTACCCTAGTCCTGAGTAGCTATACTAGAAGGAGCAGGTCTTTCCCTATCTAAACTCAAAGCTAGCTTGGAAGCGAAGTAGTTAGAGCTTCTTCCAATGGCAGAGAAATCCTGGGATATGCTCTGCCCTAGTGCTGAGTTGCTATTTTGGAAAGAGCAGGTCTTTCCCTATCTAAACTCAGAACTGGTTTTAAAGGCAAGAGGTTAGTACTTACGATGGCTTGTCTGAGCTGGCCTTGTTTGACCACAAGCACATCTGAGTCTTTTGCTATACTGTAGAAGGCAGAAGAGCTTCTCAAAATGTAGATTTCATCCCCAGGAAAAAGGGGTGGTCTCAAAATAAAAATAAAAATACTTTTGCAAGCCAACAGCAGCAAAGGCTTTGCAAGCTGACTTCAAGCCTCTGTTAATGGTTAACTATCAGGGTGTTGCTGAGTCTGTAACAACCCTGGAAAAAATGCAAAAGGGGTGCTATTTCCTACAACTATGCAAATCAAACTCCTGGGAGATGGAACAGCACCAATAGTGTGAATGAATGGACAGCAAAAGGCTCCTGGTGTTCCCCTTCTTGTCTTTTCTAGTTCTATGTATATATTGGTGTTCTGAAACTGATTGAAATAAAAAATGCCTAACTCTGACTGGAGCCTACCATATGTTTCTATAATGAAAACAAGCACATTTAGCTATGAAAATCAAGCCATTGATTAAAATCTTCACCCTGGTAAATAGATTAACTGGCAGCAAAGGTGATCTAAAGTCCGCTGCCTTTTCAAATTGCTCTAATGAATGGAATAGAACAGATGGAGTGCTATTAAACAACAGAAACCTTTACTCAGGAACCAATTACAGTTGCTAAATGGCTCTGGTAAACTTACTTGCTCATCACATTGTGTGCAAACCCACAAGCACTTCATATAAGCCCAGAGTAATTAATAGCTAAAGGCATCTTCTGAGTATACAGGGAGTAAATGCTCACAGACACACACATCCATCACATAGCTCTATTGCAGTGGTTCCCAACCTTTTTTTGACCAGGGACCACTTGAACAGGGACCACTTTGACCAAGGACCACTCTCCAACATGGACTGTGGGGCAGCTGGCTGGGAGTCAGCTGCATTAAGATCACGACTGACCGAAAGATCATGAGTTCGAAGCCAGCCCTGGTCAGAGTGAGTTTCCGACCAATTTGTGTAGCTTGTTGTCAATCTCTGCAGCCTGAAAGACAGTTACATCTGTCTAGTAGGAAATTTAGGTACCACTTATGTGGGGAGGCTAATTTAACTAATTTACGAGGCCATAAAAATCTCCAGCAAGCATGCGGGGAATGAGGAAGTACTTTATCGGTGTCACAGATGGACAGTGAAGTGACAGCTCCCCTGGTGGCCAGAATACCCTTATGAAAAAGTTGGAATGTTAAATAGTCTCTGACTGTCTGTCTATATGTTGTGCATCTATGGCATTGAATGTTTGCCATATATAATATGTAAATWGTAATCCGCCTTGAGTCCCCTGCAGGATGAGATGGGTGGAATATAAATACTGTAAATAATAAATAATACCGAAAGGGTTGTGAATCCGTTTTCGGTGAACTTTAGATTCAGTTTGGTTATTTGGGGTGCTGATTCAGAAAATTGCATTGGATAGACCACATCAGCTCTAGTTTCTGATGCAGAACATATGTCATCCAGTACTTGCCATTTGCTCACCCACAGAAAGCTATATTTAATAATCTAGAGCTGATGTGGTCTATCCAATGCAATATTTTGAATCAGCACCCCAAATAACCCCAGGAACAGGCCTAAAAACAAAGACACCAAGGCACCCCCACTTTCAGGCGCCACATGGAACAGCTCCTGTTGGAGGAGAAGCAATAGTCAGGAGGCTTGTTGTCACGGCTTTCGTGGGTAGTCAGCTCTCCCCTCCCAACATCCCCGTTGCCTCGGAACCATAAGAGGGTTTTGCAAGACCAGTTGGACTCGTTGTAACGGTGTAGTAACGGTGAGAATATGGATCATATTTCAGTTCTTGGAGACCACTGGTGGTCTGTGGATCACAGGTTGAGAACCACTGTTCTATTGGAAGGACATTGTACAATGTTGATCTATCACCACTGGGCTGTCGCTATATTTTCTCCTTTTTAGACCAAGATTTCAGACTTCTGCAATTCCAAGGTCTTTGTTTTTTTTAATTAAAAAAAATAAAGCAGTATGGGTGGGAATGTGTTTGTCCTGCTTCGTGGCAGGGGGTTGGACTGGATAGCCTACGAGGTCTCTTCCAAGTCTATGACTCTATGATTCTATGAACTACACTAAACTATGTGATAGCTCAGAACACAGAGGATTAGTGTAGAAATGGACAAAAGTACATCACGTTTGATAGGAGTGAATATATTATCCGTTTTCATTATAAATGCAATAAAACAAAACACTATGGTAAGTAAACAATTCCCCCTGCTTGCTCCCCCCTCCAATAGAATGAGGTCCAAACAACAACTTCATTCTTCTTTGTCCTTTCCTTCCATTCACTTTGTCTAGCCTAGCAACAAAGCTCCATCCTCCTAATCTACTCTATCCAATGTAATGACAACCTCAGATTACTGAAGTAACATTTATACACTCATCAGCTTATGCTTGATCCAGAACAGAACTTGGAAAAGTCATTTTCAAGAATTTCCCAGCTTCAAAACTATTAAGATGATAAACCAGGGAGGACAAATTCATGGCCTTTCCACATAGCTATATAACCATAATTTCAAGGCTGATAATCCACAATATCTGCTTTGAACTGGATTATCTGAGTCCACGCTGCCATATAATCCAGTTCAATGTGGATTTTATACAGCGGTGTGGAAGCAATCTCACTAATTCCCCAACAACTGCTGAAAATATTACAACCACCATGATAACCTACATTTGGCAACACACAAGGAAAACACTACTGAATGCATGGTTTAAATCGGGTTTTCCAGGCTTCTTGATGAAATCCAGTGGCAAATTGCTGCAAGCTATTTCATACAAGCTCAACACTTGCTTCAGACCAGGTTCTTCTGGCTACTTTCAAAGTTCAATGAGAAACCAAAGCCATGGCAGATACATGCAGAATTTTATAATCACGATGCTTATTTTTAAATGGATTTTCTGAGTTTGAAGCCAAAATTCCATAGCAAACTGATGTAAACATCCATGGCAGGCATCTTCATAACCTCTGAGGATGCCTGCCATATGTCTGGGCAAAAGTCAGGAGAGAATGCTTCTGAGACATAGCCATGCAGCCTGGAAAACTCACAGCAACCCAGTGATGTAATAAGCCTTTTAAAGTAACCACAAAGTTTGGCTTGAAATCAGATTTTCCTGGCTGAAATTTCACACCAAACCATGATAAGCTTTCGCAACTGTAAGCCTTGTTTCAAAAAGGGTATTCCTGATTTTCTGCCAGCATTTTTCAGTTTGATCATCAATTCTTCCTGGGGGGACACATTCAGCCCCATGGGCAGCAACGTGCCCATCTTTGCATTAAACTCCTCTGGAAACCAGACTGCTTGTCAATTATCCAGCGGTGCTCCTGAGCGGCCACCGCTTTTGGCACCACCAATCTCTGGTGTTCAACAGCATCTGTTGCCAGGGGTGCTTTCCCTTGATTGATGAGGCGAAGCAAATGACTGCGCATCTTTGCAGGGAGAGCAGCACAACTCTGAACTGTGAAGAATACAGTTTGCTTTTTCATTTACTGGGCCTATTTCAAAGATTGATGATTTCTGTTACCAGCTGTGTAGTCAATCCATCAGCTCTCCATGCTGTATGAGATCCTGCTGACCAGTGTATCCAGAAATTCTACATAGCAGGTTTCTGAAGTTTTGCAGTGTGTTTGGCTATTTAAAATGTGCAGCCCCTTTTCTCCTTAGTGCTTTTGTTTCTGGTTACAATGGGATGTTAAATCCACGCACATTGATTCAGAGTTGGCCATTTCCTTTGGTTCTTTGCTTTTCATTGCATGCGCTCTCCCTCTTTCTCTCTCCACCACCACCTGTGTTCGGCTCTGAATGCTAATGAGTTTTAATGTTGTGCATCTATCTTAGCAGAGTGCCAGTGCAGACAGATTTGCATAAAAAGACAACCTGGTCTCCCGAGAAGATTGTTCCCATTTTGTTCAGACAAAACAAATAGAATTATTCTTTTGTTCTGTTTCCTTTCTAGAAGATGATTCCAGTAAATGCGGGAAGCTGCTTTTATGACTGTCTTTAGCCTTTTCTTTTCTTTTTTAAAAGTTATTTTATGCAAGAAAATAAAATAAAACACAAAAATATTTTTGGTAAATAAGAATAAGAATTCAAATAATAGATTCATAGAGTTGGAAGAGACCACAAGGCCATCCAGTCCAGCCCCTGCCATGCAAGAAGAGAGAAACAGAGCATTCCTGACAAATGGCCATCTAGCCTCTGCTTAAAAACCTCCAGAGAAGGAGACTCCTCCACCCTGCAAGATAGCATATTCCACTACCAAATAGCTCTTACCAGGCATGTAGCCAGGGGAGGGGCATGGGGGGCTTCAGCCCCCCCCCCCCGAAATTCTCATGGTGGTCCGGGAGAAGGCCTTACTGGTACATTATTTAAACTGATATGTTTATTCATATCATGATCTGATCACCATGCTCAATATATCCCATATGCATGGGGGTATTGCAGTAACGATACAAAAGGTTTGCTAGGGTAGACCCTCTTTAACTCCAATTCAGCCCCCCCCCCCCCCCCACGAATCAAACTCAGCTCCCCCAGAAACAAAATACTGGCTACGGGCCTGGCTCTTACTGCCATGAAGTTCTTAATGTTTAGGTGGATACTTTTATCCTACAATTTCAATCCCATGCTCCATGACCTGTCTCCAGAGAAGCAGAAAACAAGCTTGTTTGTTTGTTTGTTTATATACCATATTTATATACCGCCCCTCTCAGCCCAAAGCTTGTTTCCTCCTCACGTAAAGTAAAGGTTTTCCCCTTACATTAAGTCCAGTCGTGTCCGACTCTGGGAATTGGTGCTCATCTCCATTTCTAAGCCAAATAGCCAGCATTGTCCTTAGACACCTCCAAGGTCATGAGGCCGGCATTACTGCATGGAGCGCCATTACCTTCCCGCCAGAGAGATACCTATTGATCTACTCACATTTGCATGCTTTCAAACTGCTAGGTTGGCAGAAGCTGGGGCTAACAGTAAGAGCTCACACCGCTCCATGGATTCGAACCTTCGACCTTTCAGTAAGCAAGTTTCAGCAGCTCAGCAGTTTAATCCACTGCACCACTGGAGGCTCCATTTCCTCCTCAATGAGACATATTTTAAAATATTTTAACATGGCTCTCATGTTCCCTCCTAGCTATCTCTTCTCCACAGTAAACATATTTAGCTCCTTATGATGATCTTCATTGGTTTTGATTTTCAGACTGTTGACAATTTTGGTTGCCCTTCTCTGGACATGTTCCAGCTTTTTATTTATTATTTATTTATTTAAAACATTTATATTCTGCCCTTCTAACTCTGCAGGGGACTCTGCGGAGCACAACATATATACAGCAAACATTCAATGTCAGGACATAAAACCATAAATATATACAAACATTAAAATCACTTATATCCACTTTAAAATCAGTTGCTTAAAAACCATCTCAGGAAGCCATTTCATTATTATTGCCTCATTGCACTGCCCCAAAGGCTTGGTCCCAAAGCCAGGTCCATCCTTCTGAAGGACAGGAGGGAGGGGGCAGATCTAATATTGTCAGGAAGAGAGTTGCATAACTGGGGGGGGGGGGGCAATCACTGAGAAAGCCCTGTTTCTCATCCCCGCCAAATGTTCCTGTGATGGTGGCAGGACTGAGAGCAAGGCCTCCCCAGAAGATCCTAGTTTTTGCAGTGGTTTGCAGTGGTTTCATATCCTTCTTGAATTGTGATGCCCAGAACTGGACACAGTATTATTAAGTGTGTCCAGTTCTGGGCATCACTGGGGAGGGAGTTCCTCATTTATGGAACTCCTTCCCCAGTGACATCAGACTGGCCCCTTCCCTCCTGGTGTTCAGAAAAAAAGTGAAGACATGGCTTTGCAATTAGGCATTTGGGTAGAGCAATATAGAAGCAGCACAATGTAGCACACTAATGATGTTCTGAGGACTGGGTGTTATGTTTTAATAGTTTTATGACATTCATATTTAAATTTATTGTATTAATGTATTGTATTTTATGTTATTTAATATGCAGCATTGAATATTGCCATTATGTATGCCGCTCTGAGTCCTCTACAAGGGTGAGAAGAGCAGGATAAAAATTGAGTAAATAATTATGCCAGGTTTGGTATATCCAAAGCAGAATAGCCTTTCCTCAGTCTAGACACTATACTCCTATTGATGCAGCATAGAATCTCTTTGGCTTTTTTAAACTGCTACATCACACTGTTGGCTCATGTTCAGCTGGTGGTAAACTAGGGGTCCTTCCAGACAAGGCCAAATCCCAAGAGGAACTGGGACATTTAATACCAATTCCTCCCAGGTTTGAGGCCCCACATCAGCCCCAAACCCTGCGCGTTTTCTGGGGTCGTGGTCACATACTCTCCCAGGAAGGCGGGACTTGAGAGGGCAGCCCCCAGACCCCATTTCCCCCTCAAAACTTACCTGAGGGACCTGGCTGCACATGAACTGTCCTCAAGAAGCCAGGTGTCACCCATCCTATATCTGTGCATTTCATTTTTATTGCTGAAATAGTACTGTACATTTCCCCCTCTTGAAATTCATTTTGTTTGTTTTGGCCCAGCAATCTGATTTGTTAAGGTCATTTTGGATTCTCATCCTGTCCCCTGGGGTATTATCTATATCTGTGAATACAGGAATCTTGCTGTACGCATACATCTTATATATTCTAAAATAAATTTTAAAATATTTTTGTTGCTATTCTTCTTGTCACTTCTTCATCTCATGCATTTGAGACGTTCCAGCTTGATAATCTTAAGTGACACCTAAAGGAATGGCTTTATTTCTTTTGCCTTTTTCCATTTATGGAGATAATCACCTTAGTTTTCCTTCCAAAGCATATGTCAGTATGGTACTGAAATGATAACAGGCCAAAAATCTTCTCCCGCTGCCTATAGACATCAGACAAAAGGGATGTAGAAGCCACAGCAGGCTGGCAGGCGTGTCTTGTTTCTACCTAAAAATATGATACCTTTCATCTGTAAGACAGCGACAACATTTCCTTTTGTTGGGCTGATGGAGCACAAGGAAGCATTTTCTTCCAAAATGCATGGGACCTTGCAGAACAAAACCTTCTCTGTGACTCACAGAAATGTCATAAGTAAATTGTTTCTGCTTAAGCAACAGCTGTGTCATTGCCGATGTTCATCCCTATAGTTTTTCAAAGCTGTCACTGTTTCTGACTTCACTAAATCACAAACTCAGCTGAATTTTAGAAGAATTGTTTAAAGATCTGTCTCACACCCTGATAAAAATGCCGTCCAAATATTTGTTTGTTTGCTCAAATTATACCATGAATTTCTCCCACCAAAGGACCCAAAAGACATCCAATTGAAAATAAAAGTTCAGCTATAAGTATTAAAAGCAAATACTTAAAAAAACAAAACAAATAATCATTGCTTTTATGAAACGTACAAAAACTATCTGAAGTGCATTTTAAAGTGCAATTGAAACATATAGTAAAAACAAAACAAACCCCTTTATTTATTATTATTTATTTACTGTTTTTGTATACCGCCTTTCTCAGCCTTTTGGCGACTCAAGGCGATTTACAGGCAACATAAAATCAAAATACACATAAAAGCATTAAATACAATATAAAATCACAACAGAAATAATAAGCAACAGCCAGAAAACATGTGTTTTTAAAGTCTCTTTCTTGGTCCCCTTCCTCCTCTTAGGTGGCTGGGGGTGGGGGGGGGGGAGAAGCAGCAAGATTTCCTCCTTCTCCTCCTGAGGTGACAGGCAGATGTAGTAGTAAATACATTTCTGTTATATGATTACAATAATTTTGAGTGTTATGTTGTGTGCCCTCAAGTCACTTCCAACAGAAGGCAGTTCCAAGGTATATCTATCACAAGAGGTTTTCTGAGCAAGATTTGCTCAGAATTTATCATTGCTTTCCCCTGAGGCTGAGGGTGCTTCCAGACAGCACTAAATCACGGGTTTTAAATAGGGACAAAAAATCCCGGGACTTCAGAAGAGGTCCACATACAGACCTGTGGGTCCTGAGATTTCTGTCTCCATTGTCCAGATTGATGCTTTGTTGTGATATTTAAAGGCTCCCAAGATGGCCACTGTGGGACTTCTGCCAGAAACCTTGGCGGGTTTTTTTCAAAACAAAAAAAACCCCTCAAGATGAGGATCTGTGCATATGTGGAGAATCACTGCAGTGAATCACTGCAAAAGTTCCATTCTTGGTCTTGGCCAAAGAAACTGTGCCCTCCTGACATTTCATAAAGTTTCTGACACACAAACAAAATTTTCATGTTCTACTCAACTGTCACCTTTTTTGGAAACCAACCAATCTGGAACAAACATCTAAAACCCAGGAACAAACCTAGATTTAAAAAAATCCCATGCTTTCTGATTGCAGGAACATACAGACATGTGAAGATTTGATATTTGGCTCAAAACTGCAGTATTCCAGCATCTGGAAAACTTGCAGGTTTTTTTCCCTTTTGTAGCGATTGCTTCCGCAGGGGACAGTGTCTGACCACTCGCCTGTTCGCTGTGGAAGCTCTGGGGATAAAGGTGCTGTCTGGACAGGCCCTGAAAAAATTTGGCTTACTCAAAGTCACCAGGTGGGTTTCATGAGTGGAGATTCAAACTCTGGTCTCCATAGTTCAATACTCAGGTGCCTACAGCATGCAGCCCTCAGATTGATCAGACTATGTTTCACTTCCCTAAAATACAATTATAAACACATGCACAGATTGTACTCAAGGAAAACCTTCCTTAGACTCAGCCCTGGTCTCACTGAGTGAAGACTAGTGTTGACACTGGAATATCTGCAGCTGAGTGCCAATCGGCGAGCATCTCACAATGTGTTGCCTAAAACAATTTCCGAAATGGTGGAGAGAAATGTAGAGGGAACATTTGTTGCATCTTTGTCCAGCAGCCTGGCTGACAAATGCTGCCACGCTCTAAATTCATGCACTTTATGTAGACAGAAGGAGAAGGCAAGTTAATTGAACAAATGATCCATAGCAAATGATTCGCAAGACTGTAATCAACAATCCGCTGGACCAAAAACAGCCACGGATGTAACATACAATTAACTTTATCACATTTGATGTAGTCCAAACTCAAGTTCTTATCTAGATCACTGTTTATACAGCTGGGTGCCCTTTTCCAATCAACTGGAATTGGGCATTACTTTCAGAAGAAGGCTGTCGACATGGAAATAAACCAAACTAACCCCCGATTTGTGCTTCAGGCTGGTTTGTTTCTGAGACCAGCCTTAGCATCCTTTCACTTCACACATGGAAAAGTTTCTCCTTTTGAGCAATAACTTCCAGAACCCCACAAATTGTAGCCACCTTTATCTAAAAAAATTATTTTCCATTCAATTTCCAAAGAAAATTGGGAAAATTAGAGGGCATACTGCAAGAGGAAACAAATATTGCTTTGCAGGATTTTGTCAGTATTCAAATGTCTCAGTATACTGCATTGGAGTTATTCTGCAGATAAAAGCAAAGTTTTCTTCTATAGTGTTCTAGGACACACTGTGGATTTCAAATCCATTGATGCTCAAGTCCCATTATATGCAATTTGGGTCATACTTAGAATAAAATAATAAACAGCTCAAAAAGTGCTCTAGAGAGCCTGAGGATCTGTGAAATGGTGAAAGGAAACAACAAGAAATGTATTGTCGAAGGCTTTCATGGCCGGAATCTCTGGTTTGTTGTAGGTTCTTCGGGCTATATGGCCACGTTCTAGAAGCATTCTCTCCTGACATTTCACCTGCATCTATGGCAGACATCCTCAGAGATTGTAAGGTCTGTTGGCAACTAGGAGAATTGGGTTTATATATCTGTGGAATTTCCAGGGTGGGAGAAAGAACTCTTGTCTGTTGGAGCTAGGTGTGAATATTTCACTTGATTAGCATTTGAAGGCCTGACAGTTTTTAGGAGTGGCTTGTTACTGCCTGGGGGAATCCTTTGTTGAGGGGTGATTAGCTGTCCCTTATTCTTTCTTGTCTGAAGTTCCCCTTTCAACAGAAACAAAGAAACCATGAAAATGAAAAGAAAATCTGGCTACCAGTATTTAAAAACTCTAAAATTATAACAGTAAATAAAGAACAACACTAAAACACAGGAGAACATGGCCATATAGCCCGAAAAACCTACAACAACACAGCAAGACATGTTTACACATCAGCGTATTGCTCACTGTTAGGCAAAATCAAGGTTTGCTTGAGGGTTTTTTTCCCAGTATCTTTGAGCTGTGGTTGCTTAAATTTATGTTGGATACAGAGGGCAAACTGTACAAAAGTCTTCATTCTGTCTAGGGAACAAGGCTTTCTGCAGAAAAACATGCTATTCTCTGTAGAAGGATTCTTGCACAACAGTTAGGGGCATCAAATATGAGGAAGAAAAAACCTGATCTATTATTTTTCCCGAAAGGGCTATTGATTGTTGGGGAATCACAGATCCAGTGCACAGATCCTCCGGCTCTCTACAGCTCTTTTTTGAGCTGTTTATCATGTTATTATAAGTACTATCCTATTAAAAATAATAGGATGTGAGCATCCACAGATTTTGAAATCCACATTTTGGGTCTGGGAATGAATAGGTAGCAATGTTCTTTCCATCCCCATACTACTTTAACTGCTAAGGCTCAATGCTGTGGAATCACAGGACTTGCAGTTTCACAGGGTCTTTAGTCTTCTCTGCCAATAAGTGCTGGTGCCTCACCAAACTACAACTCCCAGGATCCCATGGCCTTAATCCCATGGCAATTAAAGTGGTTTCTGGACACATAGCACCTCAATCAATGGCTGATACCAAATGAGAGACTCCCTCCTTGGCACACAGAAAACTGGGCAACTTGGAAGGCACTGAATAGACTGTGCTCGGGCACCACAAGATGCAGAGCCAACCTTAAGAAATGGGGCCACAAAGTGGAGTCAATGACATGCAAGTGTGGAGAAGAGTAAACCACAGACCACTTACTACAATGAAGCCTGAGCCCTGCCACATGCACAATGGAGGATCTTCTTACAGTGATACCAGAGGCACTCCAAGTGGCCAGTTACTGGTCAAAGGACATTTAATAAAATGCCAAGTTTTCAAACTTTGTGTGCGTGTTTTTAAAATGCAATACACCTTTTGGTTCACTCCTGACACGATAAATAAATAAATAAATTAAAGTGGTATCAATCTGTATCAATTCTATAATTTAAATGCATCCAGAGCCCCTGGTGGTGCAATGGGTTAAACTCTTGTGCCGCCAGGACTGCTGACCTAAAGGTTGATGGTTCGAATCCAGGGAGCAGGGTGAGCTCCCATCTGTCAGTTCTAGCTTCTCATATGGGGACATGAGAGATGCCTCCCACAGGATGGTAAAACATCTGGGCACCCCCTGGGCAATGTCCTTGCAGACGGCCAATTCTCTTGCACTAGAAGCAACTTGCAGTTTCTCAAGTTGCTCCTGACACAAAAAAATGCACCCAAAGCAGACTTTTTGTATACCCAATGGCTAATTGATTTATGTTTCCTTTTCCAATAATGTTCTGTAAGCTATGTTTTAGAGGAAGGAACTAGCAAAACACATCTGAGTATTCCCTGCTTGAAAAGTACGAAATTGATGGATTTGGCATAAATAGATAGACAACTTGAATGCATACGCACAAACACACACCTCCCCACACCAATAAGTAGAATAGCTCCAGAACATATGGAAGAACCAAACCTATGATTAGTGAAATGAGTTAATTGATTCTTCTATGAGCTTGAAGTTAAAATGGGACTCAACGCATTACACGGCTAAGATAAGGCAGGGGGAGTTATCGCAATTCATTCTTCAAAGGGAATTCTTGCCTCGCTATCTTCCAAAATGCTGCAACCAGGTGCTAAAAGACAACTGGCTGACAGGAGTTATTCAAAAGTGTTTGATAAATACTTTTAAAATAGATTCTATTGGCTGTGAGGTGCTTCGGGCATCATTCTCCCAAGACTCCTGTTCTAAATGTAGTGTAGAGTGTCGCATGGGACAGAAGAGGTAGAAATGAGACATTGACTTTCCATTGCTCAAGATTGCTAGTACTGTAGAGATGGGTGAGAATTTCCTTTGTGTCAGATTTTTTTAAATGGAGAGCTTAACCCAAATTTACATATTTTCCTGTAAACTTGATAGGAAGAACCAGATTTTTTTCAAAATCAAGACATGGGAGGGAGCAAAACTTTTAAAAAAATCTTATTTAAGTCAAGGACTTGGAATAGTAAAGGTAAAGCTTTCCCCTGACATTAAGTCTAGTTGTGTCTGACTCTGCATGGTGGGGCTCATCTCCATTTTTAAGCAAAAGAGCTGGCATTGTCCATAGACACCTCCAAGGTCATGTGGCCGGCATGACTGCATGGAGAGCCGTTACGTTCCCGTGGTACCCTATTGATCTACTCAGATTTGCAAGTTTTCAAACTGCTAGGTTGGCAGAAGTTGGGCCTAACAGCGGGAGTTCACCCGACTCTCCGGATTTGAACCACCAACCTTTTGGTCAGCAAGTTCAGCAGCTCAGCAGTTTAATCCGCTGTGCCATTAGGGGGTCCAAAGAGTTGGACTACGTAGCTATTAAAATTCTAATTTTAAATCTTTGTACTGAAAGACATAGCTGTGTGTGTCTGGAATATCAGTATGCAAAGGGAGTTAGAGTAATATGTGTGCGTGTACCATTTAATTCATGCAGTTTTATGCTATTTTAATTGCCATGGCTCAGTGCTAGGGAATCCTACAGTTCGTAGCTTTACAAGGTCTTTATCCTTCTCTACCAAAGAGGGCCTCGCAAAACAACTACTCCCAGGATCCCATAGCACTGAGCTGTGGCAGTTAAAGTGGTGTCAAACTGCATTAATTCTACAGTGTAGATGTGCCCATAGTCTACCAAAGCTTATGCTACCACTTTCATTCTCAAAGTTAGTCTAAGTCTTTGTATTCAACCGTCTTGGGGAGAGATGGACAGGATTTGCTATGTTTTTCCTACTGCACTATAGCCCAAATCCATGTGTTTATTAGGGCTGGGTAACCATGGAAAAATTTGTTTCTAAACTCGATTCGTTTCCAGGGGGCGCTAGCGTTTCCAAATTCTAAATACTTCCAAAATTTTGAGATTTCAAAATTTCGTTATTTACGAAATTTCGTTAATTTCGAATCGATTCGTTAATGGCGGACGCGATTGCGCAATATGCTAAAAAACCCTCCAAATGGGACAGGGGGAACTTCTGAAGCTTCCCTCTCCCTCTGTTGTTGACTGTTGGTGTGATAATTTATTTTTTATCACTGATAAAACAAACAACAACTATAAAACTTGCACCAGACATACGGAAATAATTACGAAACAATTACGAAACAATTTCGAAACAATTTTGAACCAATTACGAAACAATTATGAAACAATACGAAATAAATTGGAAAAATTGTTTCGATTTTTAATTACTCCTCACACTATTCCTGCATGGCTCAATATCGGATCGTAAGCTAATTTAAATACGAATTAATAACGAATTACGAAATTAACGAACGAAACCGCCCAGCCCTAGTGTTTATGTGCGTGCAATTACTTTCAGTGAACAATATCCAGAGATCCAACTACAGGTCTCCCACATTTAGATATAAGAACTTTTTTTTATTTATTTACTTATTTATTTACTAAATTTGTATCCCACCCTTCTCAAGACCGGCCTTACAATCAGCAGCAATTTGATACCATCAACAAACAATAGAAAATAGACATGTACATTAAAACAAAATTAAAAGCAATAAAACATTAAAACACATTATTAAAATCACATAATCTGAAGACATAGTCATAATTGCTGCCTGAAGGTCAGGAGGGAGGGGGGTGACCTGATTTCTCTTGGAAGGGAGCTCCATAGCTGAGGGGCCACCACTGACAAGGTCTTGTCCCTTGTTCCTACCAACCACATCTGTGAAGGAGGTGGGATGAAAATACGATGAAATTATAATTATGTGTACATACTACACATAATTTTGTCACATGAAATTATGTGTAGTATGTAGAGCATTGGTCTGGTACTTGTGCAATCCTTGGTCCAGTCAGTCTTTCTCAGGCTGGTCTGCATCACAGGGTTGTTGTAAAAAAAGGAAGGCACAAAATTGGGGTCCTGAACCAATTTTATTTTTGGTCACCCTGAACATCCTCACTAAAAGGCTCTAGAGGCCTTTTTTGGCCTAAAAATACCCTAAAGGGGATCAAAACTAACACAAAATACAAGTTTGTTCTCTCACCTCTCTGAACCACTCCAGACCTCACTTCCATTAAATGTCCAAAAACTACTGTAAATCAGACATGATATGAAGTCACTTCCAATATTCATCCATGTTCACAATCTTGAGCTCTTTGGAGGAAAAACAGAATAGAAATGTAACCAGTAAATAAATAATTGCTACCATATTGGCCACTTTCACCAACCCATTACCTTCCCGCTATGTCTTTTCCCACATCGTGATGAGACCAAGAGTTAGCAGGCAGCTACAAAGAGTGGAAATTATTTCCCCAAGGAGGAAGAGCCTGCTGTAATGAAAAGGCTGGCGAGGTAAATTTACAAGTCTTCCACTTGGATGGGGAGCGGTAATAACAAGGTCAAGTAAACAAGAAACAGCAGCTTCTCCGCTTTGATAGCCAAGGAAGCCTCAGCAGCATTTATTGCTAATTGCCTCTGGGGGACTGTTTAATGGACTGCGCGAATTTGTCCGGATTAGTTTCACACAGGGAACTATGCAAAAAAAAAAAAACCCCTCTGGTTCAGGTTTAACGAGTGTGGCAAACCAATCCAAGGCACTTCCTTGTAAGGGAATGAACACAAACACCATTGGGTACATGGGCTGTGCTAGACCGATGCTAATCCTATCAAGTTTTCATATACAGTGGAGTCTCATTTATCCAACCTTCGCTCATCCAACATTCTGTATTATCCAACGTAATTTTACATTTAATGGGCCCTTCCATAATCCCTCCTTATTATCCAACATTGTTCTGCTGGCCCATTTATGTTGGGTAAGCGAGACTCTACTGTATGTATTTTTGGACGATTGTATCTCCCTATATTGTCAAAGTCTGCACAATCAAATAGGAAACAACACTTTATAACTAGAAACTATGTATTGTGTAATTGTATTGTCAACCTTTCTATCATTTATCTATCATCTAGAGAGCTATATCTATCTAATATGTATCTATTGTGTATCTATCATCTCTCTATTTATTGTCTATCTATATCTATCTATGATTTATTTACCATTTCTCCATCTCCATCATCTCTGTGTCACCTGTCTATCTATAATATATGTACTGTCTGTTGGCTATCTGTATTGTCGATCTTTCTATCGTTTATCATCCAGAGTTTTGGAGTTGGGTGCCATCTCTACACAGATGACACACAACTCTACTACTCTTTTCCACCTCATTCCAAAGAATCTCCCTGGACCCTGGACCAGTTCCTGGCAACTATGACAGACTGGATGAGAGCTAACAAACTGAGGCTCAATCCAGACAAGACAAAAGTCCTCCTATGCCAGTCATGTAATATAGGGTGGCAACCTGTGCTCAATGGGATCACACTTCCCCTGAAGATACAGGTCCACAGTCTGGGGGTCCTCCTGGACTGAGCACTGATGCCTTAAGCTCATGTTATCTTGAACTAGAGACACAGGCCTCCCATGAAATGTGAAAAAGCACAAATAAAAATATTGCTATTTGTTACCTGAGAAAATAACTTTTTAGGATTTTTTTTGGTCTTCCAGAATGACGCTATGGCCAACTTTCACTGACCATGGAATCACACTGGAGGATATAAAGATTTCTAAAGAGGTTTCCTCTCATCTAAAAAAAACAGCATTAGAATTCATGTTTTGTTTTTTGGGTTTTTTTGGGTTTTATTACTTTTGCAGTGGTCGCATTTTCCTAAAGACTAAAGGAAAATGTGGAGGGCTGACTGTAAATTAGATGATGAAGAGGAGAAAGAGAAGGAGGTCAATGGAATAATGAACCTGTCAAAAGGAGCAATGCAAAATTTAGTTCTTACCCTATTTTCCAGAAAATAAGACCTAACCGTAAAATAAGCCATAGCATGATATTTCAGGATGCTTGTAATATAAGCCCTACCTTCGAAATAAGCCCCAGTTAAGATTGTCAGCTAGTTGGATGCATTTCGTATAACACACAGTGGGTGGATTGAATCATAATAATATTAATATATAATTAAAAATAAATGAATAATATTATTGGCATTAATACTTAAAATAAATGATAATATAAATTATAATTAAGCATTTCGAAGTACCCCAGCGGGGCACCTTTGGAGGAGAGATATTGGCACATGAATAAATTAATAAATGTAGATTGCTGTACATGAAAAAATAACACATCCCCTGAAAATGAGCCCAAATGCATCTTTTGGAGCAAAAATTAATAAAAGACCCAGTTTTGTTTTTGGGGAAATATGGTATTAAGAAGTAGGTTTCAACACTTTGAATCGCTCCTTTAATGTCTGGATTAAAACCCACAGCAAATTCAGCATTCCACATATGGAATCACAAACAACCACTGCTTTCCAATTAAACCGTTGATGGTACTTGAGGGATGGCTGGCTAAAAGCTCCCACATGGAGATATATACTCTGCAATTATGTTGGCTGTCTCCATCCTAGGCCACTTGAGCTGAATTTTTGTTGCAGAAAGCCTGGTTTTAGACCCATGGGGAGATCTGGGACACAGAATGTAGAATACAGCTCTTCACTTCACCTCCATTTGGAAACTGACTGAACAAACCAAAGCACTAAAAGGGTGAAAGCCACTCACCCCCAGCTTTCATTGCTATTGGCAACTATTTACAGGACAACCAGAGTGGCATATGGCTGATAGGTAGGGGGGAAACACAGAACATTTTAAAGGGAGATTTGAAAGGCAATTATACAGTAGAAGCCCAGAGGTATGTCCCTCAGCATGTTCTTTGTCCTAAGGTGGATGGCTCCCAAGCTGAGCAAAATAAAAATTGGTGCCAGGTCCCCAGCCTTGACAACCAGATGTCATATAGAACTGGCCAAAAACTGTTGTATCCTGGAAGGAAAGGTTATGATAGGCAGCATTGGGAGTTTCATTTCAACTCCCTTTTAATAAAAATGTGCTAAACTTTGCAACTGTTTTTTGTTTAGCTGGTGTCGCACCACCTGACAGCCATTGGGAAGTAGCTGCCAATAGTGAATGGATCAAGGCAGTGACATCTTTGGCCCATCCTCTGTTCAGATATCAGCCAGCATGACAATGACTTAAATAAAAAAACAGTTTCTTAAGATTGACAGAGATACTTGCAGGAACACCTCAGCAAGTAAGAATTCAAAAGTGGCAGGTTAAAATCCAGCACCTTAATCAGTGTCTGAGACCGGATGAGAAACTCCCTCCTGGACACACAGAAGATTGGGCGACCTGGAAGGTGCTGAACAGGCTGCGTTCTGGCACCACAAGATGCAGAGCTAACCTTAAGAAGTGGGGCTACAAAGTGGAGTCCATGACATGTGAGTGTGGAGAAGAGCAAACCACAAACCACTAGGGCTGGGCGGTTTCGTTTCGTTAATTCGTAATTTGTTAATAATTCGTTAATTTTTTCAATTACAAAACGATAACGAACCATTCTGGAGCAATTATTAAAAAAAACGAATTTTCAAAAACGTTTTGTAAATGCTTCGTATTTCGATATTGTATTCGTTTCGTTATTGTTTTGAGGTCGTTTCGTTATTTTTTCTGCATGTCTGGGCCGGTTTTATGGTTTAATTAGTGAAAAAAAATTATAATATCACACCAACAGTCAACAACAGAGGGAGAGGGAAGCTTCAGAAGGTTTTGGAGGTTTTTTAGCATATTTCGCGGTCGCATCCGCCATTAACGAATCGATTCGTTATTGTTTCGGAAATCGATTCGTTAATTTTTTACCATTTATGAAATTTCGTAAATATCGAACTTTTTAAAAGGAAAATTTTGTAATTATTTTAAATATCGAAACAAAAAAACCCCCCAAATACAAATCGATTTTAGAAACAAATTTTTCCGTTGTTACCCAAACCACCTATTACAATGCGACCTGAGCCCTGCCACATGCACAATGGAGGACCTTCTCAAACCAACACCAGAGGAACTCCAAGTGGCCAGCTTCTGGTCAAAGAACATTTAGCATAATGTCAAGGGGTTTTTTTAACTTTGTGTTTTTAAATGCATTTAACTCTACCTTCAACTCACTTCTGTCACGATAAGTAAAAAACTGTTTTTTGTTGTATGATAAGGTTAACCAGAAATATCCTTCAAGCCAGGACACAGGCTTTGCATGTTCTGTTCTGAAATATCTGGTCAAATGGGTGGTGACAGCATGATTTAATGGTATCAGTATTAGACTCTAACTCTGAAGACAAGGATTTGAATTCTCACTTGGCCATGAAAACCCACTGGGTGACCATGGGGTACTCACACTCTCTCAGCTTCCAAGGAAGGCAAAAGCCAATTATTTCCAAACAAATAGTTTTCCTTAGGGTTGTAATAAGTCAGAAATGACTACAAGATCGATCAACAAACAGATGTAATATAAGGCAGCATTGTGTTTTGCTTGCATGGCAGGGGGTTGGACTGGATGACCCACATGGTCTCTTCCAACTCTATGAGTCTATCATTCTATGTAAAACAGTGGTTCCCAACCTGTGGTTTGTGGACCACCAGTGGCCCACAAGAACCAAAATATGGTCCGCGGCCTCACCATTACTACACCGTTGCCTCGAAACCATGCGGCAACAACAGCAACTGGTCCCATGAAACCCTCTTATAGTTCCGAGGCAATGGGGATTTCAAGAGGAAAGAGGCTGAATACCCACGAAAGATTACTACTACCACATCAGCTCTAGATTATCAAATATGGTTTTCTGTGGACAAGCAGATGTTGGCTACTGGATGGCATACGTTCTGTATCAGAAACTAGAGCTGATGTGGTCTATCCAATGCAATTTTCTGAATCAGCACAACAAATAACCAAACCAAATCTCAGGTTGACTGGTTTGTAATCCTTTTGGTACTAATGTTGGAGAGTGGTCCCTTAGTCAAGGTGGTCCCTGGTCAAAAAAAAAAAAGGTTGGGAACCACTGGTTTAAAGGGACTCCATTCTCTCCAGAAACATGCGGACTAAAACCTTACTTTACAATGTAATGTGTTACAGCAACTCTTTTGCATGCAAAACCACCCGGCTCTATTTCTATTTAAATTGTTTTTATATCAAACCTAGTCCCTAAAAAGTTCCAAGTCAAGGCTGCAGAAGTCATTGTGCCTTTGGGAGCAATGCAGATTGAACAAGTACATCACAAGTCTCTGTGCATTTGAACTTTTATGGGAGTTCAACCCCTTGCAGAGTAGGTAGTCTGCTTACCACTCTCACCTGTAAAACCTCAATTCTGTCAGGATTCAGCTTTGGCTTCTTTATTTCCATCCATCCTATCTCTTCACCCACATACTGAATAGGATACACTGCTATGTGTAAGGTGATTCCAACATAAAAACATTGGGACTTTGCACAGAAAAATATATACAAGGATGCGGTTTTATGCACAGAGATTAATAATAGACATGACAATTCCATTAAAGTTACATATTTTGTATACAGGTTACACAGTTGTATCATCACATCTTGTTTTCCTACATGGGTTTGTACAATGGAAAGAGGTGCATCTACTGTAGGATGAATATGGTTTGGCACCATTTTAAGTGGCATGGCTCAATGCTATGGAAGCTTAGGATTTGTGGTTTGGGGAAGTACCCACAATTTTTAGCAGAACCTAAAGACCTTCTAAAACTACAACTCCTGTGATTCCATAGCATTGAGCTATGGCAGTTAAAGTGGTGTCAAACTGCATTATTTCTACACTCTTCCAAGCCAAACAATGGCAAATAAATTAAGGGCCTTTTTATTTTATGGAAGTTTTATTTGAGTATACAAGGCTAAGATTAAGTCTGAACTCTTTTATCTTCTCTGCATACTTACGCTTGTAATCGGGATCAAAGATCCAAGTCTTGTTTTGTGTAAGCGGGCCACTTCCCAGTGTAATTAGTTTTTAACCTGCTATTTCCATAACTGGTTCACTCATTACAATTTCCCCTTTAATCCTTCTATCTGCAGCCCCCAGAGAGAGCATTTTTGAAAAGAAGATAGATTAATTAAGAAGCAAAATGAGAACGCCTAGATAGTGAGCACACCAACCCACTCATTTTCTCACTTTTTAAGAATTGTATGGTCTGAAGTTAATATGACTTCCAACCATCCCAGTCTCCCATTTTAGATCACACTCCAGGCCTTTATATTTTGAAGCTCAGAGACAACATATTAGAAGGAACAAATGTACCTGTAATACTTTATTAGGGGGGAGGGGAAGCTAATTTGTGCAAGAGAGATAATGATTGTGGTGGAGTTCCTTGCTTTAGAGGTTTTTAAACAGAATCTGGTTGGTCATCAGTCAGGAGTGATTTGATTGTGTGTTCATGCATGGCAGAATGGGGTTGAACTGGTGGCCCTTGTGGTCTCTTCCAACTCTATTCTATGACTGCTAAGATTGCTAAATAATTTGGTGGTTTGAGTGCTAGATTAGGACACTGGGAGACCAGAATTCAAATCCCTGTTTGACCATGGAATCCTAATAGACTTAGGGAAAAATCACACTCTCTCATTCTCTGAGGAAGGCAAGGGTAAAACCCCTCTGACTGAGTTCTGCCAAGAAAATCCAGGGATGATGATGATTTTTTTTCATGTGAGGAGCAACTTGAGAAACACCACAAATTGCTTCTGGTGTGAGAGAATTGGCCGTCTGCAAGGACTGCATTAATTCTACAGTGTAGATGTGCTCAGAGTGTTCTTTTCCATGAAATTACTATTCACCAAAATATCTCCAGTGTTCTCGATTCTTTTAAATGAAATCTAAGTCTTTGGCTCCTTCTACACTGCCATGGAATTCAGTTTGAAGCTCATATAATGCAGTTTAATTGCATTATTTGGCAGAGTAGATCCAGTCTTTTCTTCATTGATCTCAGCTAGGGGTGAGAATCATATAGCATTCCTGGTATTGTTGGACTGCAGGTCCTAGTATCCCTCCCCATTTACCGTACTGCCAGCGGCCTATAGTTCAGAAAATGTCTGGAAGCCCCCATAATTTTCACCCCTGTAGTGCAAACACTGTCTGGCTGCGAATTTGAGATTCAGTCACCGGAGGGCAACTCAGCTTGCTTTGTTTTGATGTGTCAAATTATTGTTGGCTCTCATCTTTCATCGCTTAACCTCCAGGCACTGATGGGAGAAGACTGCGGCACAAGCAGTTAGGTGGGTCACGTACATAAGCGCCTTTGGTGATCCATTTTCTGCTTGAGGCTGGGTCACACAACCCAGCCTTACAATGAAAAGAAGCATCTTGTGAATGAATATTTAATGATGATGAAATAACGGCAGGAGGGGAATAGAAATGATAATGACTGGATAAAAAATACTGCTCAGGCCCGCCAGTGCCCAAATTACCATACAAAGGGAAACTTGTTTAAATAATAAACAGCAACCCCTGCCGTGCTCCTAGGTCTCAAAGCAGCAAGCCTCAGCAAAGAGCTCTGGGTTATAAGCCCTCCGCCAATTCAACACGCACAGAGTCATCTTCGGTGACACTTTCTAAAGTGGAAGTGGGGACAATGATCACTAAACCGTAAATTAAACTGTTCATTAATGTGTTTGTTTATCGGCCAATTATATTTGGAATTACAGTCTGTTTCCTAAGAAGTTCAGATTTCTATGAATCATGAACTTGCCTGCGGTGAAGGAAGGGCTGATGTAAACACAACGCAGCCTCTCTCTGTTGGCACATTCTTCCTCAAGACCTTCATTTAATTAAACAACAATTCCCATACTCAAGGAATGAGACCTTACTGATACACTGGGAAGGCTTGAAACACCTTCTTTTAAAACCCTACCTGGATGCCCCAGAAGTGTCGCCACTAATTGCAACTAATGAGTCAGTAATTTGGAAGAGAGGCATGAAGTGGGTGAAACATATATTTCCAAGTGTATTGGTTGAATAAACATTTTTTGTGTTGTGTTGTTGTAGGTTTTTCAGGCTACATGGCCATGTTCTAGAATCATAGAACCATAGAATCAAAGAGTTGGAGGAGACCTCATGGGCCATCCAGTCCAACCCCCTGCCACAAAGCAGGAATATTGCATTCAAATCACCCCTGACAGATGGCCATCCAGCCTCTGTTTAAAAGCTTCCAAAGAAGGAGCCTCCACCACACTCTGGGGCAGAGAGTTCCACTGCTGAACGGCTCTCACAGTCAGGAAGTTCTTCCTCATGTTCAGATGGAATCTCCTCTCTTGTAGTTTGAAGCCATTGTTGCACGTCCTAGTCTCCAGGGAAGCAGAAAACAAGCTTGCTCCCTCCTCCCTGTGGCTTCCTCTCACATATTGATACATGGCTATCATATCTCCTCTCATCCTTCTCTTCTTCAGGCTAAACATGCCCAGCTCCTTAAGCTGTTCCTCATAGGGCTTGTTCTCCAGACCCTTGATCATTTTAGTCGCCCTCTTCTGGACACATTCCAGCTTGTCAATATCTCTCTAGAAGCATTCTCTCCTGATGTTTTGCCTGCATCTATGGCAGGCATCCATTTCTGACTTCTGGTTGATAATATTTTGATACATGGTGATCCTGGGAATGCGGAAACTACAAGTCACTCTGCTATCAGTTATCTGCTTAGGTCTTGCAAACCTGGGACTATGGCTTCTTTGATAGAGTCAATCTACTTCTAGTGCAATCCTCCTCATTTCTGACTGCCTTCCATTTTACCAAACATAATAGTCTTTTCCAATGAGTCACATCATCTCATAATATGTTCAAAGTGTGACAGTGTCAGTTAAGTAATCTTCATTTCCACTGAGTTCAATAGACCTCGAAACCAGATAAACACAGTATTTTTTGGTTGTTTGGATTATGACAAGTGTCAAATGTAACTACTTGTTTTCTATCTAAACATCACCCATATGTTATCTTTCTGTCAAGTATAACCAGATACTAATGCAATTGAATGTCAGCATCAGCACTTTCAAATACTTAGTTCTGTTGCATGCAAAGGAACAAAACTTTGTGATCAGAGGCGGCCCTAGGTAATTTTCAATGGTAAGCAAACAGTATTTTGGAGCCCCCCCCCCCCAACCAATTATTGATATATATTTTCTGTTCGCCGTGAGAGTTCTGTGCGCCATATTTGGTTCAATTCCATCATTGGTGGAGTTCAGAATGCTCTTTGATTGTAGGTGAACTATACATCCCAGTAACTACACTTGCCGCACTTGCTCCCTTGCCTGGCCCGCTTTGGGTCCGGAGGCGTGCCTGAAGACCCCGGCATGTGCACCAAAAGTCACCTCTTCTCCTGACTTTCTCCTCAGCCATTGGGACCAAGAGAGAGAGAGAGAGAGAGAGAGAGAGAGGTGGAGATGCCCACCTTTCCTGAAGGTAGGCGCAAAAACAAAGGAGGTAGCGGAGGTGGGAGATAGGGCTCTCTCTCTCTCCCTCTTGGTCTCAATGGCTGAAGAGAAAGTGCTGGGGTCTTCAGACACGCCTACGGACCCGAAGCGGGCCAGGCGCGGCGGCTCCACCCCTTGGCCCACCCGCAGATTGGGGAGAGGAGAGGAGAGGAGGCAGGTGCAGCTGGTCATGGGAGCCGGTCATGGGGAAGGGATCGAATGCGGAGAATGATTGAGCGGCGGTTCTGCTTGCGCACCCGGTGGCCGGGTGGAGCAGGAACGAGAGGGGCTAGGGTCCGGCCCCTTTGGGAAGAGGATCACCCGGCAGTGAGGCAAGAAAGCCGAGGCTCCACCCGGACTGCTAGGGCTGTTGTGAGCTGAGAGGGCGCTCCTCAAGTGGTGGTCGAGGGGTGTTTACAGAGGTGCCTCTGCGCCCCTGGCAAAAAAAAGTGTTCTGCGACCGCTTACTTCGCGTAATGGACGAGCCGCCCCTGGCTGTGATTTCAGTGATTTCGGCCATGAAAGCTTTTAACAACACAGTATGAATAATATTGGTTAATAGCATTTGCAGAGGAGAATTTTCCTCAAGCCAAGCTCAACCTGACTCTTATGATGGGGAAGCTTTCATCAGCATTCTGCTTTTTAAAAAAAACCCTAAACCTAGCCTATTCCACTGTGGAACAAGTCTTACCATCAGAAGGTTTAGGTGGAGCTTCTTTTCTTGCAATCTGAATTCAAGCTTGAGGCATCGCAATGTGCAGTCGTAAGGAAACACAGCCATTTAGGAGCCGGGAGAACTATGCAGCAAGGTTGCCAGCGGGCTTAGCTGTAAGGATTGCTTGCTGTCTCTTGCCTGCAGAGGGTGGGTGAGGAGGCAGCATTTCTCACCAAGGGACATATAAAGTTTTCATACTTCTGGCAAGTCATTATGCTCTTGTTATGCAATCTATGCTGTCTTGTCACAGCAAGACAAATGCTGACAAGCAGAAAGCCATTGCATAACTCTTGGAACCTTTTACTTTCAGCTCTGGAAGTTTTCCTTAAAGTTGAGTGAACATTTGCAATGTCAGTTGGGCCCACGGTGGCTGCTCTCGTGGCGATAGCAAGGCGAGGAGTCTAATTATAAAAGGGAGGATTTGGAGATTAGCATTTCCAATAAGGGATTCTGCACAAGAATGGGAAGATGGTCACAAATGCTGCCTTTGCAGAATTTCATTTGAATCCCTATAGAGGCATGTAGGAATAAAAATGCCCAGTGCACAACTCAAAGGATGATTGGGGAGACAAATCCAACATGTTTTGATGCAAAACATCACTAACTCATTTTAGTTATCTGTGCATAATGTAATAAAAGAAGGAATATAATCTAAGAAGTTAAGCAAGGAATGGGGAGAAGGATTTACAAAAATTCTTATTTACAGCCACAGTCCAGAATCATTGCTAGACGGGAGCGCATTTACACAGCAGTGGGCTGATAAAGAAAAAATAGCATCTGAATAGCAGAAGAGACCGGCAGGATAAAACCAAAGATGCCCCCAATATTTTTAGATATCTGTCTCCAGAGCTTGGAAATGTAACTTTTTTGGACCCTAGCTTCAGTCAACTGGAGCATTGCCCATGCTGGAGAATTCCAGGATATGTGGTCTAAAGAAAAATTGGTCATTTTGTGCCTGTGTCCTTCAATGTGGGGCTTACTCACTTATTTACTTACATACTTGCATAGGGGATCCTCTGTAGTCCGAGGATAATGGTGTTCCAAGTGTAGCTAGTTAGTAGTCAGCTGCATTAAATAATTACTGACCGAGATTTCAAAGCCAGCCCGGTGAGCTCCCGACCATTAATAGTCTAGCTTGCTGTTGATTTATGCAGCCCAAAAGACAGTAGGAAATTTAGGTACCGCTTTATACAGGGAGGCTAATTTAACTAAAAACCTTCCAACAGTGTGCAAAAGAATGAGGAAGTACTCCATCAAACGACTCGGTATCAGAAGTGAACAGTGAAGCAGCAGCTCCCCCTGTGGCTGGAATTGAGCATACCCTCATGAAGCCAGAAAGCTAGAATGTTAAATTGCTGCTGTGTCTGTCTATATATGTTGCATGTCTAGTGGCATTTAATGTTTGCCATGTATGTTGTTGTTGTTCATTCGTTTAGTCGTCTCCGACTCTTCATGACCTCATGGACCAGCCCACGCCAAAGCTCCCTGTCAGCCCTCACCACCCCCAGCTCCTTCAAGGTCAGTCCAGTCACTTCAAGGATGTCATCCATCCATCTTGCCCTTGGTCAGCCCCTCTTCCTTTTACCTTCCACTTTCCCCAGCATAATTGTCTTCTCTAGGCTTTGCTGTCTCCTCCTGATGTGGCCAAAGTACTTCAACTCCAGTGTTCAAACTTGTGCATATTGAGTATTCGTGCCAAGTTTGGACCAGATCCATCATGGTTTGAGTCCACAGTGTTGTCTGGATGTAGGTGAACTACAATTCCAAAACCCAAGGTCAATGCCTACCAAAACCTTCCAGCATTTTCTGTTGGTCATGGGAGTTCTGTGTGCCAAGTTTGATTCAATTCCATCATTAGTGGAGTTTAGAGTCCTGTTTGATTGTAGGTAAACTATAAATCCCAGCAACTACAACTTCCAAATGACAAAATAAGCCCCTCCCCACCCCCCACCCCCACCCCCGGTTGAACCGCAGAGGTATTCACATTTGGGCATATCTGTATTTGTGCCAAATTTGGTCCAGTGAATGAAAATACATCTTGTATATCAGATATTTACATTACGATTCATAACAGTAGCAAAATTACAGTTATAAAGTAGCAATGGAAAAAAAAATATGGTTGGGGTCACCACAACATGAGGAACTGTATTAAGACATCACGGCATTAGGAGTTGAGAACCACTGCCCTAAGTGGTTGCATTGTGACCCAAAGAAGGACCAAAAGGTTGCCAATCCTTAATTTAGGTGGTAAGAAGACCATATTCTCCTTCGCTTTATGTGAACCAATTTTGTATCTTCATTAACCTTGGACATTGCACTGAAAGCTTGAAGCCCATGGAGATCAAATGGTAATTTGTTGTGCTTTGTCTGTTGTTTTCAGTCTTTCATGTTATGTTTACTTGACCTAAATCGTTTTTGTCTTTTCAAACGAGACAGTAATCCCCATCTCCAAGAAGTATTTCTGAAAGTTATGGCCCTGTCAACATTTAATGTGGAAAAATCGTTATGAGCAATTTCTCACTGCGAGTAACTAAGCAAACCATGTCCCCATGGGAAATCGTCAAACATTATCACGGCAAAGAAAAAAGGATGCTTTTAAATGCCTTCTCTGCTATAGCAATTTATAAATTTGCACATGATGAGGAATATTTCACTTACACTGAATGGTTTTCAGAAAATCTTATCAAGTCAAAAATAATATTCTAAAGGAACAGTGGTGAATCTGAACATGCAGAAGATGAAACAACAAAAATGGAATAGTGAGAAAAGGCCATTTTATGTGTAGCATTTCTTTTAAAAAGAACAAACAATGGGATATGTTATAGATGCATGGAAACACATTTTAGAAACTGAATCCTTCCAAGCCAGTTATATTGTCTGAATTTTTTTAACCAGCCAAAAATCATCCAGAAGGGGTAGTCCCAAGGCATCGAACCCAATCATATTCATAAACCTCATAAGACCTATTGTTATTGTGTGCCTTCAAGCTGTTCTGACTCATGGTAACTCTAAGGTGAACCTGTCACAGAGTTTTCTGCAACTGAGAATGTGTGACTCACCCAAGGTCACCCACTGGATTTCCATGGCTGAGCAGCAGGTTTAACCCTGGTCTCCAGAAACAGTCCAATGCACAAACCATGACACGATGCTGGCGACCATTCCATAAAAGCAGATAAATATAATACAGTCTTTCCATGAACTTCACAGTATCCATGCACCAATAACTATGAACCTACAGGAAAAAAGATTCTGAAATGTGTCTCATTCAGATAAATATGTTCTTTTAGAGGTGATATTCTGTTTTATGTCCTTCCAAAAGAAACCTGCCTATCTCCATCAGTATTTACTTTTTTGTCATTTGGTGAAAATAATGCATGGCTAGAAAAGTTTTGTCTGGTCTGGATCTTATTTCTCCTGCTCTATGGTCATACTCTAAGTTTATTAACTGACTTTAAAAAGTGCTCAGATTCAAGAGAGATATTGACAAGCTGGAATGTGTCCAAAGGAGGGCGACTAAAATGATCAAGGGTCTAAAGAACAAGCCCTATGAGGATCAGCTTAAGGAGCTGGGCATGTTTAGCCTGAAGAAGAGAAGGCTGAGAGGAGATATGATAGCCATGTATAAATATGTGAGAGGAAGTCACAGGGAGGAGGGAGCAAACTTGTTTTTTGCTTCCCTGGAGACTAGGACACGAAACAATGGCTTCAAACTACAAGAAAGGAGATTCCATCTGAACATGAGGAAGAACTTCCTGACTGTGAGAGCCATTCAGCAGTGGAACTCTCTGCCCCAGAGTGTGGTGGAGGCTCCTTCTTTGGAAGCTTTTAAACAAAGGCTGGATGGCTATCTGCCAGGGGTGATTTGAATGCAATATTCCTGCTTCTTAGCAGGGGGTTGGACTGGATGGCCCATGAGGTCTCTTCCAACTCTTTGATTCTATGATTCTATGATTTGCTTATTTGTTTGTATAAATATACTTTATACATGAGGCCTTAATGCTGCTCAGTAAGCTTGAACCCAAATCAGTTTGAACAAAATTGATTGGTAATATTTGGCAGTCCATTTAATATAATCTCTGAAAATAGAATGGGTAGGAGGGACCTGAAAAGCTCAGCAAAACAGCTTAAGAGAGCCAGATTTTATTTGCTACTGCAGAAGATAGAGTTAAGTCTGCAAAATAATAATAATAATAATAATAAGAAGAAGAAGAAGAAGAAGAAGAAGAAGAAGAAGAAGAAGAAGAAGAAGAAGTTGCAGAAAATGAACACGTCAAACTACTCTTGGACTTCCGAATTCAGACAGAGTTTTGGAGCACAATACTCCTGACCTCATGATCGTGTTAAAAAGGAAAGTATCTATCATTGATGTTGCAATCCCAGGTGACAGCAGGATTGAAGAGAAACATCTGGAAAAGCTGACACAATATGAAGATTTAAAGATCAAACTGCAAAGACTCTGGCATAAGCCAGTAAAACTGGTCCCTGTGGTGATCGGCACACTGGGTACAGTGCCTAAAGACCTTGGCTTGCACTTAAACACAATCGGTGCTGACAAAATTAACATCTGCCAGCTGCAGAAGGTCGCCTTACTGGGATCTGCGCACATTATTCACTGATACATCACACAGTCCTCGATACTTGGGAAGTGTCCGACGTGTGATCCAGTACAACAGACAGCAGAGTGATCTTGTTTGTTGTGGACTAATCTTGTTGTGTTTCTAATAATAATAATAATAATAATAATAATAATAATAATAATAATAATAATAATGGGTTGTTGTAGATTTTTTCGGGCTATATGGCCATGGTCTAGAGGCATTCTCTCCTGACGTTTCGCCTGCATCTATGGCAAGCATCCTCAGAGGTAGTGAGGTCTGTTGGAACTAAGAAAAAGGGTTTATATGTCTGTGGAATGACCAGGGTGAGACAAAGGACTTTTGTCTGCTGGAGCTAGGTGTGAATGTTTCAACTGACCACCTTGATTAGCATTTGATTGCCTGGCAGTGCCTGGAGCAATCTTTTGTTGAGAGGTGATTAGATGTCCTTGTTTGTTTCCTCTCTATTGATGTGCTGTTCTAATTTTCAGAGTTTTTTAATACTGTTAGCCAGATTTTGTTCATTTTCATGGTTTCCTCCTTTCTGTTGAAATTGTCCAC
>NW_026844366.1:331694331-331754269 GCF_025583915.1 Anolis sagrei ordinatus | reverse complement strand
CTTTTCTGGTTGAAGTAGTCTGCAGTGAATCTCATGTTCCTTGATTCGTGTTTGGGCAATGCTGCGTTTGGTGGTTCCTATGTAGACTTGTCCACAGCTGCATAGTATACAGTAGACTCCTTCAGAGGTGAGAAAATCCCAACAAATTCTATGTCCTTTGCTGAACATAGAATTTGTTGGATTATCTTCATGGGTCTGTAGATAGTTTGTAAGTTGTGTTTCATCATCAGTTTCCTTATGCAGTCAGTGGTTCCCTTGATGTATGGTAATCTATAATGAGCTTACTGTAATGACAAGATGCTTCATAGTGCATTTGTTTGTGGGGAGCACTTTACAAATGTTTGCTTCCCTTTGGATGAGGGACCACTGAAGGTATGTTCTCAACTTCTAAATGTACCAGTAAAACAGAGGGAATTCTTAAGCCAGTGTCCTGCTGGTGACATCTCAAACTACAGGAAAGGAGATTCCACCTGAACATGAGGAAGAACTTCCTAACAGTGAGAGCTGTTCAGCAGTGGAACCCTCTGCCCCGGAGTATGGTGAAGGCTCCTTCTCTGGAGGCTTTTAAACAGAGGCAAGATGTATTGTTGAAGGTTTTCATGGCTGTAATCACTGGGTTGTTGTAGGTTTTTTTGGGCTATATGGCCATGTTCTAGAGGCATTCTCTCCTGACGTTTCACCTGCATCTATGACAAGCACCCTCAGAGGTACCTCACTACCTCTGAGGATGCTTGCCATAGATGCAGGTGAAATGTCAGGAGAGAATGCCTCTAGAACATGGCCATACAGCCCGAAGAAACCTACAACAACCCAGAGGCAGGATGGCCATCTGTATGGGGGAATGCTTTGAATGCGATTTTCCTGCTTCCAACTCTATGATTCTATTATTCTATCTACCATCATAGCCTTGAACTAAGTCAGCATATATACTTTTAATAATGTTATTTAAAGAGGTATTCTATGCAATGTCATAATAATAAATAATAATAAATATTTATTTATATCCCACTTTTCTCCCTAAATGGGACCCAAAGCATTCCACTACATTAAAAAAAATACAAATCCAGCATAGATATAACAATAACCTATAAAACCATAAGTAAGAACTGACCACGGAACAACAGACTGGTTCAAGATTGGGAAAGGCGTACGGCAAGGCTGCATACTCTCACCCAACCTTTTTAACTTGTATGCAGAACACATCATGCGATGTGCGGGGCTTGATGAATGCAAAGCTGGGGTAAAATTGCTGGAAGAAACATTAACAACCTCAGATATGCAGATGACACCACGCTGATGGCCGAAAGCGAGGAGGAGCTGAGGAGCCTTCTAATCAAGGTGAAAGAAGAAAGCGCAAAAGCTGGGTTGCAGCTAAACATCAAAAAACAAGATTATGGCAACAAGAATGATTGACAACTGGAAAATAGAGGGAGAAAATGTGGAGGCCGTGACAGACTTTGTATTTCTAGGTGCAAAGATTACTGCAGATGCATGACTGTGGCCAGGAAATCAGAAGACGCTTACTTCTTGGGAGGAGAGCAATGTCCAATCTCGATAAAATAGTAAAGAGTAGAGACATCACACTGGCAACAAAGATCCGCCTAGTCAAAGCCATGGTATTCCCTGTAGTAACCTACGGATGTGAGAGCTGGACCTTAGGGAAGGCTGAGCGAAGGAAGATAGATGCTTTTGAACTGTGGTGTTGGAGGAAAGTTCTGAGAGTGCCTTGGACTGCGAGAAGATCCAACCAGTCCATCCTCCAGGAAATAAAGCCCGACTGCTCATTGGAGGGAAGGATACTAGAGACAAAGTTGAAGTACTTTGGCCACATCATGGGGAGACAGCAAAGCCTAGAGAAGACAATTACGCTGGGGAAGGTGGAAGGTAAAAGGAAGAGGGGCCAACCAAGGGCAAGATGGATGGATGCCATCCTTCAAGTGACTGGACTGACCTTGAAGGAGCTGGGGGTGGTGACGGCCGACAGGGAGCTCTGGTGTGGGATGGTCCATGAGGTCACAAAGAGTCGGAGACAACTGAACGAATGAACAACAACAACATAAAACCATATATACATTAAGACACAAATAGACAGAAATAAAATTTATCAAATACAAGTACAAATACAAGTACATAATTCACACATTGTAGTAGAGATATACATTTTCTACTAGTTCATCCTCCTGATGCAGGAGAAAACAAATATTTCTCAGCTGTTCTCTGTACAGAAACACACATGGGTAATTTACACAAAAATTAGGGAGGTGGATCAAGATTGCATAGAATTTTATTGTTTCAATGAAAATTATTAAATTTAGCAAAAAAAAGTCAGAATTCCTGCACTTCAAGAATTCTAAAGTATTCAGCAGTTGGAGCGGATCAGAAGAAGATAGTAATCTGCTGTGAGAGCTGTCCATGGTGCTGAAAGCTCTCATTTAGTTGCTATTTGTCTCCCTCAACTATTTTTGGTTTTGAGCCTAGTCCTTGGCTTTCTGAACTGCTTCATAGTGTAGTCTTGTGAGTCCCCTGCTCCAGACTTTGTCAACACTGGCTTCTCCCAGCTCCACTGTGGACTTATCCTAGCTGAACTCAAACACAAAGGGATTCTTTATTTTTAGATATTCCATGAGATAGATGAAAAATGGAATAGTCTCCTTAATCCACTGTCAGGATTTTTTTTTTTTGCCTCTAAACTACAGAAGGCAGAGCTTGAAAAAGTCACATTTAGACTACAGCTCTTCTGGGAGCATGAATTCAAGGCCCTGTGTGAATAGAAACATCCCCAAGCGGGTTTGCTGCTTTCGAGGTACTCTGGGTGCAAAGAAAGGGACACTGTTATTTGCATCATTATTAGCATTTTTCTACACAAATATATATAAACCTCACTTGCCTACTTTACAACAGACCTTACAACCTCTGAGGATGTCTGCCATAGATGTGGGAGAAACATCAGAAGAAAATGCTTCTGAAGCTTGGCCATACAGCCTGGAAAACTCACAGCAACCCAGTGATTCTGGCCATGAAAGCCTTCGACAACACATTAGTAATATAGTCTGCTGATTCTTGAAAAGGATAACAGCCTTGTACAGCCTTTGAGAAAGTCCAATGGTTTGTACAACTCCACACAGGATTCTGGTGTCCGTATTCAATTTCCTCTCTGCTTTCATTGGAATGTAGGCTGTCTAAGTCAATAATGCAAAGGAGTGTGATTTTAGTAGATGTATTAACGTGAGAGGGTTGATGCCAAGGTCATAGTGAAGTGGCGGAGAAAAGGCAGAGAAATAACCAATTTGAGAAGGCAGTGGGATGGGAAGGGTAGAAATAAATCTTTCAGACCATTGATTTGGCTAATTCAAATCAATCTGCAGTGAGCTGGCCTTTTCAATTCCTTCTGTGTCTTTGCCCTTCCCTAGAAGCAATTCGAGACAGACAACTAAAAAGTCGGACGAGCTTATGCAGCTAAACCTCTGCCATCCTATTTTACCCTGTCATGCAAAGATGAGATTTTTTCCCCAAAGGGTATTTCAGGACTGCAATAATTTTGCATTGAGTGAAGTACAGACAAAAACAGAGCTTGGAAAAAAAATAATTTATTGAGAGGGGGTTGGGGGATATGATTTTAAAGGCCAACTGCTGACCTTTTAATTCTGTTACTATTTAATTGTTGTTTAACTTTTGTATTGCACTTTTAAAACTTGTCTGATGTGGATTGTTAGCTATATCTATGGGGAGAAAGGTGTATAAATAAAGTTAATAATAACAATAAAGGTAAAGGTTTCCCCTGACATTAAGTCCAGCTGTGTCCGACTCTGGAGATTGGTGTTCATCTCCATTTCTAAACCAAAGAGTCGGTGTTGTCCATAGATACCTCTAAGGTAATGTGGACAGCATGACTGCATGGAGCGTTGTTACCTTCCCGCAGTAGCAGTAGCTATTGATCTACTCTCATTTGCAAGTTTTCAAACAGCTATGTTGTCAGAAGCTGGGGCTACTACCATGAGGTCACCCCATCCTGCGGATTCAAACCACTGACCTTTCAGTCAGCAGGTTCAGCAGCTCAGCGGTTGAACCCACTGCACCGCCAGGGGCCCCAATAATAATAATAATAATCATCATCATCATCATCATCATCATCATCATCATCATCATCATCATAATTCAACTTCCAGAATTCCCTAGCTAGTGTCTTCTCTGATGTAAAGAACCTCCCTTCACGATCCATGAATAAATAGTGGTGTTTTTAGTGTGTGTGTGTGTGTGTGTGTGTGTTTTGGAGTTGTGCTGTGGAAAACTGTGTATTTCACTGCCTTGGCCACAAAATAACATGTTATCGAATCTGTGAATAACCAAGACCGCAAAAGTCAAAACAACCAATGTGGAGGGATGACTATATATTGCAGCCAGTTCTCCATATCTACAGACTCTGCATCCACAGATTCAACCACTCACTCACAACTTGAAAATACCACCTCCCCCTCAAAAAAATCCAAAAAGTGAAGCTTGATTTTGCAATTTTATACACGGTGTATAATTTTACCATGCCACTGTATGTAATAGGTTATCCATGTAGGGTCCTGGAACAAAACTCCAGCAGATACTAAGGATCAACTGTAAATAGGCTTTAAAAAAAATAAAAACTTGATAGTTTTTATTAAAACCATCAATATATGGCAAATTTTTGGAGTAGCAGATGTTAGTGTACCGGGAGGGAAAGTTAATAGTTCTTGCTTGAGCTTCCATTTTCCCCAAAATTTCATTCATTTGCTCTTGTCTAGGAAAAAGACATCTTTTATATGGGGAAAAAATCTCTCCTTCCAACTGTAGCAAGAGATGTTCTTTTAGAAAGGTGTGTTTTGCTCAGGATAAACAGGGATGCCAGGAGCTATTTATGGAGGTCATATGGGTCATTGTGACCTTTATGTAACCCAAAACCTTGGCAAAGGACCCATTCATACATTCACCATAATCACTCAGTGATATAATAAGGCAGAACAATGTTTCTCATTGACCTTCACAATCTTCCTTTCTCTTCCTTTTTTCCCCAAGCAGTTTCCTCTCCCCTTAGAAAGGTTTTGGATGAAAACAACGTGTTGACAACTAATATCTGTCTTGTGTTAAATCAGTACAAGCCAACAAACTTGTCTTTGTGTTATCTGATGGAGGCCAAATGGAAAGCTGAGCCCAGCAGACAAGAGAAAGGAACAGCTATTGAGAAGGACAAATAAAACCTTCCAGAAACTGATTGCCTTGGCCTGACGCACTGGAAAAAGAGAAAATACAGAGCAATTCCTGATTCAACAGGTATCTGGCACTGAGAAAAGAGAATGGAGAGGAGAGAATGATGCTTCTATTCATGGCCTTCCATTATTTTCAATAAGAGTAGTCATTGTAATATAAATAGTATAAATAAATAGGGGCATAGTTGGTTTGTTTACAAAGGCAGGGGGGGTTTCTCTGTAAAGACAGCTGCAGAGAGAGTGTTTCCACACTATACAATTATAACAGTTTGATGCCACTTTAACTACCATGAATCTGGAATCCTGGGGTTTGTGGCTGGTGAGGTACTTTGATTTCTCAAACTGAACTCCCCTGAACAACAGCGACAGAACTGTCTGACAGAGAATTCTGATGAATGGCAACAAATAAAATAGCTTAGTATTTCCTATGTTAATGCAGTTTTGGCTTGTTGTTCCTACATCAGCGGGGCAATGAACCAACAGTGAGTTTGAAACTGAATTTCAAAGGTGTGAGTCAAGGTGCTGGATTTTAGCTTGGCAGTTCCTAGTTGGTGAAAGTCTAAGACAGAAAACAGACTCATGGAGTGAACACACTTCTATCTGTAAACAGTGTTTTTTACTAAAATAACTCACATATATTGCTGCACAGGATTTTTTTTTCATGTCAGGGGTGACTTGAGAAATTGCAAGTCACTTCTGGTGTGAGAGAATTGACTGTCTGCAAGGACGTTGCCCAAGAGACACCCGGATGTTTTGATGTTTTACCATTCTTGTGGGAGGCTTGTCTCATGTCCCCGCATCAGGAGCCAGAGCTGACAGAGGGAGCTCATCCATGCTCTCCCCAGATTCGAATCTCCAACCTGCACAGGATAATTTCCTGAAACACTTTGGGATATGTCCATGCTGGGTGGAGACTGCAAAATTCTTGCAACTGCATCATATTTTGTACTGCAACTGGTATACTGATAGAAGCTTTCTTGTGGCAAATTATGGATCTTGTTGTACAAAGTAGTTTAAGCAAATGGCAGAACTGGAGCCCCAAGTAACTAAGGTCCAAGCAACTAGGTATATCCATACTATCTGCATCCTCATGGTTCCCTAACAGTTTTACTACCGACCACCTTTCTAAGTCCAATGAAAGACTGATATATGCAGGAATAAACAAAGTAAATCCACTGGGTTGTTGTAGGTTTTTCGGGCTGTATGGCCATGTTCTAGAAGCATTCTCTCCTGACGTTTCACCTGTATCTGTGGTGGGCAACCTCAGAGGTTGTGTGGTTTGTTGGAAACCAAGAAAATTGGGTTTATATGTGTGTGTGGAAAGTCCAGGGTGGGAGAAAGAACTCTTGTCTGTTGGAGCTAGGTGTGAATGTTTCAATTGGCCACCTTGATTAGCATCTGATGGCCTGACAGTTTTTAGGTGTAGCATGTTACTGCCTGGGAGAATCCTTTGTTGAGAGGTGATTAGATGTTCCTGATTGTTTCTTGTCTGAAGTTCCCCTGTGTTTGAGTTTTATTCTTTATTTACCGTTATAATTTTAGAGTTTTTTAATACTGGTAGCCAGATTTGTTCATTTTCATGGTTTAGTCCCCACAAGAGATTTAATAAATATAAATTAACTTTTTCCAGGGCCAATGGACAGCTGTTGATCTCTGGCCAAGGACTCTGAAACTGTTCTTCCTAGTGGCACACTATATATTTCCGCTCTCTGTTGACCACAGCGAAATCACCAAAAAAGTTAACTGGGAGCTCATAGTGTAAACTCTTAGAGAATGAAATCTTCCTCTCTTTCTTCCACAAACCACCATGACCAAGGATTCTGTGGTGCTTATGTTACTGAGTGGCCTTAAAAGTCCTGGGATAAAACCCAATAAAATACCATATCACAGCTCACCAATTCTCACTTTTATAGCCGCCTCAGATAATTCTGCTTTCCATCTTTAAAAAACAAAAAAGAGCTAATCTTTGCCTTTCTGCTGTGATAGATGGAGGAGCTCCCAGTTTTGACAGGCACTTTTACAATAAACTTTAGTAAAATGGCACAAAGGACAAATAATTTTAAAACAGAGGGAAGACATCTGTCGGATGGCATCTACCATTGTCCCATTACCTCCATCTAGAAGCTGCCTGTTTTTGGATATATCTGCACATATTGAACATCCTTGGACATGACAACTTTACAGTTGGAATGGAAGGTGAGCTTTATTTAACCACCCCTCTGACAGAGAGAGACAGGAAAATATCTCCTGCAGAACAATTAAGGGTTGATTTAAAGGTTTCCGTTTTTCAAGCAATCCATCACATGTGACACAAGATGGGTCAGGCAGATTGTGAAATCTTTCACAACGAGGAAGAATGAGTAAGTTGGCATAAGGAGGGTTGGAAGGAACAGATTGTTATTGATAAATGTCAGTTCACAGCACAGACACCAACTGATTTCCCTCCCTTGACTGAATTCTAGGAAAACTTGGGGTTTTTTGTTTTTTTAAAAAAGACAATAAATCTTGAGCAGTGGATTTCTGTTGTTGGAGGTGTTAATTAGCTTTTAATTTCATGTTGTCTTCTTCATTTTCATTTTTAATGACTGATACTAATAACATTTCCCAATATCCTATGCTGGCTACTTAATTATATATTTGCAACTAAGTAATGTCGCCTGGTGTGACCTTCCAAACCCACCTTAACTGTCAGCACCATCAGGCAAGCTGGTTTGAAAGGAGGATGACATTTCAGAGGCTTATTTGCATTTAGTAATATGGGCCAGCACTCTACATCAGCTACTGCATAGAAATATTATTTTCTGCACAGAAAATGCCACTTCCTGCAGAGCAAAGGCTAGACATTAACCATGTGTGGATTTTCCACAAATTAAGTTCTAGATTAAAAAGCTTCTTATCTAGCCAGGGTTGTTCTAATCAAGATTTCTTGATGCTCAAAAGAACAATGTTTTAAACTATTTGTTGAATATTTTTCAATATTATTTCAACCCCTCACAATGAACATATTGACCAAGTGAAATAGTTGTGATCTGCATCAGTGTAAGGGCTGTGTACACCAAGGTAATCATGGATCTTCGACACTAGACCAGCTTGTTGCCAAGATGGTCATCATGCTTTGATTCCAGGCTTCTGCTTTAATAATCCCATCTTGTCAGATGGCCAAAGCACATGGCATATTTGTATCTATGGGTAAATGTATGTATGTATATCTGTGCATGCATATTCATCTCTGTAAAGTCCTCCTGTTCATGCAATTTAAGAAAACTCTGGCTGAGATCTTCCACTGTTTGTATGGAGAATAATGCCCTGTCTGTGCAGACATCCAGCCTCTGCAAAATAAACCTCCAGGGAAGGAGACTCCAATGGACTCCAAGGCAACATATTCCCACGCCAGATAGCTCTTACCATCAGGATTTTTTCCTAATAGCTTTTCCTGCATTTTGAATAAATTAATTGAGTGTCTTTGGCACTTTGAGCTCAGTTTGCAGCAATTGAAGTAAGTTGAGGATCAAGGGGGAAATGGGTAGGAGGGCCGAGAAGAGAAAATAACCATGTGTGAATTTTCCACAAAATAAGTTCCAAACTAAAATGCTTCTTATCTATCCAGGATTGTTCTAATCAAGATTTCTTTATGCTAAAAAAAACAAACAAATGTTTTAAACCATTTGTTGAATATTTTTAAATATTATTTCAACTCCTCACAAAGAACATAGTGACCAAGTGAAATAATTGTGATCTGCATCAGTGGAAGGGGTGTGTGCACCAAGGAAATCATAGATCTCCAATGCATAAAGCAATATAGAAATATATATGGTGATAATAATAATAAATACAACAACCGTTATCTTTCATACATTCAAATATATATAAACATACTTACATTGTCTAATGGTTGCTATTGACAAAAACATATGCTCGGTGTACAGTGAGGTCTGAAATCAAATATATTGTGCATCACCAACAATAACATGGTTATTGTCCAGTAGACGTCCCCAACTGCAGAAGACATATGGATTTTTTTCCAGCTGAAACTTTGAGAATACGTTTGCGGTTGCCCCAAGTACAGAATCACAGTTAAGTTGGATCCCAAGGCTATCTAGTCCAATCTCTGTCAGTGCAGGAATTCATCGCTTACAAACAGATGGTCCTCAAAGTTTTTAAAAATCTCCCATGAAGGAAGAAATCACTACCTTCCTGCTAGAAGTGTTGTAGTTGTTGCTAAGTGTCTTCAGGTCAACTTAAACCTATAATAAACCTGTCCAAGAGTTTTCTTGACAAGTCTCATATGTGGTTCTGTCTATTCATTCACAGCCACCAAAATGTGAAGATTTCCTGCTGCCATCACAAGTGACAGCTTTAGTCTTATCCCTCCATCTGCCACCAACTTGAGGACATACTTCTATCCCACCACCATCTATGAGGACCTCCTAGATTTTAATCTTCTAGCCTCACTGGATGTCACCACCCTATATTAACTATAGGCTTGAGCGGTTTCGTTCGTTAATTTCGTAATTCGTTATTAATTCGTATTTAAATTAGCTTACGATCCAATATTGAGCCATGCAGGACTACTGTGAGGAGTAATTAAAAATCGAAACAATTTTTCCAATTTATTTTGTATTGTTTCGTAATTGTTTCGTAATTGGTTCAAAATTGTTTCAAAATTGTTTCGTAATTGTTTCATAATTATTTCCGTATGTCTGGTGCAAGTTTTATAGTTGTTGTTTGTTTTATCAGTGATAAAAAATAAATTATCACACCAACAGTCAACAACAGAGGGAGAGGGAAGCTTCAGAAGTTCCCCCTGTCCCATTTGGAGGGTTTTTTAGCATATTGCCCAATCGCGTCCGCCATTAACGAATTGATTCATAATTTTACGAAATTTCGTATATTTCGAACTTTTTTAAAGGAAAATTTCGGAATTCTTTAAAAAAACGAAACGCAAGGGCCCCCCTAAAAACGAAACGAGTTTAGAACCAAATTTTTCCATTGTTACCCAAGCCTAATTAACTACTGTCACCACAGACACCTTGTCTGAACTCAAGTTTTCCAACAGATAGCGCTCACAGAGGCAAAAAAAAAACCTATGATACAAAAATAATACTATACTAAACAAAATTGGAACACAACATCACATACTTATTAAATACAATAGAGTCTTGCTTAAACAGGCTGGCAGAATCTTGGGTAAGCAAAAAAGTTGTATAATAAGGAGGGATTAAGGGAAGGCCTATTAAACATCAAATTACATTATGATTTTACAAATTAAGCACCAAAACATAATGTTTTACAACAAATCGACAGAAAAAACAATTCAATTCACGGTAACGTTATGTAGTAATTATTGTATTTACGAATTTAGCACCAAAACATTGCAATGTATTGAAACAGCTGTGGATCCGTGTGGGAGGCAGACTGTGTTGGATAATACAGAATGTTGATACAGATGAGCAAAGGTTGGATAAACGACATTCTACTGTACGTCTAAAGTAGAGTAAACCTGACACTAATTCTCCTCTGTCTCTAGCCTTGGTATATTCTTTTATCTCTGACCTTAACTCTAACTCTCTGATTTTAATTCTCCTCTACTTCCGATCCTGATTCTAACTCTTCTCTATATCTGACCTTGAGTCTAATTCCCTTAACCATTCAAATCCCCAAACTCTCATTCACTAATTCCTAATCCTGACAGATTATTCTGACACTCCCAACCAACATACATCTGCCTTTTCAAAAGGTCCACTCACTGCTCATTTCTCCCTGCCTCCCTCCTCTCCCCGGGAACTGTTTACAAATTTTGCTGTACTTATTATGATTGTTCGATCATGAGGATAATTATGTTCAATTTCTTATATTTATCTTTCCTCTTTATTCTGTAAATTAAGCCTTTCCATTTTGCCTCCCATGGATTTCTGATTTGGCCCATGCTGTAGTAAGTTTTTCTTCCACTAATGTAGTCTTGGAGGAGATAGTCCACTAAATATTTATACCATGTTTTTGTGTCCCATTTCTTTTGGTCCTTCCAGTCTAAAGTGACTGAGACTTTAATTGCATCTAGCATGTAATTTATTAATCCCTCCCAGTCTTTAGATCCCCCTTCGCCTTCAGCTTTCTGGAGGAAAAATTGTGTCTTATTCCAATCTATTTTTATCCCTAATAGTTCCTCCATTTCCTTCTTAATTATTTTATGGAACTTTTGTATTTCTTCACAATCCCACCACATGTGAGTGTATGTTCCTTTTTTTGTTTTTCCTGCAGTTGTGCCAACATTGTTTTGGGGAGGTTCTGGTTATGTGAGCTAATTGCACACGAGTTCTGTACCATTTTGTCTGGATTTTCTGCAAATGCCAGTCTAGTCCCGGTCACCCACGGAGCCAGCCGTCTCTGATCACAAGATGTTGTGCTGCCTCCGTGGGTGAAGGAGGGTGGAAACAGCATGCCGCCATTGCCCTAGCAACACGGGAGGCTTTCTGACACCAGGCAGCAAGCCATAGTGCTGCCAAGAGCCTCCAACAAAGGTATGATGAGGTAGTTATTCAAGATTACCCAGTGGGTTTCCATGGCTAAGCAGGCTTCCAAATCCTGGTTTAAACGGCAAGACCAATTTAACCAGGATTCGTGGTGAGACAGCCAGAACAAAGATACACTAGGAAAGCTTTTAAAAATCTCTGAAAATATTTCCTCATATGCTGCCTTCTTGGGACTCTACTCAGTCTTTTATGTCTGCAGACAGACAGGCTATTTGTTTTTCAGAGGAGAGTAATAATCACAGCATATGGTTATGAACTAACATTGTCTGGATCTGGATTTCATGCCAGGATTTCAGACATTGTAGATTGTTTTCTCCCTGTAATAGAAGCACATGTGCCAATTAAAATGAGGAGTGCAAAAAGAAGGCGGGGGAGCAAGGCAACAGAACAGACAGGCACAGAAGAACTCTTTCCTACAAATGAATTAGGAACAACAAGCTGCTATGGATCTCTTTCTCATCATTGCTGTGCCTTGAGGACTTTTAATTTCCACCTCTGGTTCGTTGGCAAAGTTCTTCAATATAACACAGGCAACATCCAGTTTTTAAAAAAAGCAGCCTTCTGTTCGTGCTTTTCACTTTCTTTCTAAGGCCTTAGAGTTGGGATGGAGAAGCATAAACAGAGGTGAGGACTGGATTTCTCCTCCTTTAAGAGACCTCTGCAAGTCAGATGACATCTGAGAGTGTTGGCCCACCAATAGCATCATCGATCCTTGATAGAGAGGGAAAGAATACCCATCCATTTTCTCATCCTTGACCAAAAAAGGATGGCGAAAGTTCTTGAAACCAAGTCCTATGAGGAATAGTTTATGGAGCTCAGCTGGGTAGTTTTAACCTGAAGAAGAGAAAGTTGAGAGGTGATATGATATCTGTCTTGAAATATTTAAAGAAACGTCGTGTAGAAAATGGAGCAAGCTTGTTTTCTTCTGTTTCAGAGACTAAGACCCTTTCCACAGAGCTGAATAAAATCCCACATTATCTGCTTTGAAATGAAATATATGGCGGAGTCCACATTCATTTCAAAGCAGATATTGTGATGATATTCTGGGTTTTATGACTGTGTGGAAGGGCCCTAAGGGCCCTCTATCAAGGCAGAAAATCCCACAATATCTGCTTTGAACTAGGGACCCTTCCTCACAGCCCTATATCCCAGAATATCAAGGCAGAAAATCCCCCATTATCTGAGTGTGGACTCAATAACCCAGTTCAAAGCAGATATTGTGGGATTTTCTGCCTTGATATTCTGGGATATAGGGCTATGTGGAAGGGCCCTAAAGCTGCATCTACACCTATCAAAATACTCTGGAGAAACCATTCAGGAGTTGCCCAAAGCCTTTTTTTTTTTAGTCCAGATAGACAGGCAGGCCAACAGTGCACTGGGGCTGCTGTAGTTTTGTCAGCCAAAAGCAGCTCCCAAGCAGGGCCTTGCTGGCAACATTGTTCAGGGAAAGGTCACACAGCAGAGTGCCCAGCCATGCAATCACAAGGAGCAACATCTCCAGCAAAGCTATGCTGGGGAGTTGTTTCTTGCTGGCAATACTATGGTAGATCATCTTGTTTGATGGATGGACATTGGATCAGACCAGATCCAACCTGGTCCAGCTGTCCTCGTATAAAAAAAAACACCTGGCTCATTCTGGAGCTTCCAGGGCTCCTTCCACGTAGCTGCATAAAATCCACATTGAACTGGATTATATGGCAGTGTGGACTCAGATAATCCAGTTCCAAGCTGATATTGTGGAGCATCTACCTTGATATTCTTGGTTATATGATTGTGTGGAAGGGCTCTAATAAGAAGCTCAGAAGTAAACTGAAGTTCCCTTCATGCTGGATTAAGAGCTATAAGCAGTGCTTCTGCTGAAAAACCAGCTATACATTGTGTGAACTAGTTGTAGCCAGGCATGTAGCCGGGGGGGGGGGGGGGGGGGCTTTAGGGGCTTCAGCCCCACCCTAAATCATTGATAGATAAAAAAACAAACACAGACAGAAAAGAAATGGAGTCGAAAAGCAAATCATTCAAATCCAAAAAGCACAGAAAAAATCATACAAATAGATCAAACATCACCGATATCAGAACAAACAACAAGCGCCCCTTCCACCCCCCCCCCCGAAATTCTCATGGTGGTTTGCAAAAAGGCCTTACTGATGCATTATTTAAACTGTTATGTTTATTCATATCATGATCTGATCACCATACTCAATATATCCCATATGCATGGGGGTATTGGGGTAACGATACAAAAGGTTTGCTAGGGTAGACCCTCTTTCACTCAGACTCAGCCCCCCCCCCCCGAAACTCAGCCCCCCCCGAAACCCCCCCTGAAAAAAAATTCAGCCCCCCCCCTCAAACAAAATCCTGGCTACGGGCCTGGTTGTAGCTGTTACAAATTAGGGCTGTTTTGTTTGACCTAGTAGACACAGCATTCATCCTGAACCAATGGATTCAAGGTGTAAGGGGGGGAAAGCTACTACTACCTTCTGATGGTAAGATCACTTGCACAGATGGTATTTCAGGGTGGTGGGCTCTCTTTATTTGGATATTTTCAAACAGAGGTAGGATGGCCATCCTTGGGGAGTGCTTTAGTTGTGTATTTCTGCATAGAAGTGGGGTGAATCATATGGGCCATGTGTTTGAGTTTTAAGAAAAGAATGCTCTAGGTTGGAGATGTCATTGATAAAAATAGCTCTGGCTGTAACATAAGAATCATAGAATCATAGAATCATAGAATCAAAGAGCTGGAAGAGACCTCATGGGTCATCCAGTCCAACCCCCTGCCAAGAAGCAGGAATATTGCATTCAAATCACCCCTGACAAATGGCCATCCAGCCTCTGCTTAAAAGCTTCCAAAGAAGGAGCCTCCACCACACTCCGGGGCAGAGAGTTCCACTGCTGAACGGCTCTCACAGTCAGGAAGTTCTTCCTAATGTTCAGATGGAATCTCCTCTCTTGTAGTTTGAAGCCATTGTTTCGCGTCCTAGTCTCCAAGGAAGCAGAAAACAAGCTTGCTCCCTCCTCCCTATGGCTTCCTCTCACATATTTATACATGGCTATCATATCTCCTCTCAGCCTTCTCTTCTTCAGGCTAAACATGCCCAGTTCCCTAAGCCGCTCCTCATAGGGCTTGTTCTCCAGACCCTTAGCCTATGTGGTTCCATTGCATATCCTACCATAACAATAGCAGCCAGTCTCTCACAAGCCAATGGTGCAGAGAATTGCTCTGGGTTTTAGTTTGGCCTTTAAAGGAGAAAGACCAGGACCTGAACCCATGTCACTATTCAGTGCCAGGGATCTTTCAATGTTTGGACTAACACCTGGAGCAGATTCTCTTACCTGGAAGCTGCTAGTCAGTACTACAGTGGTAGTCACATATTTCAAAATTTCATCAGTATTATTGATTTGAAAGCATGCAGGGCTGCAGTATTATATTCTGTGAGAAGATGGGAGCAGTAGAATTTACGGAGAGAGGTTGTCAGAGTAAAACATGATCCTGTCCTCAGCATATTAATAGTTTTTTGAAAAGTGCTTTTACAGATGAGCAAATGGTATTTACCATAGATTATTTCTTCCAAAAACATTCATTAAAACACCAACATAGCCCTGCATCATTATGAAGACTCTCAATTGAGGCATTGATTCGTGCAGAAATTTAGGGATGTGTTGGTATTCAGTAGGTTTGACCTGCATCATGAGACAGAGAGAGAGATTTCCTACCAGAGGAAAATTCAGATGACTGCTTCTTCATTTTGAGGATGGATTTGAAAGCCATATAGTTCAGCATTTCTAATATACCCCTGGAGTTTAATGGCCAGTACCAAAAGACGTTCTGGAGGGAGATGGATCACTATAGAGTTTTATCAATCTTAAAGACAGGACCATCTCTGCAAACTGATTGAACAGGTTTCCACATAAAACCATGATGATGCCTCAAAGCTGAGCGTTTGCCTCTTCATCAGCAAAGTGCCTTCCCTAAGGATCAATGCAGTCATAATCAAGATTTCTTTGATTTTTCAATATGGTCAAATGAGATTAAACTGCAGCCAAGGGGTTGTGGGCAGTTAGTGTAGCTTCTAAGGAATTTAAAGTAGAATTTTAAGAATGTTTATTCGTAAGTGGATCCTACTGTGCTCAATGGGTCTTCCTCTCAAGTAAAGTGTATAGTATAGACACAAACTTATGTGTGCTTGCTGCCTTACTCATCTGGGAGGTGGGGAAGGAGGAGATGGGGTGCAGGAGGAAGAAGGGCACATGTGTTCCCTCACTAAGGTGGATGAGGATGAAACAGGGAAGTAGCCGACGTGAACTCTAAGATCTTCCGGGGACACCCTCCTTTCGCTCCCACCACCATCACAAGTATGGCTGGTGGGGATGAGAGAGAGGGCCTTCTCGGTGGTGGCCCCCGCCTCTGAAACACCCTTTCAAGGGAAATAAAACATGCCCCATATCTCCCCTCCTTTCGTAAGAGCTTCAAGACCCGGTGGTTTCAACAAGCCTTTGAGAATGACCAGTTCTAGCCCAGCCCCAAACATTGTTGAATATGGTCTTATACTTCCTACTTATTACCCCGGTCATCCCTCTAATAGGCCCTGGAAATGAGCAGCCACAGAGCCGTACCTCCTATTGTTGTTAACCTGTTATAGCTCTGTACTTAATTCCCGGTCCCCTCATATTTTGAGTTTGCACTAGCCTCAGTCTGACCTTTTAATTGCTCTGAACAGGCAGTATTATATATATATGTGTGTGTGTGTGTGTGTGTGTGTGTGTTATTGTGATAATTTTATGCTTATGTTGATTTGTTAATTTTATGTTATGCCACTTACTCTGTATGTTTTGGTGATGTTGCTTGGAAAGTGCCCTGAGTCCTCCTCGGGGAGATAGAGCGGTATATAAATAATTTTTTATTTATTATATATTATATAAGGAAGAGGATGAAACAGGGTTGGATGGAGGAATGGGAGAATAAAAGGCAGATGTGTTCCATCACTCACTCATTCATTTGGGTGGAAGCAGGGAAAGCCAAGTAGGGACATGCATTTTTTCTCACTCACTCACTCACTCACTCACTCACTCACTCAGCTGAGATGGGGAAGAGGTGAGATGGCCAGTAGAAGGAAGGAGGGTGCACACCTTCAGTCATTCACTCATTCAAGTAGGAGGAGGAAAGAGATAAGGAAGGGGAGCAGAAGGGATGCTTACATTAGTGAAAAATGAAATGAGCTTCTGACATTTCTCTTGCAAGAACAGGAAAGATCCACCATAATCAGAGTAAGCTTTTTTACTCTGAAAGCTATCAAGAAAAGAGCACATTTCCCAAAAGAAGAACCCGGAAAATAAGATTTTGACTGTAAATAGAAGGTCAGCTGTTGTCCTTTCCTTTTTCCTTGTCTTTTACCTGTGTTGTATTTTGAAATGGTCATATGACTGGTCAAATAAATAAATAATAGATTTGGTCAGATAGAAGAAGTGTATGTTTTTGTTAACTAATGGTGTGTTGATAAAGGAAATAATTCTTATTGCCTCAAGAGAAGATGTGGAAAAGAGAAGAAGACAGAGAAAGAGTAGCAATAGCTTGATAACACTCAAGATGTTTCTTTTAGGAGAGGCACAAAATGTGGTCAAGCTAATTTTTGGTATGTAGGCTCTTGCCTGTCCCTGTAGAGATATAATTAAACAGCCTGAGAAACTAAAGGAATCTGTACTATAAATGTCATTGTCCCACAAAGCAGCAAGTGTACATAATTAATCACTCAATCTGTTACTGCTGCACACTTGATGTTGACAATGGCTTCCATTAAATACATGGCAAGGTGCTTTGTCAGAGAAGTACAATTTGACAAGCTCAGATATTTATGGATAACTCAAACACAGAGATGAAATTTGACCTTAGACCTGAAGGCTGGAGAACAAAATACAAGAACCAAAGGAATAAAGATTCAAAAATGCAAAGAACAAAAAGCTAAGTGTTTTTTGAGCTGCGGAAAATACATCCATATATCTGCAAATCTCCCCTATAGGTAAGGATTGGAAATCGGTTTCCTTAGGTATGTGATTAAAAGATTAAGAGACAAGGGATTAATATAGCGTGCACCTAATTTCTTTGCATTGCATAACATTCCATGGACCCGGCACTTACGTGGGTTTCGTTTCATTGGGAAGGAAGTCATTGAAGATTTATTCCTCTTTTGCAATATTTGGATTTACTTACTGATGTTCTGCCAAGATTTTAGTGGTGAGGAAGCAAGGAGATTGAAGCAAGAATTGATAACATTTAAAAGATTTATTTTAAATGCAACAAAGACAGACAGGTAGAAGATATATATAAGAAAAATGGTGGAACAGTGTACAGTCTGCTCATCACATATGAGGGACTGACTTTTGCAGATTTGGTTATTCATAGGTTTATTTCAGATGTTCTCCCTAGGAATCCCTAGGTCCTCCAACGTGACTCTATGTTCAACCTTTAGCAGGTTTTTCCACTTTTGTGGGGGTGCTTGCAAAAGTGAAAACCCCCAGCAAATATCCATTGCATTCTTGTGAATTACTGTTGGTGCAAAGTGATTTTTTCAAGGAGCAATTGTGACTCATTAGCTTTATTTTTTTAAAAAACCTGCTCCTGAAAGAGAGGAAAACTGACTTCCTGAACAAGTTCAACACAGTGGTCTCTCCTTGGGATAGTGGCTATGGGAAGGCCATTATAAAAATCACCTGCACCTCAAAAAAATAACAACACCATTGTGTTAACAAGGATGGCTGCTTCCATGCACACATTTGTGCTGCAGGAATGGAAATCAGAGGGAGGGGTCACACCACGTGCGCAACATTCAGCGGCAGGGCTATTAAGTATGGTCACAGAATGCTAGATTTGAAAGAGACCCCACTGTCCAGTTCAACCCCCTGCCATGCAGGAAAACACAATCAAATTACTCCCAACAGATGGACATCCAACCTCCAAGGAAGGAGACTCTACTGTCTTCCAATGCAGCATATTCTACTGCTGAACAGCTCTTACTGTCAAGGACTTCTTCCTAATGTTTAGGTAGAATCTATTTTTCTGCAATTTAAATCCATTGCTTCATGTCCTAGTCTCCAGACCAGCAGAAAACAAGCTTTCCACCTCCTCAATGGGACATCCTTTAAAATATTGAAACATTTGGAGACATCAGCTGTTGTCAAAATGGAGGTGCTCATGATCATTCAGAACCTCATCATATTGAGGTCATCAAGCCGGAGAAATAGCAGGAGTATCCATGGGGCAGCGGGGCAAATCTGGCAGGGAATGGGTGAAACTACTGTCCAGAACCCTTCATCACCAAATTCCCCATCACACGAGGGAAAACATCACTGCTCGACTTTCCTTCGCACTGTCCTTGTCTTACCAAATAAGAACATGGGTAAACATCCATGTTCTCAGAGTTCCATCCTAGGACACTTCCAGGACTGTGCCAGGATGGTGCCCCACCGGAAGACACCCTATGTCATGTGATGGGCTCCATCCTGGCTTCAAGCCAAAACAAGTCATTGCAAATAAAAGCAATAGTTAGACCTGACTCCTCAAGCAGTTAGCAAATTGGAATCTGACAGAAGTTTACAGAAAATTGGTTGGGAGCAACTTGGCCCCCAGAGTTTAGAGAAGTGGCAAACCTTCTGAAATTAGGTGTTCAGATATGGCCCAAATCCAAAAACTATTGCTGTTCTGGATTTTTATAGCAACCCAAGAGGATATACACTACTCACAGAGTCAAACAGATGAAGCCCTAACATATTGTTTCTTTAGTGAGAAGTAAAGAAGAACATTCAGCACAGACATAACCCTTACTCAGAATCACAGGATCTGCCATTTTCATTATCTTGACATTTGTTTATCCATCTCTTTTATGATTTACAATGTGAATTAAGAATGATGGAAACATAGCGCTAAATCCCATTAGCAGATTCAGCAAGAGTAGATGATTGGACATACACAAGTATTGACTCACCAACAGTTGATTCTGTATGCCTAGCCTACTCTAGTCAAAACTACCATTTGGATTCAGAACATAGTCCTCTGCTTTACTATTGAATGATATGAACTCTCTTCTATGGGTGCATCTATGCTGTAGAATCAATGCAGTTTTACACCACCAAGTGTAATAGCTTAATGCTATAGATTCATGGGAGTTGCGGTTTGTTGGGTCACCAATACTCTTTGGTAGAGAAGGCTAAAGACCTTATACAACTACAGTTCCTATGATCCCATAGCATTAGGCCATGGTAATTAAAGTGGTGTCAAATTGCACTATTTCTAGATTATAGATTCAGCTTCAGGCACAGAACACTCAGAAGTGGTTTGCCACTGCCCTCCTCTGAAATGTAGCCTACAGCTCCTGGTATTCTTTGGTGCTTCATCATCTAAGTACAAATTGTGGGCCCTCCCAGACAGGCTCAAAATGCAGGACTTGTCTCGCTTCTACCTGAGATGTCCAAATGATGCCTCAGGTGAAAATGAATTAATGTGGAGTTTGCTCTGCATTAATTTGACACCTGGAAAGATCCAAATCTTAAGCTAAGATGGGAACTGATTCCTGAGACTGCTTCCGGAGGTCAACCTGGCATAGTAGCAACTCCTCAAAGGAAAACCTAGGGTTTGGGTTAGGGTTGGGAACAGAAATCCGGGAGAAAGTGGATTATTTTAACCTGCTTTGTCCCAGATTTTAGGGAAGTGTAGAAGACTCCTGTGATTGACTTTGTTTAGTATCCAAAATTGGACAGAGCTGGTACCTTTACTGAATGGTCAATCTTCTGTATCCACAGATTCTACCATCCATGGCTTGAAAATATTCAGAATAAATTCCAAAAAGCAAAGCTTGATTCTGTGATTTTATATAAGGACACCATTTAACTATACCAATTGTATATAATGGAGCATGAGCATCCACAAATTTTGGTAGCACCATATCTGGAGGTCCCTCAATAAGTAGCAATTATACATAAACACACATACACACTATTCCTTTCTAAAATAAATCATGTTGAAATGTTTCATCAAATGCCTTTGAAAATATTTTTGAAAAGCAACAAAAGAGCACTATTCGTTATACAAATAAAGTTGCTACACTCTCATTGATTACTTTTGGGATGTAATATTATCACATTGACTTCGTCTGAAAACTCTAGGAGAAACTTGTTCCACCCAAGCTCCAAGCTCTGCAAATATGTAAATAAATACCAGTCCCTTTTGGAATGTGATAATTCTGGCAGTGTTGAGAAAGATAGCCACCAACTATCTGCTTCCATTGCAACTGCAGCCGTATCTAAAGAAAATTCAAGTTGGCAGCATTTGAGTTGGTAAAAATGTAGGGCTCATTCATAGCTCAGGAACAACAAAGTGTGTTCATCGTAGCATGTGCTGTCTTTTTAAACGTCAGGATATGCCATCTGTTACATCCTCAGTACATTTTTCTACCAGAAGGCTTTTCTTTTCTTTTCTTTTTTCCAAAGCGTGGAAAACTAATATGCATAAATTGTGGTGCATGTTCAAGCCATAAGTGGCTTCTGCAATGAAGGAGAGGATGGAGAGAGTAAAAACCTTCATGTGTGGAGGGGGAGAGTTGCACAATGTTTACGTTGTGGAAGAACAAAAGAGAGGGATAGAGGGGCATGCAAAATATATCTGCACAGCTGCTTCTCCAGCTGAAAACCCTCTGACATCACTTGAAAAGGCTGGGAGATGCTCTCCTTAGAAAAGTATTTGCTCGTTTGACACTGAATGAAATGTGCTAATCCCAGCTCCCATAACTAAGTTATATTTGCATAAGCACTACTTTCTAAATTTGGGGGGGGGGGGGTATAAAATGGGAATTCATGTTCTACCCTTCTTCTAACTTTGCATTCTTGTTGTTGTGTGCTGTCAGGTCGTCTCCACCCTAAGGTGACCCTATCAGAGGGTTGTTATTGGCAAAATTTGTTCAGAGGGGTTTTTTGTTGCCTTGCTTGGAGGCTGAGAGAGTGTGACTTACCTAAAGTAAATCTGAAGGTACATTTTTGACCTGCATCAATTGGAGTATAGTGTCTAGATCCAGGGAAGTCATGCTACCCCTCTATTCTGCCTTGGTTACACACCTGGAATATTGTGTCCAATTCTGGGCACCACAATTGAAGGGAGATGTTGACAAGCTGGAATGTGTCCAGAGGAGGGTGACTAAAAACTGGTCAAAGGTCTGGAGAACAAGCCCTATGAAGAGCAGCTTAAAGAGCTGGGCATGTTTACCTTGAGGAAGAGAAGGCAGAAAGAAGACTTGATAGCCATGTATAAATATGTGAGAGGAAGTCATAGGGAGGAGAGAGCAAGCTTGTTTTCTGCTGCCCTGGCGACTAGGATGCGGAACAATGGCTTCAAACTACAAGAAAGGAGATTCCATCTGAACATTAGGAAGAACTTCCTGACTGTGAGAGCTATTCAGCAGTGGAACTCTCTGTCCCAGAGTGTGGTGAAGGCTCCTTCTTTGGAGGCTTTTAAACAGAGGCTGGATGGCCATCTGCTTTGAATATGATTTTCCTGCTTCTTGGCAGGAGGCTGAACTGGACAGCCCACAAGGTCTCTTCCAACTCTATGATTCCCAGTAGAATTCATGGCTAAGCTGGGATTCAAACTGTGGTCTTTGGAGCTATAGTCTAATATAGTAAAATCACTACACAGTGCTTGCCTTCTGACTCTATGGTTGTAGTTATACAGTCTGATTCTATTATTATAATCATAGAGTGAGGGTTCATCCAGACAGTACCTTTATCCGAGGAGCTCCCACATCAAAATGAAGAGGACCAAATGCCATTCCCTGAAAACATGGGAGCAATAGCTACAAACAACAAAAAACACAAGATTTGCAGGTGTGGGAATATCCTAGTTCTGGCTGGAAAATGCAGACATTCAAATCTCTGTATGTGCCTATACTCTGAAAATACAGGATTTTTTATGTTGATTTGTTCCTGGGTGATACATGTCAGTTCCTGATTGGTTGTATCCTAAAAACATGGCAACAGTTGACTAGAAGGTGAAAACTTTATCCTGGCAAGAGAAACTTCATCCTCCACATGTTTAATTAAGTTTGTTACATACAAACAAAGGTTTTGCCATATAATCAATTTTCTCCATGTTTTTATGATAAAAGCAATGCGGAAATGACATTTATAACCCAGGAACAGCACCCCGTAGTCCCCTGGCACAAGTAGAAGGCCAAACTTGTCTGCACAGATGGCCATACAGCCTCTATAACCCAGGAACGGAACTTATACAATGATTCGTATATTCACATATTCGTATATGTGGCAGTCATCTTGGGGGCTGCAAAATCCTAGGACAAAGCAGTAAGTGTGGGTGACAGAGGCAGAAATCCCAGGACCAACATCTCTGTATGTAGAACTCATCTCAGGTCCTGAGTTTTGTTTTGTTTGTTTGTTTGTTTTTCTGCCCCTGACTAAAATCTGCAATTTGGTGCTGCCTCAGAGGTTGTAGGTACTCACCTCTGAGTATGGCTACCATAGATGTGTGTGAAACGTCAGGAGAGAATGCTTCTGGAGCATTGCTATACAGCCTGGAATACTCACAGCAGTCCATTGATTCCAGCCATGAAAGCTTTCGACAACACAATAAACATTCAGCTTTCAGATTATATAACTATGAGCAAAACAACCAAGCTCAGAGGTGTAAAGGCCAAGCAGACCAGTATAATGAAAAACAGCACACATAGCAACCAAAACCTCTTCATACAATGATTTTCTCTACAACTCTACACCCTCCCATTTTTCCCAGCTAGATTTGTAAACCCAAACTGGCTATTTGACCATATGGTTTAATCAATCCAGATTCGCCACCCCTGGAGCCTCACTTCAAAGAGTGCTCCACTGTTCATCCCATCCTTCTTGCAGACTCCAGCCTTTTAATTGCATTGCGGAAGGCTGGGACCTGAAATTACAGTTGTAATTTTTAGTTCTGTATTCGGTGTAGGTGAACAGATTTCTCAGCCATCAGCTGACACAGTTTCACAGGAAGCTGCAAGCCACTGATAAGCATGAAGAGTGTTAACATTTCACATTAATGAAACTAAGTGCTGCAGGTCTTGAAGATAATAGACATCAAGCTGTCATTCAGAGTATTTTGGGAAAGAACCTACCACCAGCCATCTCTTCCCATCCAAAAGAAGGAATGGGGGAGAATTGGTCCTGAGAATATTTTAGCAGCTCATTAAACACAGCTGCATTTTTTTTTTGCAGTATTAAAGCAATTCATTCAGCAATTAACCAAATTTATGATAAGGACTTTTTTGCTCTAATATTACTCAAATGGATAAAAGTCTCTTCTCTAAACTGTACATCTGGCCATTTCCTGGTGAATATTAATATGTGAACTATAGTGGGCTCCTGGCATCCATTGAGGTTTGGGTCCAGGACTCAGTATACAGAATGGCATAGTAAAATGAATGGCTTAATAAAATGGTGTCCATCATATAAAATGGCAAAATCAAGGTGTGCTTTTTGGAATTTTTTATATTTTCAAGCTAAGGATGGCTGAATCCATGGATGTAGAAGGCCTGCAGTATATTCAGACACAACAGTGATTTGATTTGATGTTATGTCTGAACCTGCTTACAAGGGAATATCAGACTGGGTTGTTGTAGGTTTTTTCGGGCTATATGGCCATGTTCTAGAGGCATTCTCTCCTGATGTTTCGCCTGCATCTATGGCAAGCATCCTCAGAGGTAGTGAGGTAGTGACTATACAATATCAGCCTTCGACAATATAATATCAGACTACTTTGGTAACCAGGGCCCTTTCCACACAGCTGAATAAAATGCCACTTTATCTGCTTTGAACTGGGTTATATGGCAACGTGGACTCAGATAACCCAGTTCAAAGCAGATATTGTAGGATTTTCTGCCTTGATGTTCTGGGTTATATTGTTGTGTGGAAGAGCCCCAGAACTGGAGCTAACTGTGGTTTGCTGTTGTGTCTCCTTTCAGAAACCACTGATAAGTTATCTGTTCAATGCTCCTTCTAAGGAGACTACTGCTCCATAGAAATTGGATGGAAATCATGCATTTTTAATGTGAATGCTAATTGAAGCTGAAAGTGAGCAAGCTGTATGCCTGTCATGCATTAAGAAGTTAAATCCTGGTGGGGTACACCCATTACGAATTATAATTATAATTTGGTATTGGGGGCACATACATTGGCTTGTGTTCTCTCTTCCTCTTCCCACTGGACCAATTTTAGGATCATCTACCCAGCATTCTGCTCCCACAGTGGTGAACCAGAGGACCATGGGCAAGACTTTCTCTTTTGGTCCCCAGCAACCATTACAGCAGTGGTTCTCAACCTGTGGGTCCCCAGATGTTTTCGCCTTCAACTCCCAGAAATCCTAACAGCTGGTTAACTGGCTGGGGTTTCTGGGAGTTGTAGGCCAAAACACCTGGGGACCCACAGGTTGAGAACCACTGCATTACAGGGACATGGAACATCTGATGCTAGAGTTGATATATAGCCATCCTGTCTTGAGGCCACTGGTAGTCATGATGTTATCCAGGACTTCCAAATCTGTCCAAAATGGCAGCTACCTCTACTTCTTACAGAAATGACTACAACATTTTGCAATGTGCTTTGTGAGAATACTTCCTTTTATCTGCCCTGAATCATCCATCAATCAGCAGAAGGGAATGACTATGGTTCTAGTTATTCTGAAAAAGAAAGAAGGAAATAATTTGTTGTTGTTCTGGTGGTGGTTGTTGTTGTTGTTTTGAACTGCAAAGACTCTGGCACAAGCCAGTAAAGGTGGTCCCAGTGGTGATTGGCATACTGGGTGCAGTGCCTAAAGACCTTGGCCTGCACTTAAACACAATTGGCACTGACAAAATTTACCATCTGCCAGTTGCAAAAGGCCACCCTGACCCTGTTCAGCCTTCCGACTGACCAAGAGGACCTGTCTTTAAGCTGACTAATTAAACTCAGGGAAGCAGTCATGAGGCAGTAGATGACTATACTCATGTATAACTCACACATTTTAGTAAAAAAAAATCAACCCCAAAAAACTACATCAATGTATCCACAGGTCAATCTAAGTATTGTGCCTTAACTTTTTAATTCCCTTCTCTGAGCAGAATTGTGAAAAAGAAAACCTTAGTCCCTCCTGGGAGGAACTAAAAGAAGTTCCAGCTCCTTCTATTCTCTACACTTCTGGCCTTTTTGAATGCTTGGTTAGAAAAATGGCAGAAGCGAGGGATGGTTGGCCTCCTGAAGCATACTGGCACTTTCTGTAGAATGGCCCTCAACTAATACATGATATCAACTTATACACAAGTGTATATGGTCAACAATGAGAAGAAGCCTGCTGCAGAAAGGATGGCATTTATATTATGAGATCCTTCCAGCACTTCGAAGAGTAAATCATTCGTTGCTGGGTTTCCATGCAGAGATCATTGTCTCTTAATTACAGCTTCACCTCAGGACAATGAAGCTGCATCCTTGAGGATGCTGGTCAGTCATTTTAAACTAGATCTGTCATTACAGTATCCCACTCACTGGTAACATGAATGTTGGCAGGGAAGAAATGACATTTAACAGAAATTGTTTTCCCAGAAACCAATGCATCTGTCACCATGGCAATGGGTGAGAAAAATATTTTCTTTTTCTTTTTTAAACCCAAGGCAGAAAATACTTTGTTTGATCTTATTGAACTCATCATGGTTGCAAAGACTATTTCCCATCACGGTGGGATATGTAATTGAACTTTAGCTATGACCCTTTCCAGCACAATTCACTTCTGTATGGCTATTCCATACTGCTATACTAATGGTGGGTCAGCAAAATCAGAGCAAGAGCATATAATATAATAGCATATCACAGCATATAATAACATATCACAGCAACAAATAATAGTAAAAAGGAAAATTGCCTCTTTATAAGTATCTCTCTCTGTCTTAGCTCCAAGACTATGAAATCCAAAATTTGGCACTGGTACTAAGAGAGTTTTGGAGTGGTATGCGTTTCAGAGGTATTCTAGTTTTAAGTGGATGATGTAAAGCTGTGTGTATGCATGGTGCCTACCAGCCTCCTTAACCAGTGAGAGGAAAAAAGGAGACTGGCTGGAAACTGCTTTTTCTTTGTAAGACTTTTATCTGTAGAGAAAAGGAGATCTGAGAGAAAGGTGGGAAGGGAAATTCCAACTGCCAAGTAAAGAGGGGGAGAAGGAAGTAGAAGAAAAGTCCTGGGTGGTATCCAGTTCCTTTGTATGAATTGCTAAAGATGGCACGGGATGCTAAAGAAAGGCAGCACAAAGCACAGTCTTCCTCCAGCTCTGTTAGAATAGAACATCTATTGGTCCCAGAAAGAAGCCTCCATTAGTGCTGAATATAAGAGTTGTATTCCAACACATTTGGACAATTACAAGTTGGAAAAAGCTATACAGTATTCTCCATAAACTGCTCCTTACTAGGCATGGGCAATCTATGGTTCTAAATGGTTCTAAAGTACTTACAAAACTAGGGGGTTCTGGTGCTTTGCTTCTACAGTCTTGTTAAAGTTCTGGTGGTGAAAATTTCAGAACTCTAACAAAACTTTCAAAAGTTCATTATTTCGTTATTGGCAATTTTTATGACAGAACCAATCAGGAACTGCCATTTATAATGAAATTCTGAACGTTTTGCTAGAGTTCTGAAATTTTCACCACCAGAACTTTAGCAACATTTTAAAAGCAAGCAGCAGCACCCCCTAGTTTTGTAAGTTCTTTAGAACCATTTAGAACCATGGATTGCCCATGGTTACTAAACACATGGGCACTGACACTATTGCACCGCTCACTTTGTGGCCTAAATTGGAGGTTGTTGGAGAAAGTTATCTGCCTGGGAGCTGTCCCCAGTTCTGAAGACTGGCTATATGGACAATTCTTTTTGCCGCACCATCCTGGCAAATGAAGAGGCTACACACATGATTGGGTTAGCTAAGGGCAACTTTTATGATTGTTACCTAATTAGAAATCAGTAATTCCACCCCTCACTGTAATCACTGAATACAATCTTGGCCATGAACTTGGGCGTGAACTTGACCCCAAACTTGGCAGTGAACTTGGCAATGAACTTGGTGAGGGTAATGCCATTCCCAGAATTATTAATATCACACATCTAATTCCCAGGCCATTCTAATTCACCCTGTTCTCTTTTATTTACATCAGGGACAGATTACTTTTATTTACATCAGAGCCAGGTTACAGTTGCTGGTCTACCAAAATGGGTGCCTTGGTTATGCACTGAATTCAATTCCTTCGCTGTTTCCAGATATGCCTATTCAATGGCCCTTACCTCCCAATTTGCCCTGCTGACACCATACAGAGTAGGTGCCCCTCCCATGTTAGAAGGGGGGATTCTACTTAGCCCCCGAAGGGCAACCACCTCAATTATGCTGTTAATAGGAGGGAGGGGAGGGTCACCATCTGACAGGAACTGAGGAGGGCGGTGTGCCTACCGCAGCTCTGCCCTCCTCAAAAGTAGTCCCAGAGGGACTACTTTTGGGCATGCCTCTTTGGCAGCAGAGGTGTCAAAAACCTCCCTCACCCCAGCTTCACTGGGGTAAGGAAGGCCCTTTTCACATTGTTGGCTCGTCAATAGTTTTAGCCAGAACTTTGGATTCTATTATTCACCATTTGCCCACCCAAATCTATCTCAAACTTTGGACTATATAATCTACAGTGATTTGATGTGAAGAACTAGGGTTGTTGTTGTTTTCCTAATGTGCAAGAGACTAGTATCATAACTATGCCCATTGCTAGCTATATTTGCTTCTTTCTTTCCTGGAAACTCACCACAGAGCAACAGCCAATGGCTACTAGGTTGGCACCCATCTATTTTTCACCAGTTTTTAAAGCAGTGATCTACAGGACATTATATTTGATCTTCTATTGTTGATGATAATCACTTAAATACTTCCTCAGCTTTTATTACTGTCTCTATGGAATATATGTCATGATGATTTTTTTGGAGAGTTAAATGCAATAAGGCCTCCACAATTCTCAATGGCATTATGGTACAGGAGTTTAATATCATTGGGTTTCTAATATCCAGGAAATCTTGCTGTTTGATGGATTGATTGAGTATCCTTCATGACAATGTTGCATTGCAATGTGATCTCAGAAGACTGGTTCCGAATGAATTCAGTCATTAGATATTAGTTTAACATTCTAGTGGGCATTAATGAGCAAAATAAGTGTGCCATTACCTTTCTTGACTTTTTTCCCATCTGAAAATTGCTGCAGCAATCTTTACTTTTTGAAATAATATCCTCCGAATTCAAATCAAGTATGCAGATAGCAACAAAGAAATTGCCATTAGCTGCTGAAGCTAACTAAACAGTCAATTATATTTCAATAGATTTGATTATGAGTAGACTGGGTTTATTTTATGACTATAATAAACATCATTTGTTTCTGTGCTGAAATTTTTTTTTCTTGTTAAATGTCCTGTGTAACTATGGAAACCCAGAAACCCAGTTAATTCTGGTTATATGCACATACGCACATCAAAGAACGTGAAGAGAAGAAATCATGCTTCTTGCCAAAGTTTTAAAAACTTTCAAAAGCTGTTAAGAATCTACTGAGTTCAGGTTTATGACGTAGGTCTTCATTCTAAAATTAACATAAAGCAAGAAGAACTTGCAATAAAAAGATAACAATGTGAAAATCATGTTTAAGGCCATTTCCATGATACCTCCTTCTAATTTCTGATTTTCCACTCTGTACATGCAGACACACACAGATGTACACTAATGGCCATGTTGGGTGGAGATGGTGAAAATTGGAGTCCAAAACATCTGGAATATATCAAGACTGTGGTGTGATGTTAAGTGACATGAGAAGAAAGTTTTCACTATATGAGGAAGGGCTGGAGTTTTAATTGTGATGGGGAAGTTACAGAAACATACAGAATGGGGGGGGGGTGCAACCTTAAGAATGGGGGATGCAACCTTAAGAAATGGGGCCACAAAGTGGAGTCTGCAACATGCAAGTGTGGGGAAGAGTATCCTTCTGGGACACCTCACAGAAATGGGACTTGGAGGTACTGCTCTGCAGTGGCTCCAGTCCTTCCTAGAGGGTCAGTCTCAGAAGGTGTTACTGGGTGACACCTGTTTGACTCCACAACCTTTGTCGTGTGGAGTCCCTCAGGGTCCAGCACTGTCCCCGATGTTATTTAACATCTTCATAAAGCTGCTGGGGGAGATCATCCAGAGTTTTGGGGTGCGGTGTCACCTGTACGCAGATGATGTCCAAATCTGTTACTCCTTCCCACCTGTTACTAAGGGAGGCTGTTCAGACCTTGAACCGGTGCTTGGCTGCTGTGTCAGACTGGATGAGGGTGAACAAATTGAAATTGAATCCAGACAAGACAGAAGTACTCCTGGTCAGTCGCAAGGCCGAACAGGATATAGGGTTACACCCCCCTGAAGACGCAGGTTTGCAGCTTGGATGTGATCCTGGGCTCATTGCTGAGCCTGGAACCCCAGGTTTCGGCGGTGGCCAGGGGAGCTTTTGCACAGTAAAAACTCGTGCACCAGCTGCGACTTAGGAAGCCTGACTTGGCCACAGTAGTCCACACTCTGGTAACATCTAGGATAGACTACTGCAATGTGCTCTACATGGGGTTGCCTTTGAAGACTGTCCGGAAGCTTCAAATGATCCAGTGGGCGGCAGCCAGGTTACTAACAGGAGCAGCACTCAGGGAGCATACAACTCCTCTGTTGCGCCAGCACCACTGGCTGCCAGTTTGCTACTGACCACAATTCAAAGTATTGGCTTTAGCCTATAAAGCCCTAAACGGTTCTGGCCCAACTTACCTGTCCAAACGTATCTCCTCCTATGAACCAACTAGGGCGTTAAGATCATCTGGGGAGGCCCTGCTCTCGATCCTGCCTGCGTCACAAATACATTTGGCAGGGATGAGAGACAGGGCCTTCTCAATGGTGGCCCATTGGTTATGGAAAGCCCTTGCCAGAGATATTAGATGGGCCCCTTCTCTATTAGCATTTTGTAGGAAGGTTAAGACTTGGTTATTCGAGCAGGCATTCAAAAAGGCAGTGTAACAAATATTGGAAAATGAAACAACTGGATGACGAGATTGGATCTTGATTTTAACTAAGAGACACCATGAGTTATGTAGTATTGACTTTGTAATGTTTGTATATTGATGCTATGGTTTTTAATTGCTTTAATCTGTTTTATGATGTTCAAGCACTGAGTTGAGGGCTGAGAAAAGCGGTATATAAATGGAGTAAATAAATAAATATGTTCTTCTCTCCTTTAGAAAATGCCAGTACATAAACATAATAGGAAGCAACAGCAGATAACCTTGAATGCTGCTTGTTCATCTGGCAGTGACTGTAAATAAAACCTGGCCAGCTGCCTTGGAGATAGAACAGGTCTCAAAGGATTGTACTGGATAGAATAATAACTCACGTAAATTGCATTGTGTTTTTGTTTTCATAAAAGAAAAAAAGGAGAGAGAGGGAGGCATACACTAGTGAATAGGTTGAAGGCATGGAAAACATCCAATGTCAGAACAAAAACAAAAACACCACTGTAATGCACTCTTGTCAAGCAAGTCTCTTGGCTACAAAACTGAGCCTATAAATTGATATTGATTGGTAAATAATACATTGAAGAATAAGTCAGCCTGAAGGTTTTGGAATGTAGATGTAAGTCCCATTAAATCCACTAGACCTACCTTTGAATAAATGTGCACAGGATTTCACTTTAAATGAGGCAATCTCTAGAGAAATAGATAATATTACCAGCAGACTGGTCAACTTTTGTATGTGGTTTCATCATGGCACTTAACAAACCTGTGCTACTTTTTGAGTTTCTAAAATGCTGCCAAGACAACACCACTTGTTATTGCAATTCTGCAGAACAGATTGATGTGTTGTCAAAGGCTTTCATGACTGGAATCACTAGGTTGCTGTGAGCTTTCCGGGCTGTATGGTCATGTTCCAGAAGCATTCTCTCCTGACATTTCACCCACATCTATGGCAGGCAACCTCAGAGGTTGTGAAGTCTGTTGGAAACTAGGCAAGTTAGGTTTATATATCCAGGGTGGGAGAAAGAACTCTTGTCCAGCGTGGGAGAAAGAAGTCTTCTCTGCTTGAGGCAAGTGTGAATGTTGCAACTGGCCACCTTGATTAGCATTGAATGGCCTTGCAGCTTCAAAGCCTGGCTGTTTGCTGCCAGGGGAAAAACTCACAGCAACCCAATGGATTAATAGTTTGTTGCTGATCTGTACCTTCAATGCATTTCTGACTTATGGTAACCCTAAGTTGAGCCTATTATGGAATTTTCTGGGGCTGAGAGTGTGTGACTCACCCTAGGTCACCCATTAGATTTTCATGGCCAAGAAAGGAATCAAACCCTGGCCTCCAGAGTCATAAAGTTCACAAAGTTCAAACCAGCTTGGTGGTATCACCCTATTATAACAGAATGAAATTGCCTTCCATAGTCCAGTAGTATGAAATGAATAGCCCTCCCAAGGTTAATGAACTATAATTCCCATCATCCATCAGCTATACTGGCTTGGGCTGATGGGAGTTTGTCTTCCTAGGACAAAATTTAAAAGTAGAATGGGAGATTTCAACTACCCTATGGTTCAACCTCTTTATGTAAGATCTAACAAATATTTAACTTGCCTTGTTGACAATTTCACTGTCATTTTCAGATGCAACAAGATGAACTGTCTTGAATCTGATGTTCCAAACCTCATCAAATTAAACAATAAGAAGGAAGCAGCRGGAACTTTGGATAACAGTAAAAATGGCGCATTAACAATGCAAGTGTCGACACTGTGCTAGAAATTCATTTCGTATTTCAAGCACAGCACTGGTAGCAAGTCAAGCCTGGAATGTGACAAAGCAGAGAAGAGTGGGAAGCAGTGCGAACTTTGGATAACAGTAAAAATGCCCCACAGAAGAAGGGGGAAGCTAAAGGTAGCCAGACATGTAWAAGTAGATTTCAATATGCTTAAGGAAATATCGGGTGAGATCACAAGTTCAAAAACACTCAAAGAGAAAGAAATTAAAATTCTCCTTGATGGTAGGTGAACTATAAATCCCAGTAACAAAAACTCCCAAATATCAAGGTCTATTTTACCAAACTCCAACTGTGTTCACATTTGGGCATATTGAGTATTCGTACCAAGTTTGGTCCAGATCCATCATTGTTTGAGTCCACAGTGCAGTGGGTCCAGTCACCAAGGAAGATTGCAAGGAAGTAGTCCACATTTCTAAGGAGAAAGTCAGGAGGGTTCAAGTTCAGAAAGAACTTCCACTTGCAAAAGAGGTTAAAAATCATAACATGTTATTCTGAGTTATATATGGAGCAAAAGGAAGAACAAGGAAGCAGTAAAGTTGCTGCAAAGAGAAGGTGGGTCTGCTCAGGACCTGCTGTGTCTTCATCTTGTCAGAAAAAAGAAAATTGTGCTCAACTGGGTGAAAATGAATAAATGGGACAGGATGATGGTTGAGCTCAAAATAGGTGAAGTGATGGTATAGAAACGTTTTTCTACTTTAACAAATTCAAGTCTCCAGAACCAAACGAATTGTATTCAAGGATACCAAAGGAACCTGCAGATGGGATCTTAAAGTCCATGTCTGTGTTCTTTGACAATTATTGGAAAACAAGAGAAATCTCAAATTATTATCCTATTTTTCCTGGTTATGGCATGAAGAGACTTCATGCCATAGGTTATTTGGGACTTGGGTTTTAAAGATGAGTGGGTACAACCTATCAAAGTCTGAAGGATGACAAATTTGGCCCCCAGGCCCATCAGAAAGATCCATCCCTGGGCAAGACAGAATGCTGAGAAATTACATTTATGAAAAACCTAACTAGCATAGCAACCAAATATTGGAAGCTTGAGTAGCTTTAAGCGAGGTTGCCAGGTTCCCTAAGGCAAAGTTCAAAAATTACATTGTTAACAGCAAGAAAAACTTAAGAGAGAAAATGTAGACTCTATATTCATCTGGAGCTTGGGGAAATTACTTTTTGGATTACTACTTCTGGTATTTCTCATATTACGTGTCCAGTAACCAGAATGGTCATCAGAAAGCTGATACAATTATTATTTGTTGTTGTTGTTTATCCATTCAAGCACTTCCCCCACTTCATGACCTCATGGACCAGCCCACACCAGAGCTCCCTGTTGGCCGTGGCCACCCCCAGCTCCTTCAAAGTCAAGCCAGTCACTTCAAGGATAACATGCATCCATCTTGTCCTTGGTCAGCCTCTCTTCCTTTTTCCTTCCATTTTCCCAATCATAATTATCTTCTCCAAGCTTTCCTCATTATGTATAAGTTCATAAAAGTTCAACAATTATAAGTTCATAAAGGTTTGTTGTATCCAAGACTAATGAAGCTGATTTTTCTGTCTTCTTCATGAAATCATCAGAAATTGGTCCTGCTGATTCTCAAAAAGTTAGTGATGAGGTCAGAGAAATCTGTCTTTAGATTTAATGGAGTTGATTAGTTTGTATGCATTTGTATCAGAACTGAATGATCTGGATAAATTTGTAAATTTATTTAAATTTGTAAATTTAAACAAGTTCCATTTGTAAAGGAACTGAATGATCTGGATAATTGTTGTGAATATTTATGAGTGAACACAGTGTTAAAGGAAGCATACTTTTTAATTATTTGCGAAGACTGAAGCAATAGATTGTATAATATTATTAAAATGGCTCCCCAGTGTTACTAATTTAAATAGCTACACAGTTCAGTTAGAAAAACCTTGTTCTTGTGTAAATGTGTTCCAGCATTGCATTGGACGCTTTTAGTAATATTGTTTTTAAAAATAGGAATTGATTAATATTTATTTTTTATTTATTTTGAACATTTATATCCCGCCCTTCTCAACCCCGTAGGGGGACTCAGAGCAGCTTACAATCGGCAGTCATTAGATGTCACAAAAACAATAGCAATAAAATCACAATTAAACCATTAACTAACAATAAATTAAAACATTCAATTAAAAGCTAACAAATCTAAATTAGGCTCTAAATCGACTTGAGAGTCATTATAGTCAAGTGATTTGAATACTGGATAAGGAATCTAGATGACTGGAGTTTGAACCCCAGGACCTAGCAGCCAAGACTGCAAAATAGAAGACCAAGAATGGAGAGGGAAAGCAAAAGATGGAGGAGCATTTGCACAATTGCAGACAGGTGTGATAGTGATCGTTTTCAAATCGGTATGTCACCAGTATGTCCCTGTTTGTTCCAACAACATTATAGTTGTAGCAGGCCAGTGTGATAAAGTCCTAGAAATCTGGGACACTCAGCCATAGAAACCCACTGGGTGACCTTGGGCAAATCACACATTTTCTGCCTTAGAGGACTACAATGGCAAATATCTTGGATAAATCCCACCAGGAAGGCCCTATATCAGGATTGTCCTAAGTCGAGATCAACGTGAAACTCTATACCCAACAAAAGATCAGGGCAGCAATTTGTTAGATGCCATTCCAGATAGTAAATTCTGAATTTTTGACTATATATATATATATATATATATATATATAATGCCCACTTTCTACCTTTTGACATAGACTCATCCAAAACTGGAGAATAGAGAACCCAAGCAAAGAATTGTTTCAATTTCTATTTGTGAAGGCCACGGGAATAAAAGAATTCCCTAGATCAGTGTTTCTCAACCTTCCTAACACTGCGACCCCTTAATATAGTTCCTCATGTTGTGGTGACCGCAACCATAAAATTATTTTTGTTGCTCCTTCATAACTGTAATTTTGCTACTGTTATGAATCGTAATGTAAATATCTGATATGCAGGATGTATTTTCATTCACTGGCCCAAATTTGGCACAAATACCCCATATGTCTGAAGTTTAATACTGATGAGGTTGGGGGTACTGAGTTTGTCCTTTGGGAGTTGTAGTTTCTGGTATTTATAGTTCACCTACAATCAAAGAGCATTCTGAACAATGGAATTGAACCAAACTTGGCACACAGAACTCCCATGACCAACAAAACAATACTAGAAGAGTTTGGTGGGCATTGACCTTGAGTTTTGGAGTTGTAGTTCACCTACCTCCAGAGAGCACTGTGGACAAACAATGATGGAGCCAGACCAAAAAAAAGGCAGGAATACTCAATATGCCCAAATATGAACACTGGTGAAGTTTGGTGAAAATAGACCTTGACATTTGAGAGTTGCTGGGATTTATAGTTCACCTACAATCAAAGAGCATTCTGAACCCCACCAACGATAGAAATGGGCAAAACTTCCCACACAGAACACGCATGACTAACATAAAATACTGTGTTTTCTTATGGTCTTTTCTTTTTTTTTTCTTTTTTTTTCTTCTTTTTTCTTTTTTTTTTCTTTTTCTTTTTAATCTGTGTGTTTGTTTTGCTCTGTTAGAATAGTAATATAATGGTATGGTTGCTGATGACACGATAAATAAATGGTCTTTGGCGACTCCTCTGACACCCCTCATTATCCCCCCCCCAGGGGTGCTGACCCTCAGATTAAGGAACGCTGCCCTAGATCATTGCCCTGACCCACTTTATTGCCTTCTGCAGTACAATAGGCCCTCCACATTTGCAGGTTTGACTTTTGTGGATTTGATTATTTGCAGAATTGATCTAAATGTTCTAAGACTCTCTGAGTTCTCCAGTGTGACTCTGTGGTCAACATCTGGTGGACATTTACAATAAGTGTTTTGCTAGAGATAGAAAAGTGGTCTCTCTGTATAATAATGTTATTGAGAGATACTCATGCTTACAGAGGTCCTGTGCCTCTAACCACAATACTCACGCACCCACTGCTACCATGTCCTTTCTCGTTGCTTTTTCTGTTCCTACCCAGAAAATTCTGTGACCTTCTTCTGTCCCTATCTCTGAGGGCATAATCCTGAAGCTAAATCAAACTGAGGTCAAAGTAGGGATAGCCAAAGACATTTGGGTTCCTGAGGCAGAGCGGCAAATAGCATCTCTCTCACTGTCCCGGCTCCTACTGAAGTCAAAGTGCATAGTACTCAAGGCTGATCTTAGCACTTGTGGCGAGTGCCTTTCCCTGGATGTGAGAAATACATTGAAACAGCAAGCATTTTTGCCCTTTCATGACACTCAAGATGAATAGGCCAATATGGAACACCTTGGTCTGCAAACAACAGGGATTGCCCTGCTGGGTTTTTGGCATCTCCTGGGTAGGAAGGAACCTGCCTACTGAATTGCTTCATTCAGTCATGCAGCTTATAAAAGAAATGGCACAGTTGGGACAGGATTTATTGTTAGCTTAACCCTAATGCAAATTGCAATGGCCAATTGTGTCCTCTTGTTTGTATTTATAGCCATATCGATAAACACAACAGAGACAGTGTTCCTAATCCATCACTTGAAATTTCTCTGAGAACACAGACAGTTAGAGAGATTTGCAATGTTCTAACTTTACAGTTTCCTTACAAAGTTGGTGTCAAATAAAATTAAAGAACCCTCCATCTTAGAAAAGTAGGCCAGGCCTCCTGCTTGTAACAAAAGCTGGAATACACAGCGGACATCTGTTTGGAGTTAAATCAAAGACTTATATTTATAGGTGCCCTGGTTGCAGTTCCCACTGTTATAATTTTGGAAGGATAGTCCAGTGAAATTACACACAGATATATGCTAAATAAGGGATGAGCAAAGGGTGGTCATGGGCCACATACAACTCCCCAGGCTGTTTTGGTGCCTCCAAAGGGTCCCTAGTCTGTCACACAGGCACACATACCCCAAAATGGTTCAATTTAGCCCCAAAAGGCCAATAACATCCATCTCTTCATTAAATCTCTGGCCAAATAACTAACTGCAGCCCCTTAGACTGCTATAACCATATTTGCTAGGAAAAGGTTGCAGGGAAAATGGAGGCTGCAATAATTAGAGTGTCCTAGCCTTTAGTAGTTGCCAAATCCTGCCTTGTAAAGACTATCCCACAAAGCCAAATGATATACTGCATTATAAGGTATTCTGCAAATGGTGAGGAAATGTGGACTACCATTTCATAGATTGGTGTTATTCTTTTCAGATGTCATTCCATCTAGCACAGCCCTTGTGATTTGTGGGAGATGGAGCCATTGTTGTAGTTCTTTATATCTTTGAATAGGAGTAGTTGAATCTGTCTGCTTTGATTTCTCTTCTTCTTCTTCTTCTTCTTCTTCTTTTACAATTTTGAATTCCATTTTCTCTGAACTTGGCAAATTTTCCAAACTTAAATTTAGTTTTTCCAAACTTTTGAACACTTTAATCGTTTCCATCAAAATGTATTTATATAATTAGATGTATTTGTCCAGGTGAATGCATTTTGTACACTGTTTTGCCTCACATATATATATATTTTACAGGCAATGTCCTGACATGAGGCATTTTAAAACACTATTTTTACCAATATTTGCATTTTTGTGTGTCTCTTTCCCATAATACAGTGGTTCCTGACTTTCTTTTTTTACCAGGGAACACTTGACCAGGGACCACTCCCCAACATTAGTACCAAAAGGATTACAAATTAGTTTTTGGTCAACTTTAGATTTGGTTTGGTTATGTGAGGTTTCATGAAAACTGCATTAGATAGACCACATCAGCTCTAGTTTCTGATACAGAACATATGCCATCCAGTAGTCGCCATCAACTCACCCACAGACCATATTTAATCTGATGTGCTAATAGCAATATTTGGTGGGTAGGCAGCCACTCCCCTCCCAACATCCCCATTGCCTTGGCACTATAAGAGGGTTTCATGAAACCAGCTGCTCTTGTTGCCACATGGTTTTGAAGCAACGGTGTAGTAATGGTGAGACTGCGGATCATGTAGGCCCATTCTACATCCTGGTGCAGTTTGGAGGAGGATGGACCATGGTTGATGGGACTTGAAGTACCTTCACTCACTTTCTGAGACCACTGCAACCCTCATCCAATTACCAATATAGACCAAACTTAGAATCATAGACTCATAGAATCATAGAGTTGGAAGAGACCTCATGGGCCATCCAGTCCAACCCCCTGCCAAGAAGCAGGAATATTGCATTCAAAGCACCCCTGACAGATGGCCATCCAGCCTCTGTTTAAAAGCTTCCAAAGAAGGAGCCTCCACCACACTCCGGGGCAGAGAGTTCCACTGCTGAACAGCTCTCACAGTCAGGAAGTTCTTTCTAATGTTCAGATAGAATCTCCTTTCTTGTAGTTTGAAGCCATTGTTCTGTGTCCTAGTCTCCAGGGAAGCAGAAAACAAGCTTGCTCCCTCCTCCCTGTGACTTCCTCTCACATATTTATGCATGGCTATCATATCTCCTCTCAGCCTTCTCTTCTTCAGGCTAAACATGGCCAGCTCTTTTAGCCGCTCTTCATAGGGTTTGTTCTCCAGATCAATTCTACATCCTGGTGCTGTTTGGAGGAGGATGGACCATGGATAATGGGACTCACGGTACCTTCACTCACTTCCTGAAACCACTGTGACCCTCAGACCAAACCTGGCATACAGAGCTACCATGACCCACTCTAAATCCCGTTGTGGTTTGAAGGAAGATAGACTATGGATGATGGGACTTGCAGTTCCATCACTCACTTCCTGAGACCATTGCGACCCACACCAGTGAATGACCAAGACCAAATTAGGCACCCAGAGCCCCCGTGACCCATTCTACATCTTGGTGCAGTTTGGAGGAGGATGGACTATGGATGATGGGACTTGCATATGAGAGCTATAGTTCACCTGCACCCACTGAACCCAGCCAACATTGAATCTAGATTAAACTTGGAGCACAGACAAACAATGCCTTTCTCAAATAACCCAGGCACTGCTGGGTCCCCAAACTAATATAATCTCTGAGAAAAAGAATTTGAAGAAGTATACATTTCGAGGTAAGACGTGCAAAACTTAGTTTTTAGTGTGAATAAAAGGACATACATTGTGTGTTTGTGTCTTCAAGTTTCCTGACACCATTGATTTCATATGTTTCTCTTAGGCAAGAAATTCTGAGGGATGATTTTTGTCAAATACGAAACAATCTCAAGCTCTTCTTTATGGCAAAAATTAATATAGCCTTCCAATATATGTATCCCCTCTTACAAAGTCTCACTCGTGAAGAATATTGAGCTTTTGTTTATTTATTTCATTTCTACCCTGCCTTTCTCAACCCTGGAGGGGACTCTAGGCTTTTCTTCTTGTGACATCATCCATGATATCAAAATGTCCAAATATGCATTGAGGTTAGGCAATCTCCATGCCAACAACAGGCACCGATAAAACCTCTGCAAACAGATCATTGTTGGTGTAACTGTGCTGAAAAAATGACATTTATATTTGCTTTCATAATCTTGAGCCTTGTGAGGAGTTATCAGCAGTCTTGGCAGCTATTTCTAATCTTTTTTTAAAAAAATCAATAAATACTTACAAATGAACCTTGATATCTAATTTACTTTTGCACTGCTTAAGTTTGATGCGGTGGGGGAGAGGAATCTCTCTTCCAGATTCTTTTGAAACTACATGGGGCACCGTTTACCTTCTTGGCGAAGTGGTACCTTTTGATCAATTTACATGTGCATGTTTTGAACTGCTAGGTTGGCAGGAGCTGGGGCTAACAGCAGGAGCTCACCCCATTCCACAGATTTGAACCGCCAACCTTCCAGTCAGCAAGTTCAGCAGCTCAGCAGTTTAACCCATTGCACCACCACAGCCCCTTTTTATCTGTTAAGAAGATCCATTTTATACGTGTTCAGATTTAGAGTGCATCTACACTGCAGAAGTAATGCAGTTTGGCACCAAAAGAATTAACTCTCCCAAGGTTTAAAACTGACTCGATTTCTAATAAGCTGTGGAGAACACCCATTCTAGGACTAAGTTTTTTCAATTTACTGCAATGTCTTGGTTTTTAAGTGTGTCAAATTAATGACGAATCGTCTTGGATTCACACTTTAAAAATAATGCAGCAGTAATTTCCAAGCAAAATGTCTCCCTCTCAAATAATTGATGCACATTTATGACCCCCTCTTGAGCAGAACAAGGCTTTTCTTCTGGGAATCTATTTTTAATGGTGGAGGATGGCATAGGAATACCAGTCTAATTTAATTAAGACTTATCTCAGCTGAAGTATAATCGATACTTAACCATTACCTCTGAGGCTTCAGTGTCTTTACTGTCTTTCCATAGAAAGGCAATTGGGGCTTTTCAGGCATTTGGGACTTCTTATTACATTGCAGTTCTATCACAAACCTTATGAAGGCACTAACAGGACTCCTTCCCATTGATTTCATGGCTAGATTTTTTAATTTATTTATTTATTGTGTCAGAAGCGAACCAAAACAGTGGCTAGATGCCTGGATTTGACATCAGAGCAAATGGCTTCGCAAGCATGGCTCTGCTGGGACAGTGCTTGGCAAAGAAGGCACTAGAGATACTTTAGTAACCCCAAAGAGACAGACACAGTTTATTTCGCATTTTCAACAGTGAGAGTGCCAACCTATCCCCTCACTATTGGTTTCATTCATTGCTAAGCAGCAGGTGGTGTCCCTGAAGAGGAGAAAAAATGGTCCCTGTCTCAATTTGGCTAGAGGAAAAGTGTGCAATACAATGCCAGTAAAGGGTATTATTAGTAGCTATAGAGCTAAGATGGGGGTTCATGGCAGCTTCAGAACAGAATATTCTGAATTAAAACTGGATTTTTTTTACTGGTGTAGACCAAAGCTTCTTAAACAGTGGCTCACAAACCCAAGTCGGGTCCCCGTTCTGGATGCCACCCATTTACACAAATCTGTTAGCAACAATGTGCAGCATTTACAGTGACATTTGCAGAAAATGCTTCTGCTCTACTCCCCTAAAAGAAAAATCAGCCTGTTTAGCAAGTCTTGCTTATTTATTATCCATAAATGTTTGGCTTATATACCTATTTTATATATCTGGGTCATGCAAAACATGTCTTGGGTAAAAAGGGGCCGCAAGTGAGAAACGTTTAAGAAGTCGTAATATAGACAATCCCTAAGACTGACCACCTTGAGTCACCTTCGGGCTGAGAAGGGCAGTCTATAAATACAGTAAATAAATAAATAAATAAAATTACCTGGCCCAACTTACCTGCCCGAACAAATCTCCCCTTACTAACCTGCGAAGACTTTAAGATCATCTGGAGAGGCCCTGCTCTCGGTCCCGCCATCATTAAAAGTACGGCTGGCGGGGACGAGAGACGGGGCCTTCTCAGTGGTGGCCCCTCAGCTATGGAACGCCCTTCCTAGGGAGATTAGATCGGCTTCTTTGCTCCTATCATTTCGGAAGAATCTTAAGATATGGCTATTTGACCAGGCATTTGCGAATACTGAGTAACCGATATAATAACGGAACAACTACATGACGGGACTGGACATTGTTTTAATGAGCATCAATTGAAGCATGTTTTATTATAATGTGATGATTTTATTGCTGTTGATCTTTTATATTGTATATTGTATTTATGTTTTTGATGGCATTGAATTTTTGCCTTGTAAACCACTCCGAATTGCCAGAAGGCTGAGAGGGGTGGTATATAAATATACCAAATAAATAAATAAGACATTGCAGCACATAGTCAACTTTGGCTGCTTCTCCACAGCCAATTACTGTATATACTCAAGTATAAGCCAACCCGAATATAAGCTGAGCCACCTAATTTGACCACAGAAAAATTGGGAAAACATATTGACTCGAGTATAAGGCGAGGGTGGGAAATGCAGCAGCTACAGGTAAATTTCAAAATAAAAATGGATACCAATAAAATTACATTAATTGAGGCATCAGTAGTTCAATGTTTTTGAATATTTATATAAAACTGTACTTTAAGATAAGACTGTCCAACTCTGATTAAACCATTATTCTAACCTTCTTCTATGTAAATGTGCTTACATATACTTCCAATAATAATAGAGTAAAATAATGGAAATGTAATAATAACAGTAATAATAAAGTAAAATAATAAATGTAATAATAGAGTAAAATAATAAATGTAATAAAAGCAATAATAATAAAGTTCAATTATAAATGTAATAGCAACAATAATAAATAGAGTAAAATAATAAATAACCTTGACTCAAGTATAAGCCAAGGGGAGCTTTTTCAGTCTAAAAACTAGGCTGAAAAACTAGGCTTATACTCGAGTATATACAGCAATCCAGATTGGAATATGGATTAAAGAGATCCAGTTGGCTTCAGAGCACCTGCATAGGCACTTAATGAACCAGATGGAAGCTGAGACAGTGGCCACAAATATCCCCTGAATGCGGATCAAGCCAATCCATGGTTTTCCACCACCACCTACTTGGAGAGATATGCTGGTAAAAAACAGTTTCTCAGCACCGTAGTAGAGCACAGCAAGGAAAGAATCGGCAATCAAACATTTTCAATGGAATGCAATGGTTTTCTTCCCAAGGGAAGTTGTTTACCTTCTGGCTGAGCTGTGTATCTGTTTTTTCACTCCAATTACTGCAGTGCTAGCCCTGTCTTGTCTACATGAGCACTCTGCATTTGTCATTCAGCTTCATCCTGTATGCAGTATTAATACACAGGAAAGCTTTGGCAGATTTTATGGCTTGATCTAGAATTTTCAGTGAATTTTTTTCACCATACTATCTTAGAGATCACATTTGGGGGCAGAGGGGTCATTTTTTAGACACCTTGATCTTGAGCAGCTTCAGCAGATTCAAGAACTTGCAGGTCCTTCTTACACATGCAAGACATATGAGTTGTGCAGTGGGGATTCTGGGGGTTTTATGACATATTTGATATTAACTTCAGTGATGTAGAGCAGAGAACATTATAAGCATATCCTCCTAGCATATAAAATATTTTCCTAATAGTCTGATGATATAGAAGTCCCAGGATCGAAGCTTAGAAAAGTTCATTTTACCAGTTTCAGAATTCTCCAGCCACTTAATCTTGTGAAGGAAATATGGCTCAACTAGAGTATACTTTTTTCCTGCCTGGTTGGATCAAATGATAAGCTTTGTAGAATTAATGAAGTCAGGCCCGTAGCCAGGATTTCGTTTCGGGGGGGGGCTGAATTTTTTTCAGGGGGGGTTTCGGGGGGGGCTGAGTTTCGGGGGGGCTGAGTCTGAGTGAAAGAGGGTCTAGCCTAGCAAACCTTTTGTATCATTACCAATACCCCCATGCATATGGGATATATTGAGTATGGTGATCAGATCATGATATGAATAAACATAACAGTTTAAATAATGCACCAGTAAGACCTTTTTGCGAACCACCATGAGAATTTCGGGGGGGGGGGCTGAAGCCCCTCAACCCCCCCCCCCCCCCCCCCCCCCGGTTACATGCCTGAATGAAGTTTGATTCCACTTTAACTCCCATGGTTCAATTCTATGGAATCACTGGAGCTATAGCTTTAGCTTTCTGTGCCAAAGAGTGCTGAGGCTTCCCTATTCCATAGCATTGAGCCATTACAGTAAAAGTTGTGTCAAACTGCATTAACTCTACAGTGCAGATGCACTCTAAGATGTTGACACATACAGTACTATATATTTGAGCCACAATTCCCAGAACGTTCCAGCCAATACGGTGACTAGATGCACTCTAAGATGTTGACACATACAGTACTATATATTTGAGCCACAATTCCCAGAACGTTCCAGCCAATACGGTGACTGCCTTGTTCACTGTGGGTTCTGAGAAATGTAGTCCCAAAAGCAACTTTTCTTCACTTTGCTGAGTCCAGTGCTTCACAGCCACCAGAGATCCAACAACTCCTGATAATATGTCTACCAAAGATAAAATTCTGACTTTCGGGGCTCTTCATTCAGGTTTCAGAGTTCCTAACAATTCTCTTCCTTTTAATATTAATCTAAACACTGTAGAACTTGTTCCCAATAACTGGGGGAAACAAATTCTGGGGCTAAGATGTAACCATCCATATCAAATCCTGGTTAAAATGAAACTTGCAGCTTGATCTGCCCGTGAGACCATACTGACAGTGCTTTTCTTCTGCACCAACACACACAGCATGCCCGCTAGTGAAGCTAATAAGTCCTTAATAACTGGAACATTAAGAGATTTGTGTTCATTAGCATTGATGCACCATTGGGTTCTATTGGTGGTTGCATATCAAGCTGCTAAAATGAGTCTAAGGATTCCAAATGTGGATTGTAAAATTGCTGAAAGCAGACACAGTAAACTGGTTAAGGGAACGAAAACAGCGTCTTGAGTTCCTTGGCTGCTATCTTTGAATTCCATCCATAAGTAATGAATCCAGGGGCAAATAATAATTATCTACTCCTAGTTATGTAAAAAATAGTGACTTTGGCCAGAACGAAAAGCATTAGGTTTTTAAAACAGCAGCCAAAAAAGCACTTCTATTTATGAATTCAATATATATTGAGCATAATTAGCATACATTAGTTAGCATTAGATTTGTCTTGTTTTTCATTGTAAGTAATGGGTTTTGCATGATGCCATATACTGATCTGTTTAATAAACTAAGGAATAATATTCAAATAGCTTCTGTTTACTTTCGCAGCAAGAACAGAAAGTATTTGCTATCCTTCCTAATTTGGTGTCACCTGCAAACTTAATAAGTATGCCTTCTAAACCTTCATCTAAGTCATTAATAAAGATGTTGGACAGAACTAAGCTCAGGACTGAACCTTGCGGAACTCCACTAGTTCTTTCCAGGATGAAGAGGAAGCATTGGTGAGCACCCTTTGGGTTTGGTTGCTTAACCAATTACAGATCCACCGAATAGTAGTATTGCCTAGCCCACATTTGACTAGTTTGCTTGCAAGAAGGTCATGGGAGACTTTGTTGAAGGCCTTACTGAAATCAAGATATGCTACATCCATAGCATTCCCTGCATCTACTAAGCTTGTAATCCTATTGAAAAAAAAGAGATCACATTAGTCTGGCATGACTTGTTTTTGAGAAATCCATGTTGACTTTTAGCAATCACAGCATTGTCGAAGGCTTCCATGGCTGGAATCACTGGGTTGTTGTAGGTTTTTCGGGCTATATGGCCATATTCTAGAAGCATTATCTCCTGATGTTTTCCCTGGACATTCCACAGATATATAAACCCAGATTTCCTAGTTCCAACAGACCTCACAACCTCTGAGGATGTATACCATAAATGCAGGCAAAATGTCAGGAGAGAATGCTTCTAGAACATGGCCATATAGCCAGGGGTGGTTCAACCCATTACTTACCATTGCTTACCATTGAAAATTACCTAGGGCCGCCTCTACATATAGCCCGAAAAACCTACAACAACCCAATCACAGCATTCTTTTCCAAGTGATTGCAGACTGCCTCCTTAATGATGAGTTCTAGAATTTTTCCGGCTATTGATATCAGGACAGTTATTGTTTGGGTCTTCTTTTCTCCCCTTCTTGAAGTTAGGGAAAACATTTGCCCTCCTCTAGTCTGCTGGGACTTAGCATGTTCTCCAATAATTCTCAAAGATTCTTGCCAGTGGTCCTGAAATGACTTCTGCTCATTTCGTCATTAATCCAGTAGTGCTGTGATGTAGTGACTAGTATATTAGATGAGAATTGGAAACACCCGGACTCAGATCTCTTCTGAACCATGAAGTACACTGGGCGACCTTTTGGCCTCTTTCAGGCTATAACCTAGGTCCCTTCCACACGGTTGAATAAAATACCACATTTTCTGCTTTGAACTGGAAGATATGGTAGTGTGGACTCAGATAACCCAGTTCAAAGAAAATTTTGTGGAATTTGATATTCTGGGTTATATGTCTGTGTGGAAGGTCACCTAGACATATAATGCAGGTTGTGCAATATCATGCCTTTTTTCAGAGGGAATGCTGCTTCTGTGTATCAGTTGTTGGGGAATGATACCCCAACAACTGATACACAGAGAAAATTGAATGTTTGAAAGGCATCTAAAATAAAGGAAGAGCAGAAAATTGACTGGGCCTTCCCTGCCAAACTGGAATAGTTGGATGAGTAACATATAGACTTAATGGTGTAACACTATAAAATGTTGACCATTTCTGCTACCTTGGCAGCCACCTCTCAAAGTCAATATCGACACCGAAATACAACACCGTCTGAGCTCTGCGATTGCAGCATTTTTCCAATTGAAGCAGAGAGTGTTTGACGACCGTAGCGATACCAAGATGCTTGTTTATAAAGCTATTGTCCTCCCAACTCTGCTGTATGCCTGCGAGACATGGACTGTCTACAGATGTCACATGCAACTCCTGGAATGATTCCATCAGCACTGCCTCCGGAAAATCCTGCAAATCTCTTGGGAAGACAACTGGACAAATGTCAGCATGCTGGAAGAAACAAAGACCACCAGCATTGAAGTGATGGTACTCCACCATCAACTCCGCTAGACTGGTTACATTGTCCGGATGCCTGACCACCATCTCCCAAAGCAGTTGCTCTACTCCGAACTCAAAAATGGAAAATGGAATGTTGGCAGGGAGGAAAAGAGATTTAAAGGTTATTTTGAGGTTATGCCCACCTCAAAAACTCTGGCATAGACACTAAGAACTGGGAAGCCCTGGTCTGTGAGTGCTCCAGCTGGAGGTCAGCTGTGACCAGCAGTGCTGAAGAATTTGAAGAGGCATGAATGGAGGGCGAAAGAGAGAAACGTGCCAAGAGGAAGGCATGTCAAGCCAACCCCAATCGGGACCACCTTCCACCTAGAAACCAATGCCTCACTGCAGGAGACAATGCAGATCAAGAATAGGGCTCCATAGTCACCTACGGACCCACCCTGGAGGATTATCCTACTCGGACAATGAGGGATCACCTAAGTAAGTAAGATATAGGCTGCATGTTAAAAATCCCATGATCTTGTTATAGAGCTCAAGCACACCTAAATACTCCCCCACCTTGTTTTTACGGGACTGCAAGAACAAATTACCCAATAAATGGATAGGAGTACAACTGTTTTTAAATTCTATAACTCGCTCTAGGAGGAATTTCTCTAGCCAGTCTTCTTAAGGCCTTTGATAACAATGCATGTTGGCAACAGTTGCTATCATTCTTTCCCCGTTGTCTTTATTTCTCATTCTGTGCAACTTCTCAAAGCTTTTCAAGAACTGAACTGTTCTTTGTGCAAGTAGCATAGAGAGTCTTCTGGTTGAATAGAAGCTATACTCAAATGTTTTATTTTTAATCACAAAGAATTCTGCAACTATTCAGACTCCTGGATCAAAAAGACTATTCAAATGAAAACCCAGAGATGTATATTGTGATTTTTTGTTACAGGTTGCCAATTGTTCTCAAAGCAATGGACAAGCATTCCTTATTTTGTTTTTGGAAAAAATAGTTGCAAGAGTTATTGTGTTTGTAAAACAATACAACAACTGAGACAGCTCAGCGACGAATGAAGAATGATTTCTTACAAGGCTTTGGAAGGATCATAGGCAAAATGTAAAACTTGTACGTACAGCCAACAGCACACTTTCATCTTTGACTGTCACAGAACAAAACAAGACACATTTCTCAAGATGCTTAGAAGATGTCTGTTTTGTTCGAAGAAAAGCCCAATGTGGTCCAAAATTTCACTTTGCAGGTTTCTCTTTTAAATTCACATATCTAGTAAATGGTGCAAGAGTTCCTGGTTCATAAATTTCTGGTGTTTGAATCTTAGCAGCTCCCCCAAAAAGAATAAGAATAAAAAACAGTCTGAAAGTAATAAGTTGAGTGTTCAATGAATGAAAAAATCATCTGAAGAGGTGTCCCCAGTTTCCTCTGTAGATTCCATTGAATGCTTTTGTTTTGCTTCTTTTTTCTACAGCCAATGCAAAATGCTCTGTCTATCTACAAGGAGTGCAAAATATCAAGCTGCTATCTGGTGTGTGCTTTAAAAACCACATATCCCTGACATTATACCAATTGCACTTTTATCAATTTGCTTTCAAATTTAATTCAAGATGCTGGGTTTGCCAAAAAAAATCTCTACATGATAGGAATCATGATATCCTCCACTATCATTCTGGCCAGAATTTGATATTTTCAGTGAAGCACTTGAAGGTTTCTATACTCTCCTGATTTAGTTGCTAAGGGTCCTTCCACACAGCCATATAACCCAGAATATCAAGGCAGTTAATCCACAATATCTGCTTTAAACTGGTTTATCTGAGTCTACACTGCCATATAATCCTGTTCAATGTGGGTTTTATACAGCTATGTGGAAGGGGCGTTAGGGGGCTTCCAGACAGGCCCTATATCCCAAGATCTGATGTCTGCACTGTCAGATAATCTGGGATAAACAGAAAAACTGGGATCAGATCCTGGGATATAGGGCCTGCTCAGAAGGGCTCGTGGATACCTTAAATCAGAGCTTTCCAAACATTTCATGTTTATAATGTGCACTTTGGACATGCAACATTTCACAACAAGGTAATTCAGATTTACCGAGGTTAAACCAGCCTCTTATAAGAGATAGGGACACATATGTAAACTGTAATAATGAAATATTTGGGGATATAACACAACTTCCAGTTTCCCTGTCCAAACGTATCTCCCTCTATGAACCACCTTAGAGGTGAAGATCACCTGGGGAGGCCCTGCTCTCAGTCCTGCCTCCTTCGCAGATGTGGTTGGTGGGGACAAGAGACAGAGCCTTCTCAGTGGTGGCCCCTCGGCTGTGGAACTCCGTCCCCAGTGAAATCAGATCAGCTCTCTCCCTCCTGACCTTCAGAAAGACCCTCAGTGGCTGAGGGGGGAAAGGAAAGGGCCTGAGGCTGTTAGGAATTGTGGGAGTTGAAGTCCAAAACACCTGGAGGGCCAAAGTTTGCCCATGCCTGGTGTAGAGTCATGCATGAAACTTGTATTCCATCTAAAAGACCATTGCATTAATAACATATGGGAGAATGGGACATAAAGAGAACACCTGGTTGAGCAGTATTTTCCAACAGCGCTTAAAATTGTTTTGATTTGATTTTAAAGAATGATTTATCTGCATTTACCTGGTTGGATATCCAGATTTATTATTTAAGAGGTAATAAGGCAAACTATGTGATAAATCAGATCATTTTTTCTTCTCTAGTGCACAAATGCCTATGGCACATTTAACTTCTACCTTTAAGGGTGATAGGAAGCCATCTTCTACTAATATTGTCAATTCCAACTGATAGTGACTCTCCACACAAAAAAATTCTTGGCCCTTCAAAGGAATCATTGCTGCTACCTCTTAATCTTCCATCTGCCTGGTGGGTTCTCATTCTAGCCTTGCTATCAAAATCAAATGAAATCAACTATGTTTGGACACAATGGTAACATGTATATAGAAGCACCCAAGTGCAGAAAATGATGTTAAAACTGCTGGAGCAAAATGGTGCCAACATTTCAACCTGACATGGCAGCAAACTACTGTCAGAAAGTTCTGAATTCAGTATAGATACTAGCAAAATAGGACAAAATTGGCACAGGCCCACACGTTCCCACTCATTGCTTTCTTGTTCTGGTAAGGATCCTTGCTTGGATATGAAATGTACAGAAAGAAAAGTGGGCGAAGTGCACCAATTATAGGCTAAAAATAAGAGGAGGAGGAGGAGATCAACTCCTCCCATACGTTTCAATGTTTAGCAACTACATGCCACCCTTTATCTCTCTTCTGCACACATACACTTTGTATTAAGACTTGAGAAATTCCAGTTATGTTTTCATTGCCTCTAAGCTGTGCCATAATGAGACATTCTGCTATGAAGCATTAAGGCTAAGTCAGCTAGACACAACAAGAAGAGGAACAAAATTCATGGTTGCCAACCATGGGTGAAAATGATGCTTGATGAGTTTCAAAAAGAGTTGGAAGAGAGTCCAAGGGCCATCCAGTCCAACCCCTTTCTGCCATGCAGGAGTACATAATCAAAACACTCCTGATAGAAGGCCATCTATGCTTAGTGTAAAACCCTCCAGGGAAGGAAGCTACCACATCGTGTATCTACTACTGAACAGCTTTTACTGTCTGGAATATCTTCCTAATATTTAGTTGGGGTCACTTTTCCTATAGTTTGAATCTATTGCTCTGTATCCTTGTCTGGTGCAGTAGAAAACAAGTTTGCACCATTTTCACTATGATATCCTTTAAAATGTCCCCTCTTAATTTTCTCTTCTCCTGGCAACCCATACTCAGCTCTAGGTTATGCAGACACCACTATGCCTACCTAACCACAACTATAGGGTCCCAGTAAATAGGGCTCCATCCCCAAACCCATCAGGAACAGCTGGAATTCCAGGATATTTGTTTCAAAAATGGAAACCCAAACTACAATTGCCACAACAAATGCCTACTTCATTATAGTAATTCTATATTATGGGATTGTGAGGCTCTCACAGCAAGACAGAAGCATCTGATGATGTCCAGTCACAGTGCACAGTCTGATCAAAGTAAACAAGATCAATGTCGAAGCATTTTTCCACAGAGGGAAGAAGAAAACTGGGTATTAGAAAGCTCCAGATAAAAACTGCTAGTTGTGACCACTAGGACCATATTGGAAGGTATGGGGAACTAAAGGTCAATGAAACTTTAAATAGACTGACAATGTAACAATTCCATTCAGCTTGGATCCCAGCCTTGGAAATAGGTGGCTTGTACATTTGAGATAGAGAGAGAGAGGTGAGCTGTCTGATCTGGTAAAAGTCATTATTATTATTATTATTATTATTATTATTATTATTATTATTATTATTCTTACTCGCCTCTCCACGTGACTTGAGGTGGATTATGGCACATATGATTTTTGTATGTTCAAATTCTGCAAGCATGAGATTCTGCTGGGAACCTATCCTCAAAATGAGAGGTCAGCCGCAAGGAATAACATACGATGCTTTACTTCCCCTGAGGAAGTAGCCAATACCCTATCCCTTGTTATTAGTGTGCTCTCAAAGTAATGTATGAACTCATATGTATTATAGTACCTGCATATACTTGGCAGTAGGGACCCTTAAGCAGACTGGGCATGAAACACATACATACACAAAGAGCTGTTCAAAGTGGGATTTTATTTTACATTTCAGATACAAAATATATCCATTTCCACTAGAGAATAGCAAGTATTATGAAAAAACCTTATAAATGGCAAACAATAAATTGGTAACACACAAAAACAGCTATTTAATATAACACAGTTACTTCGGCATGGGAAACTATTAACTTAGAAGCAAATATGAAAAGCTCAGAGGATTCTAATATCCAGTGTGTTATTGTAAGGCCTGGAGTTCTGTAAAGGGCTGGATTCTGAATGCCAGAGGTTGCAATGGTTAGGACAAAGCAATCTGAGGTTTAGCTGTTTTTCTGCTGTCCTGGAGACTAGGACACGGAACAATGGCTTCAGACTACAAGAAAGGAGATTCCATCTGAACATTAGGAAGAACCTGACTGTGAGAGCTGTTCAACAGTGGAACTCTCTGTCCCAGAGTGTGGTGGATGCTCTTTCTTTGGAGGCTTTTCAACAGAGCCTGGATGGCCATCTGTTGGGGGTGCTTTGAATGCAATTTTCCTGCTTCTTGGCAGGGGGTTGGACTGGATGGCCCATGAGGTCTCTTCCAACTCTATGATTCTATGAGTCTGCATTGAATCCTGTTCTTATTTAAGCTTTGTGTATATTAGGCATACTTGTATTTTTCAATAGGGCAGTGAGTAGAAATAAAACTAGAAATAAAACCTTGGGTAGGTGGCACAACAGGTCACAACACAGAGAGACAGTGGTAGGTGAGGGCAGAGAAACCAACCAGTAGATTTATGTAAGAAATGATGAAGGCAAAGGAGATCAATTATGACAAGAATGAAAATGACAACTGATGCCTTCAAGTGTCAATGGGGCAACATTGGCACTAGAGGCACCAGGCCCACTTCAGGTTTTAGTGCAAATCTTACAGAAGCTATCCAAGGACATCAACCTATTTTAGGGACAGCTTCAGCACCAGATCTTTACAGTTCGGTCTAAAACCCATAATATATCTGTCATCTCACTGATATCAGAGCTATCAGCACCATTGAAGAATTCTGTACACAACCAATTAAGTTAAGAGTCCTTGTATGCTTGGTTTTGAGAACCTTTTTTTCAGATATTTGATAAACCTGCTGCCATCACATTCTGCATTCACATTCTTCTTTTCTTTCCTTTAATCTGTGGGTAATTTCCTACAGCAGACAAATCTGGGAAATTATTACTTTTGCTAGAGTCTCATTACTGCCTCTTGATTCTTTTTCTGGTTAAACTTCATGCCATTATGTAAAATACCATGAGCAAGCGACAGCTGATTTCCTTAATCCCCTTCAGGCAGAGTCTCTCATATACATCAACTAAAATTTGTGGCGTGGCAGAGAACACAAGAGGCAGTTAAGTTAGGATTTGCCTCCTTTATCATTTGGAGGACAATGAGGGAATTATGTGTCTTGCTTTTATGTGCCTTGTGGAGTTTTATGCACACAGACAAGAAATGACAAAGTTGCCTCCCCTTCCTCACTACTTTAATGCAGTTTTCCAAGGGACAAACCTTTCTATGATGGCGACTATCTCAGAAGAGAGGCGAGGGAAGCAGACTATATCTAGTTGGTGAGTGCTATCATAGCCAGTACACGGAAGGCCGTGTACTGGCTAATCCCATGGGGCACACTATGGTGGGATACCAGAGTTATAGAATCATAGAGTTGGAAGGAACTCTATGAGCCATCATATCCACCCCAAAATATGTTCTCCTGTAACTTAAAGACATTAGATCTAGTTCTGTAGGTTTGTTCTTAAGTTGAATTGGTGTGTGTGTGTGTGTAAAGCTTTCGATAGCATAGGGAAGGGTTAACACCCCTGTGGTGTTTGTTTTGCTGTCTGTGCCCTTGTTCAGAAGATTTCGCCTCACTTTCTATCCCTGTGATAATTGGATTTTGAAAAACTTGGCATGTTGTGAAAAGAAGGATTGGTGAGAAAGCTTCCGTGGAGACCCCTTTCCCCCATGATAACCCTTTCAGGAGTGAGTTTATCTTCCTAGGAGTAGATTTCTCACACTTCGTGTTGTCTCTCCTCCGTTCTTAACTATGAGTCTGCCTGTATATCATCCCTCGTTCTTATCTATGTTAGGACTTGAAAAAGAATGCCATGATATGGTAGGTTAACTGGAGAGAGATGTGTCAGCAGCCGATTGGATGAGTGTGTCAGGGGGCAGGGTTCTAATTGGCTGCTGCCTCTGGCTGGCTGCTGAGACCAAAGGTTCTAACTGTCATCTCTGCCATTTGTTCTCACTTTGGACAGTGAAGAGAAAGTGTTGGCTGCTAACTATCTGCTAACTATCTTAAAGACTGATCATTTTAAGGCATGATGCTTATTTTAAAGACTATTTTAAAATACTATTTTATTCCTCTATTCCCTGCTTGAATTCAAAGAGACCGATGTATATATTGTTATCTTGTTTGAACCTTTGAAGTAAAGATACTGTTACTTGTTTTACAAGCCTGAGTGACAGTTTATTATACAGCAGGATATACATTGATTTAAATACTGTGGTAAAGCTTCTACTTATTCTGCTTATACACATTTACACTCTAAACCAAGCTCAACATGACCAGTTCCTTTAACCTTTCCCCATAAGTTTGGTTCTTCATACCTCTTAGCACCCCTGTTGCCCATCCAACTTATCTGTATCCTTCTTAAAAGGAGACACCAAGAACTGCACACATCACTTCAGATGAGGCCCAACTACAGCAGAGTGCAGTGGACTATTACTTCCCTCAACTTGGAAACTACACTTCGATTAATGAAGGCTAGATAGCACATGCCCTCTTTGCTGCTGTTTCATGTTCATTAACATGAACATGGTCTTTTTCATGTTTTCTAGTTTATCAAGGTCCTTTTGAACGCTGTAACTATTTCTCAATATGTTAGCTACTCCTCCAGTTTTGTGTCACCTGCAAATCTGATAAGATTTCCATCTCTACCCTATCATCTAAATCATTTATAGAAATAATGAGGAGTGTTCACTCTAGAACAAAACCTGCAGCATTCCACTTGAGATCTTCCAGTGTGAATTACAGCTACTGATGACAATTCTTTGTGTTTGATTTTCCAATCAATTACAGATCCATATGATAATGTTTTCCATATTTAGTCAGTTTGCTAATCAGAATGTCACCGGGGGGGGGGGGGGGTGTTATCAAATGTTTTGCTGAAATCCCAATAAATGGCATCATAATATTCCTGCCATCTATTAAACTAATGATTTGGTATTAAAAAGATAGAAGGTTAATTGGGCAAGATTTGTCCTTAACAAGCCTGCATTAGCTTCTACTAATCATAGTGTTGTCCTCAATATACTTGCAGACAGTCCCCTGCATAATTCATTCCAATCCTTTTGCTGGTATTGAGGTCAGGCAGACTTCAATACTATGTATATTTTTTTTACTTTTTTGAAGATACTGACCATGTTTGTATGTTTCCAGTTCTCTGGCACTTCAGCTGTTCTCCAAGGTTCCTCAGAAATGAAGGCAAATGATTCTGCAAGTATGTCAGCACGTTCCTTCAATATTCTAGGATGCAATTTATCTTACTCTGCAGATCTGAGCATGTTTAGGTTAACTAGGTGAATCCTCTTTATTATTATTTTGGTTGCCTAGCCAGACTCTGCTTGTTTTGACCTTGACTTTTCTTACACTATCCTTCCAAATTTGGGCTACACATCTCTGTTCTTTCTTGGTGACACATCCTTCCTTCCATTCTTTATGCATTCTCTTTTCATCTTTTTATTTCCTCCCCAGAGTTTACAGAGAAGCCAGATTGGCTTTTTTCATTTTTCTTCTTTCATTAAATTGTTTGTGATTGTGCCTTTAGCTGTTCCTTCTTCATGACACACCATGCTAGGTCTCTAGGCTCTTGAACAGATGTATCAGCTATCATGCCCGATCCCCAAAGATTTAAAGTCTTGTTCAGATTCTCCATGCTTTTCCCAAAGACATTCTTCCCAGTCTTTGTGTAGTCCATCTGCAACAAGTAGTGCTTCATCAAAGAAAAATGATAGTTCCAGAAGCCAAAATTCCCCCATTGACACCATCCGCGTAGCCAGTATCTTCCTGCTCTTATCTTCCAGTAGCATTCCTGTGTCTCTAAATTATTCACTTTCCTTCCTAGGGATTCATATCCAATGTGATCTGCTCAAGGGTGTCCTTTGCATGCCCATATGTACCAGAAGAAAGAAGTTGACTTCTTCCTAGATATGTAATATCTCTTGCCACTGGTCTCCTCTTTGCAGCTCCATTCTCCTCAGGAAGATGTAGCAAGCGATTGCATAGAATCATAAGAGTTAGAATCATAGAATCATAGAGTTGGACGAGACCTCATGGGCCATCCAGTCCAACCCCCAATGAAGAAGTGGGAAAATTGCATTCAAAGCACCCCCGACAGATGGGCAGACACCTTTTGTTTAAAAGATTCCAAAGAAGGAGCCTCCGGGGAAGAGAGTTCCATTGCTGAACAGCTCTCACAGTCAAGAAGTTCTTCCTAATGTTCACATATTTATACATGGCTATCATGTCTGCTCTCAGCTTTCTCTTCTTCAGGCTAAACATGCCCAGCTCTTTAAGCTGCTCCTCATAGGGCTTGTTCTCCAGACCCTTGATCATTTCAGTCACCCTCCTCTGGACACATTCCAGCTTGTCACTATCTCTCTTCAATTGTGGTGCCCAGCATTGGGCACAATATTCCAGATATGGTCTAACCAAGGCAGAATAGAGAGGTAGCATGACTTCCCTGGATCTAGACACCATGCTCCTCTTGATACAGACCAAAATCCCATTGGCTTTTTTTACTGCCGCATCACATTCTTGAACAGTGGGATGCTTTAAATTTTGGACTATTAAGATTGACCAAAAGATTCCTAGTTTTCCCAAATAGTTATGAATAGCAATGTCAAACAGTTTTTACCATCAGGAAGTTCTTCCTAATGTTTAAAGGAAATGTGCAAACCTTTATTTTCTGTCCACTGAAATGTTACAGTTGAAGGTCTCCTTCCTGGCCATTAATAATGGTGTGATCATGTTGGTCACAGAAGTAGCACATTAGAAAATTCATTATGTGCTTAAACGGTTACATGAAGAGAGGAACAAGACCACTGAGAGCCATTCTAGTTAAGCTTACCACTAACATCAGCACATTTTCTTTCTAAAGTGGGACAAGGGAATCAGCATTCAAGTTCCAGTGCAAAATCTTGGTGGATTTACAGCAAACATGGCAGGACTTGGGTTCAGTAGAAGGAGAGTACTAAAAGGATTTAATTCCCACTGAAGTCAAACTAGGAATCAAAAGATTCCGTATTTTTGCTACAAATGGCTTCTATTATACAACTGTGTCATGTTGTGAATTTCTGATGCCCCCCCCCCCCAATTATTGTCTGAAGCTTCCATGAAAAGGAGATGTTTTTATAGTCCCTCCTATCAAAGGGACACAACAGTTAGCCTTAGAAAATAGAGCACTCCAGATGCAGAAATCCCTTCATCTGAAACTCTCTTATCTGTGCAGCAATTAAAGATACAAGTCCCAGTTCGGTTTTGTTATCTGTCAAAACAACTCATTGTTATAACAATTGGTTATTTGAGACAACAGGGAGAGGTGGGTAATAAAAGTATTATTATAATGTATTACTGTTATTATCTCTAAAGGCACAGCAGGTACAAAACAAATTTCATAGAATATAATAATAGAGTTGGAAGAGACCACATGGGCCATCCAGACCAACCCTCTGCCATACAGGAAAAGCACAATCAAAGTATCCCTGACAGATGTCCATCCAGCCTCTGTTTAAAAGCCTCCAAGGAAGGAGCTTCTACCATACTCTGAGGCAGAGAATTCCACTGTTGAATGGTTCCCACAGTTAGAAAGTTCTTCCTAATGTTGATTGAAAGATTACAGGATCAAATTTGGGGAGCGGTGTGAGCTTCTGCTGTTAGTTCCAGCTTCTGCCAACCTAGAAGTTCGAAAACATGCAAATGAGAGTAGATCAATAGGTACCGCTCCAGCTGGAAGGTAATGGAGCTCCATGCAGTCATGCTGGCCACATGACCTTGGAGGTGTCTACGGACAATGCCGGCTCTTCAGCTTAGAAATGGAGATGAGCACCAGAGTCGGTCATGACTGGACTTAATGTCAAGGGGGAACCTTTACTTTTACTGTATCCTGGAACCCCCAGGTTTAATATCAGTTCTCCCATTTTATGTTGGAGATCCACAAGACAATGACTTATTTCCGAAGTATTTCCTGAGAGTTCCTATCACAGCTAAATTTTCGCATTCCCAATCTCCAAGGCATTTTAAATTAACATAGAATTATCCAAATGGAAACATATCTGCACTTGCCTTGTGTTTCTACATTGTTTGTATTTGTTAAAATTGTTGCTAAACACTGCAATTGTTTCCAGGACACAAATTCAACAGGGATCAAGCAAGAGTATGAGGAACGCTAGCATTAAACAAAATTATTCTGATGTTGAAAAAGCGTAATATGAATAAACACTTCAGTACTTTGACTATGGGTGCATCTACAATATATATAAATAAAATGTAATGTTCATTTGTGGGATTAACATAACTCAAAAACCACTGGACAAATTGACACAAAATTTGGACACAATAGACCTAACAGTCCAACGAGTGTCCATCACCCCTAAACACACATAAACACAAAACCCCAGCAGAACAGACTTAAAAACCCAAAAAATACATCATATATACATATACACATACACTCAAATACATATACACATGCACACATTCAAACACACACACGTATATACATGCACAAACACAAATATACACACATACATATACATACACTCACATATACACACAAATATGGATATAGACGAGCCACACATATACACAATATGCATGTACACATATAAACACACAAATATATACACACACATATATACAAACACGTGTATGTTGTTGTTCATTCATTCAGTTGTTTCCGACTCTTTGTGACCTCATGGACCAGCCCACACCAGAGCTTCCTGTCGGCCGTCACTTCCGCCAGCTCCTTCAGAGACAAACGTGTATATACACCCATATATATATATATACACACACACACAAACATACATATATACACACTATATTAGACACTTACTTACTTACTTAGGCGATCCCTCGTTGGACGAGTAAGATGGTCTTCCATGATGGGTTTCCTTGTGGATTCGTAGGTGGCTGTGGAGCCCTATTCTTGACCCGCATCTTCTCCCACAGTGAAGGCATTGGTTTCCAGGTGGAAGGCGGTCCCGGTCAGGGTTGGCTTGACGCGCCTTCCTCCTGGCACGTTTCTCTCTTTCACCCTCCACTCGTGCCTTCTCAAATTCCGCAGCACTGCTGGTCACAGCTGACCTCCAGCTGGAGCGTTTAAGGGCCAGGGCTTCCCAGTTCTCATTGTCTATGCCAGAGATTTTAAGGTTGGCTTTACATAAACACATGTACAGTATACACACACAATACACATATACACAGACTGGGCCACAGCAACGCATGGCAGGAGACAGCTAGTGTAGAATAAATGCAGTTTGATAGCATTTTAGCTGCCAAGGCTCAGTGCTATAGAGTCATGGGAGTTGTAGTTTGGTAAGGCACCAGCACAATGACAATTGTTGCCTCTAGCTTGAAGATGTAATTATTGACATGCATTTCCTTTACTAAGGCGGAATCCACACTGTAGAATGAATGCAGTTTGACACCACTTTAACTGCCATGGCACAGTGCTATGGAATCCTGGGAGTTGCAGTTTCCTAAGTTTAGCCCTGCCTATCGAAGAATGCTGCTGTCTCACCAAACTTACTTAGGCGATCCCTCGTTGTCCGAGCAGGATAGTCTTCCAAGATCGGTGTACTGGCGGTATGTTACTTACTTACTTACTTACTTACTTAGGCGATCCCTCGTTGGACGAGTAAGAGGATAGTCTTCCATGATCAGTATTCTTGTGGATCCGTAGGTGGCTGTGGAGCCCTATTCTTGACCTGCATCTTCTCCCACAGTGAGGGCATTGGTTTCCAGGTGGAAGGCGGTCTCGGTTGGGGTTGGCTTGATGCGCCTTCCTCCTGGTGAGTTTCTCTCTTTCACCCTCCATTTGTGCCTCTTCAAATTCTGCAGCACTGCTGGTCACAGCTGACCTCCAGCTGGAGCGCTCAAGGGCCAGGGCTTCCCAGTTCTCAGTGTCTAT
>NW_026844366.1:331680001-331694035 GCF_025583915.1 Anolis sagrei ordinatus | reverse complement strand
ACTGCTGGTCACAGCTGACCTCCAGCTGGAGCGTTTAAGGGCCAGGGCTTCCCAGTTCTCATTGTCTATGCCAGAGATTTTAAGGTTGGCTTTACATAAACACATGTACAGTATACACACACAATACACATATACACAGACTGGGCCACAGCAACGCATGGCAGGAGACAGCTAGTGTAGAATAAATGCAGTTTGATAGCATTTTAGCTGCCAAGGCTCAGTGCTATAGAGTCATGGGAGTTGTAGTTTGGTAAGGCACCAGCACAATGACAATTGTTGCCTCTAGCTTGAAGATGTAATTATTGACATGCATTTCCTTTACTAAGGCGGAATCCACACTGTAGAATGAATGCAGTTTGACACCACTTTAACTGCCATGGCACAGTGCTATGGAATCCTGGGAGTTGCAGTTTCCTAAGTTTAGCCCTGCCTATCGAAGAATGCTGCTGTCTCACCAAACTTACTTAGGCGATCCCTCGTTGTCTGAGCAGGATAGTCTTCCAAGATTGGTGTATTGGCGGTATGTTACTTACTTACTTACTTACTTACTTAGGCGATCCCTCGTTGGACGAGTAAGATGGTCTTCCATTATGCTTGTGAGTCTGTAGGGGGCTGTGGAGCCCTATTCTTGATCTGCATCTTCTTCCGCAGTGAGGGCATTGGTTTCCAGGTGGAAGGCGGTCCCGGTCGGGGTTGGCTTGATGAGCCTTCCTCTTGGCACATTTCTCACCCTCCATTCATGCCTCTTCAAATTCTGCAGCACTGCTGGTCACAGCTGACCTCCAGCTGGAGCGCTCAAGGGCCAGGGCTTCCCAGTCTCAGTGTCTATGCCAGAGTTTTTAAGGTTGGCTTTGAGCCCATCTTTAAATCTCTTTTCCTGTCCACCAACGTTCCGTTTTCCGTCCTTAAGTTCAGAGTAGAGCAACTGCTTTGGGAGACGGTGGTCAGGCATCCGGACAACGTGGCCGGCCCAGCGGAGTTGATGTTGGAGGACCATCGCTTCAATGCTGGTGGTCTTTGCTTCTTCCAGCACGCTGACGTTTGTCCGCTTGTCTTCCCAGGAGATTTGCAGGATTTTCCGGAGGCAGCGCTGATGGAATCGTTCCAGGAGTTGCATGTGACGTCTGTAGACAGTCCACGTCTCACAGGCATAGAGCACGGTTGGGAGGACAATAGCTTTTTAGACACCTTGGTATGTACGGTATGTACGTAGGTGACTGTGGAGCCCTATTCTTGACCTGCATGTTCTCCCACAGTGAGGGCATCAGTTTCCAGATGGAAGGTGGTCCCAGTCAGGGTTGGCTTGAAGCACCTTCCTCTTGACACATTTTTCTCTTTATCCCTCCATTCCTACCTCTTCAAATTCTACAGCACTGCTGGTCACAGCTGACCTCCAGCTGGAGCACTCAAGGGCCAGGGCTTCCCAGTTTTCAGTGTCTATGCCAAAGTTTTTAAGGTTGGTTTTGAGCCCATCTTTAAATCTCTCTTCCTGCCCACCAACATTCCAAACTACAACTCCCAGGACTCCATAGCATTGAGCCTTGGTAGAGTCAAACTGCATTTATTTTGCAATATAGATCAGGCATGGGCAAACTTCGGCCCTCCAGGTATTTTGGACTTCAACTCCCACAATTCCTAATAGCCGGTAGGCTGTTAGGAATTGTGGGAGTTGAAGTCCAAAACACCTGGAGGGCCCAAGTTTGCCCAGGCCTGAATTAGATGCACTTTTAGAACTGCCATTCAAAACCCCGCCTATAGCAAATCCTAACTGCCTTCCAATGAAACCCCGGAAGTGTCGTTGAAAACCTAGAGGCTCAAACTCTTTGAGCGCCTTCAACTCGCACAGTTGCGAAGAGCCGAGCCGGGGTCCTCACGAGAAGGCTCCTACAGGAAAGCTGTCTACGATATCGCCTGTCAAACTGAACAGACTCCTGTGCAGCGTGTTCAGACTATTTTTCTTTTGACTCAGTACGGTGGCCGCGAAGGACCCTTTCCAACATGGCGGCCGCCGTAGCCTCGGTGGTGCAGAAAGCCTGCAGTTCGGGCGTTTTGAGGGCGGCGCGGAGAGGTGAGACTTCATTGCCCAGGATTGTATGAAGGATTGTTGACGTGGTTTCGATCTGCGTTAATTCTAAAGCATAGATGCACCCTCAGTTGCCCCAAATTCTAAGTCTGTGTAGGTTGGGCCTAAGGCCCCTTCCACACAGCTGAATAAAGCCCCACATTTTCTGCTTTGAACTGGAATATGTCTGCGTGGACTCTGCCACACTGCCAGAAGATCTGTGGGGATTTTCTGCCTTGATATTCTGGGTTATATGGCTCTGAATTTGTCCAGAGGAGGGCGACTAAAATGATCAAGGGCCTGGAGAACAAGCCCTATGAGGAGCGGCTTAAGGAGCTGGGCATGTTTAGCCTGAAGAAGAGAAGGCTGAGAGGAGATATGATAGCCATGTATAAATATGTGAGAGGAAGCCACAGGGAGGAGGGAGCAAGCTTGTTTTCTGCTTCCTGGAGACTAGGACGCGGAACAATGGCTTCAAACTACAAGAGAGGAGATTCCATCTGAACACGAGGAAGAACTTCCTGACTGTGAGAGCCGTTCAGCAGTGGAACTCTCTGCCCCGGAGTGTGGTGGAGGCTTCTTCTTTGGAAGCTTTTAAACAGAGGCTGGATGGCCATCTGTCAGGGGTGATTTGAATGCAATATTCTGCTTCTTGGCAGGGGGTTGGACTGGATGGCCCATGAGGTCTCTTCCAACTCTATGATTCTATGATTCTGTGGAAGGGCCCTGAGTCAGTTGTAGGCGGTTTGCTTTTGCTTGAGTTTATCTCCTAAAATTGTGATGCCAAGAACTGGACACAGTTCTCCAGGTGCGGTCTAACCAATGCAGAAGAGAGGGGACTATGGCTTCCTTCGATCTCAATCAACACTGTCCTCCTGTTGATGCAGCCCAGAATCACATTGGCTTTTTATACTGCTGCATCACACTGTTGGCCCATGTACTGCTTATACCTTCTCACAGAATATAATAACTGGAATGAACCACACCTGGAATATTGTGTCCAATTCTGGGCACCACAATTCAAGAGAGATATTGACAAGCTGGAATGTGTCCAGAGGAGGGCGACTAAAATGATCAAGGGTCTGGAGAACAAGCCCTATGAGGAGCGGCTTAGGGAACTGGGCATGTTTAGCCTGAAGAAAAGATGGCTGAGAGGAGATATGATAACCATGTATAAATATGTGAGAGGAAGTCACAGGGAGGAGCAAACTTGTTTTCCGCTTCCCTGGAGACTAGGATGTGGAACAATGGCTTCAAACTACAAGAGAGGAGATTCCATCTGAACATGAGGAAGAACTTCCTGACTGTGAGAGCCGTTCAGTAGTGGAACTCTCTGCCCCAGAGTGTGGTGGAGGCTCCTTCTTTGGAGGTTTTTAAACAGAGGCTGGATGGCCATCTGTCAGGGGTGATTTGAATGCAATATTCCTGCTTCTTGGCAGGGGGTTGGACTGGATGGCCCATGACGTCTTTTCCAACTCTATGATTCTATGGAAGGGCCCTGAGTCAGTTGAAGGCGGTTTGCTTTTGCTTGAGCTTATCTCCTTAAATTGTGATGCCCAGAACTGGACACAGTACTCCAGGTGAGGTCTAACCAATGCAGAAGAGAGGGGACTATGGCTTCCTTCGATCTCAATCAACACTGTCCTCCTGTTGATGCAGCCCAGAATCACATTGGCTTTTTATACTGCTGCATCACATTATTGGCCCATGTACTGCTCCTATCTTCTCACATAATATAATAACTGGAATGAGAGTGAACCTCCTTTCTTGCAAGCTGGCTGATCCTGTGGAAGCCAGTCAACATCTGTCAGTGAAAGAAAAATAACTATCTACCTTCATAACAGTTGGGAAGATTTTTTTCAGATTCTGTTGTCATTTGGTGGAATAATTATTTCTTCATAAGTTGCGTCCTTGTTGCAAAGTTGCTTCATTACAACTCATTGAAGTTCATTACATTGCTGAAGGAATGGTTCAGTATCTCCAAGATGACTCCAAGTATTGTTGAATTATTCCTTGAAACAAGGACGTGAAATTATCTAAATGTGTGAAAATTTGAGGAAAATATTAAGAGGATGTTTTCAATTGGGAGCAAGCATTTGGCCCAGCATAATTACCTGTGCAGTACAGTTGGAATTGACCCTGGATTGATGAATATGATTATTTGATTATCTGACTTTGGATCTATTCACAATAGTATAATGTTTACATATGTTGTTTATTGTTGTTTTAAATTGTTGTTTAATTGCTTTTAATTGTTGTTATTGGGGCATGGAATAATGATTCATATAAGCCACCCTGAGTCCCTTTCAGGGTGAGAAGGGCGAGATATAAATGTTGCAAATAAATAAATAAATAAAAATACTGCAGCTTTCAAATCAATAACAACTGATGAAATTTTGAAATATGGGACTACCACTTTAGTACAGACTAGCAGCTTCCAGGTAAGAGATGGCCCTTCCACACAGCTGTATAAAATCCCATATTATCTGCTTTGAACTGGGTTATATGGCAGGGTGGACTTGCGTAGCTGTCCATTTCTCCCTGGAGGAGTGGGTTCTCCTGAATCCTGATCAGATAGCCTTGCACGTGCAGATCACGGAGGAGATTAATGGGATTGTGGACTCTCTTGCAGATAACTGGAACACCAAACACAGGAGGCATTTGGGATACAATTGGGGCGTTCCTAGACACCAGCAAAACCAGAGATTCAGGGCCCCTCCACACAGCCATATATTTATTATTAAGTTATGTATTTACAATATTTCTACCCCGCCCTTCTCAACCCCCAAGAGGGGACTCAGAGCAGCTAATGCTGGCAACAATTCGATGCCGCAATATCAATATAAAATCATAAATATGCAATAGATTACCTATGCAATCACATAGCCATTTCCATTATCGTAACAATCATGGTCGAGTTCAGTGTCCAAAGTGCCACTGTGCCTGCTAGCCAAAAGCCTGGTTCCAAACCCACGATTCCAATTTTTTCCTAAAGGAAAGGAGGGAGGACGCCAATCTAATCTCGCTGGGGAGCGAATTCCACAAGCGGGGGACTACCACTGAGAAGGCCCTGTCCCTCGTCCCCACCAGGCGCGTTTGCGAGCCATATAAAGCAGATTATAAAGCAGGTTATCCAAAATATCTACTTGAACTGGGTTATCTGAGTCCATATTGCCATATAACCTAGTTCAAAGTGAAAAATGTGGGATTTTATTGAGCTATGTTGAAGGGACCTCAGATAACCCAGTTCAAAGCAGATATTGTGGATAATCAGCCTTGATATTCTGAGGGCCCTTCCACATGGCCATATAACCCAGAATATCAAAACAGAGAATTCCACAACATCTGCTTTGAACTGAGTTATCTGAGTCCACACTCAGATAATGTGGGATTTTCTGCCTTGATATTCTGGGATATAGGGCTGTGTGGAAGGGCCCCCATGTTATATGGTTGTGTGGAAGGGCCCAGAATCTGCTCCATTTTTTTAATGCAAACATTGAAGAATCCCTGGCACTGAATAGTGACATGAGTTCAGGTCTAGTTCTTTCTCATTTAAATGTCAAACTGAAACCCAAGAGCAATTCACTGTACCGTTGGCTTGAGAGTCACTGGGTACAACTATTATGATAGGATATCCAAGGGAACCACACAGGCAAATGCTACAGCCCGAGCGATGTTTATCAACTAAGGCCCCTTTCACACAGCTGACTAAAATCTTTTCACCTTTGAACTGGAATATATGGCAGTTTGGACTCGAATAACCCAGGGCCTTTCAACACAGCCCTATATATCTGCTTTGAACAGCCCTATATATCTGCTTTCCCCCCCTTTTTGGAAGACGAAGACAACATTTGCCTTCTTTCAGTCTTCTGGAACTTCTCCTGGTCTCCAGGAATTCTAAAATTACTTCTTCCAGGTTGTTTAATATCCTTAGATGTAGTTGACCTGGTTCTGGAGATTTTAATTCATTTAGGTTAGTCAAATATGTCTGTACTTCCTCTTTATTTATTCTGTGCTGCATCCTCTGTTCCATCTTCCCCAAGTTAAACACTATTAAATGTTTGGGAGAAGACTGAGAGCCCTTCCAAACAGGCCCTATATCCCAGGACCTGATCCCAATGTTTTTTTATCCCAGATTATCTGGCACTGTGGACTTATATAATCAAGTTTAAAGCAAAAAAAACCTGGGATCAGATCCTGGGATATAGGGCCTGTCTGAAAGGGGTCCCAATTCAAAGCAGATATTGTGGGATTTTCTGCCTTGATATTTTGGGTTATATATCTATCTATCTATCTATCTATCTATCTATCTATCTATCTATCTATCTATCTATCTGTGTGGAAGGGCCCTGAGGCAAAGAAGGTGTTTATTTACAGTATTTGTATACCGCTTTTCTCACCCCAAGGGGGACTCAAAGCGGTTTACACATAAGTAATGGCAAAATTCAATGCCATTACAAACAATTGCAATTAGACATAAATCAAGTTAAAACAATACATCCACAAGCAATAAAAAATAATTAAAACAATAAAACAGTCTCGTCCATCGAATCGCCATTCCAGTCGTTGTCCTTCTAAAATGCTGCATACATTTACTTCTACTGCCCGAAGGCCTGGTCCCAAAACCATGATTTTAATTTTTTTCTAAAATCCAGGAGGGAGAGAGCGGATCTTACCTCATTTGGGAGTGTGTTCCATAGGCGGGGGGCCACAGCTGAGAAGGCCCTGTCTCTCGTCCCACCAGATGCATTGAACAGTTCTCCCTTTTCTCTGCCCCCTTCTACACTACCTTATAACCCAGGATCTGATCCCATATTATCTACTTTGAATTGGATTATATGAGTCTACACTGCCAGATAAAATGGGATAAACAGATAATCTAGGATCAGATTCTGGGATATAGGGGCAGTGTGGAAGGGGCCTTTGTCTCTTCTTAGCCTTTCACTATCGCCTCTACATTTTCCATGTTTTCCTATAGACATAACAAAAAAAAATCTCTTCCTTTTTTAAATCTCTTTAGCAAGCCTGAGCTCAGTTTGCACCAAATTCTTCTTTGGTGATTTCTCCCTTTTCCATTTCTTTTATCCCTTCTCAGCATTGGAGATTATCTATTCCCTATGCCCTCCTACATGTTGTGTTTCCACCAAATCTGGAACTCAATGTGATTTTGAAAACACTAAACATTAAAAGAGATAAAACCTTTTCAAACCAAGAAATGGCCATCAGTGAAACTAGTTTATGTAGTTTCAGCACAGAGATGGCATTGCATTGGGTCAAGTTATATTCTTTCTTTAAAAACATTTGGATTATTGGGAACAAGGTGAGAAAAAAATCTTCCTACTTTTACAAGAAGCCCAGTGACAGTCACAAATGTTCATAAAATGGGAAAAGGGATTCATGAGTACTTTAACTGCTCTCTGAAATCTCTGATAAAAAGTAAACAGTAAATGCAGAGGTGGCTCTTTGGACTTAAAGTTGTACAGCTGGGGAGATTTGCTCAAAGACCGTTAGTTGCCTCTTGTTTTCATTAGAGAACTGCCTGACTTTTGTTCACATTTCTTGCCTAAAAATATTAAACCATGCCTGAAATTCTTGTGGCCCAGATCCTTTATATTTCATTTGTTTGCCTTAAATCAAAGGGAGTAAAAAGAGGTTGCATTTGAAGAGGCATAACTTATTTTCTCCCCATGGGGAGACCAGATATAAGAGTCTGTTGTTGTTCACTTCTGTCAAGTCAACTTTGACTTATGATGAATCTATGAATAAGAGACCTTCAAGTCATCCTACCATTAAAAGGTCTTCAGATTCAGAGCTATGGCATCCCTGATGGAGTCTATCCATCTGTAAAGTGGTCTTCCTCTTCATACTACCTGTGATTTTACCAAGCATTATTTTGTTTTGTAATGAGTCATGCCTTCTCATGATATGTCCAAAGTACCATAGCCTCAGTTATTCATCTTGACTTCTAGAGAAAGTTTGGGATCGGGTTGCTCTAGGACCCATTTATTTGTCTTTTTAACAGCTAGAACTCTTCTCATTTCAAATAAAACATCCCAAAGCTAGGATTTTCCACAAAAACAACAACAATAATAATTATAAGGGATACTCATTCTGTCCTGAGATGTCATATTTTGCACTGGGGGACATTTAAGCTATTGTGTTTCTGAAGTGAGACAACACATTATACATTATTCTGAAACAAATGCAAACCATATATTCCCTTGGGGTTATTGTTTAATGCATTTGTTTTATTTGCAGTACAGTTTACTTTTTGCTTGTTTAGATTCTGTTCAGCTAAAAGATTCAGAGAACCTAAGGTGAAAAAGGTTATTTCTTGCTAGAAGATAAAATAAATAGGACTGGATGTTTTAAAGCTGTAAGCTTGCAGTTTAATCAAGTTTCTGTTTCCATTAACTTCCATTAACTTTTGAGAACATTGTTGTTCGTTTAGCCTGAGGTTTTCCATTCAAATTCATGCTATTTAGGGGCAGACCAAGAAAATTCCTCAACATTACTATTCATAAGCCATAACTATTTCTATGGCAATCTCATTTGTTCTAGTTTTTGAGGAGCTACTGATATAAACAAATTATATGCAGTTGGAGAAATTATAACGTTTCTTGAGAATTTGTCTATGGCTCCTCCAGTAATGAGATCAGTAATAATGAGCTAGGTTTCTTCAATGACAGCTTGCCACCTTGTCAATCTCCCTCTCCAGGTTGATGCTGCAGAGAAATTTGGGGTGAATATTTCTTTGCAGTTTAACAATGTTTGCAAATCTTGCTTTTTTTTAAAATTCACCTCTCCTGAAATCCTAAACTTTGCTCCATCCTGGCATGCATATATACTCAGGTCAACCTCATATATAATTAAAGGACAGGTTTTGAGATTTTTATGACCTGCCACCTCAGGGACCACCCACCCCTGGCCACTGCTATTTCCACATATAAGCCTTCAGAAAGACCAGCAGCACCATAATGGAGGAAAGAGGATCCCAGTGCTTCCCTTGGGTTCTTCCAAGATGGAGTTCTTGCCTTTCATCACTCTGCGCAGAAAGCCAGATGGTTCCTTTTGTATATATATGAGTACAGTACTCACACTGATCCATGGATAATTTTTTAGGTGATTTTTGGCTTTTTTTTTTTTTTTTGTCGTGTCAGGAGTGACTTGAGAAACTGCAAGCTGCTTTGTTTTTGACTAAAATTTATAGACTCACAMGAGTATATTRGTTAATGTTTTTGGATTACTATTCCCAGAATCAGCTAGTATGGTTAGTGACCATGCATAATAGGAGAATTTATATCCATTGTGAGCCGAAATGTAATTTTTCTACCTTTTATAACTAACTAATAATAAAGGAAAAGATTTGAAAAGAAGGAGCAGGAATATTAAGAACTTCTTGAAATGTTTTGATAACTAGTAGACTCTGGCACTTAAGCTGATACTTTAAAGTGTTTTAATCACAGAAATAATGTACTTGTGGATTGTACAATATTTCACAAAACCACTCACTAACGTTATCAGTGATTATGAGATTGTGTGTAATCCTGCAAGTGGAAGTCATCAAAGATTAGGTGACTCTTGATTGTGTCGCAGTCCAATCTATTCATATTTAGACATGACTGAGCCTGCTGAAATCAATACACTTAAACATGAGTAGTTATTCACAGAACCAGCACCATAGATCCATACAAAATAACACTCCAGATAAGATTATTGTGATGCAAACACACATATAAACTGAACTACTTATTTAAAAGACAAGATCTTGATTAACATTTTTTAAAAAAAATTATTGACACCTCTAGTTAACAGTAATGATAATGTTGATGATTGTGGTTATTGCTGTGTAAACAGTGCTGAAATGGGTTACCTACTAGTGCTATAATTCTTCGTTCAACCACTTCGCTTTATAATTGCCTTTCTGTGCAGATACCTGTGCTGATCCAGCTGAAATCAATTTCTGTATTGAACAACTGTTGTACACCATTGTCTTTGTCTCTTCTTTGTTATTCTGCTGTGAAACTCTTCCCTAAAATTGGCTCTTTTTATGTTTTGTGATAATTTTCTTGGAATAGTTTTCAGCAAATCCTGGTTTCTCTTTTGCAGGTGTCAATATAAGTCAAGATATTCAGGTTTGAAATCTGAGCATGAGCTTGCTATCAGCCCATGTTGGTCTATACTGCCAAGAAGGATAAAATAAAGGTATCTGTTGAATATTAGACAGTTTTCAAGCTCCTGAAGGCAGTAATGGAAGTAACCAGAGACATTTCTTAGTTTGGAAATTGAGCACTGAAGAAATGGGTTCGTAAGACCTGATGGGAAGGGATAAGTCAGTAATGTTCAGGTCGGCTGATACTCTTGAACCAAAGGATGCATTTTGTCAAGATTACTTTGGAACTGAAGTCTTGTAGCAGAGAAGATAAAGTGCCAGAATTTGGATAGTTCTTCATGTGTATGCAAACAGTTCCTTTACTTACTCTGGTCATGTTATTTCTTAATCCCTCAAGACACTTGTTTGGAAAGGATGTCTTAGACTCAGTGTAGTGTAATGGTTTGAGTGTTGGACTAGGACACCGAGAAGCCAGGTTTCAAATTCTCACTGGGCCATAGAAACCTATTGGATGACCTTGGGCAAGTCACACTCAACCTCAGACAGGAAGGCTAAAGCAACAAGTCCTGCCAACAAAACCCTTAGGGTTGCCATAAGTCAGAAATGTTTTGAAGGCATATGACAACACATGTTTAAATTTCTTTACATAAGGCGGTAGAAATAAAATAAAGGCTTAAGGCTCAGAGTGACCTCATGTCATGGAAGGACACAGTCATGCTTTCTGAAAATAAAGACCTCCAACCTGTAGTCCTGCTCGGCATTGCTTGTCTATATTTGGACACATGAGTATCAGATCATCACTAATGGAGTACATTAAACAGCATGCTGCAAGTAACTATCTGTTGTCTAACCTGTTTTAGAGGTTATTGTAAGAATATGCAAATAATATAATAAAAGTAGAGCAGATAATGCTACTGTTAGATAGATTGGGAACTGGCTTGGGAACTATTTGTATTTGGGCTTTTTTGATCCACACCAGCCCAATGACCTCATCTGACTACATAACCATTTTGTGAACCCTCGCTGGCTGCTGTACACTAATGTGAATATTTTGTTTAGATTTATGTTATTTTAGAATTTTGTCTACTACACATAGTTTAATGTATTGCTGTCAGGTTTAATGTACTGATGTTAGATTTTGATTTGATGATAGGTTTTAATGTTACTTTTATATGTAGGATTTTATGTTATTACCGTGAATTTTATGTAGGCATTTAATGTTTGCCATTGTTCTGTTGGAATCCGCCCTGAGACCCCTCAGGGAGATAGGACGGAATACAAATAAAGTTTGTTGTTATTTATTTATTTATTTATTTATTTATTTATTATTTTACTGACACAAAAGCACAGTATGTCACAGCAATATTGGATTATTATTATTGTTGTTGTTGTTGTTATTGGCTTACTGGCCAAACCCAAAGGGTGCTGATTAATCTGACCAATGTGGTGCCACAGAGATCTATCCTGGGTCCAGTGCTATTCAACAGCTTTATGAATGACTTGGATGATGGAATAGAAGCCATGCTATCAAATTTTCAGATGACAGGAGTAAATAATATTCCAAATGATCAGAATTCAAAATGACTTTTAACAGATTAGAGAGCTGGGCCAAAACTAACAAAATGAATTTCAGCAGGGAGAATTATAAGATGCTTCACTTAGGCAGAAAAAAATGAAATGCATCAATAAAGGATAAGTAACAACGTTGTGTATGTAAGTGATCTAGGAGTCCTAGTAAACCACAAGCTGAACAAAAGTCCACAGTGTGATGCAGCAGATAATCCCCAATGTGATTCTAAGATAGATAGATAGATAGATAGATAGATAGATAGATAGACAGACAGACAGACAGACAGACAGACAGATAGATAGATATAGAGGAGTATAGTATTTAGTACAAGGGAAGTAATTATACTATCCTATTCTTCTTTGATCAGACCTCACTTGGAAGAATAACATGTTCAGTTTTAGACATAATAATTCAAGAAGAATATTGACAAGCTAAAGTGTATACAGAAAGGGGCAACCAAAATGGTAAAAGGTCCAGACATCAAGCTCTGAGGAGTGGCTTAGAGAGCTGGGATGTTTAGCCTGAAGAGAACATTATGAGGTGATATGACAGCCATGTTTAAATATTTGAAAGGATGATAGATTGATAAGGGAGCAAGCTTGCTTTATCCTGCTCTAGAGACTTAAGATATGCAACAACAGATTCAAACTACAGGGGAAAAGACTCAATTTAAACATTCGTAAAAACTTCTTGACAGTCAAAGTTGTTTGACAGTGGAATACTCTGCCTAAGAGGGTGGTAGAGTCTCCTTCTCTGGAGGTTTTTAAACAGTCTGGAGAGCTTTGATTGTGTTTTGCTCCATAGCAGCAATTGAACTGGATTGCCCTTTGGGGGTTTTCCAGCTCTCATTCAGTGATTCTATATCTACAGCAGAGTTCGGTCATTCTTGTTGGGGGATTCTGCCTAGGAGAACTGTAGCCATGGGAACAAGGTCCTCCACTAAACTTAGTTCTTCAGTGGACGACCCTGGTAATATGGCACCAGAAGTGTGAGTAATTTTATGGCAGATTTGAGAAATCGTTGGTTTATCTGAAAATTCACACATCACAGATAAAGGAGCCTTTTGTTGATGGTTGTGTGCTTTTCTGTGCAAAATGTCTTATACAATATGTGGATAATTTCTTAATGATATTAAAATGTTAACCATGAGCTGTATAGCCTATTAAATGGTAGATACAGGAGAAGGTGGCTTTTGAGGGATGACCCTGTATCTCTAAAATTGGCTTCTGGGGAATAGAGGCCACTAGCCCCCTTCTCTGTAGGTTTTCAGGGAAGATCTAATGCTCAGAAAGAAGATATTTTGTTTGCTTTTTCTGTAGCTCATGGGTTTCCAATATTATTGTTTTGTGTGCGTTTAACTGAATGTTGATTTAACAAGTTTGGTTGTTTTTGTATTTATACCGTGTATGGTTGCTTGAGAGGGTTTTCTCTCTAAAGATAGCCTAAAATGATTATGAATCAATTTAATCTTTGGATGAACTGATGAACAGATTTAAGGTCTTTTAACATTATGAATATATGTCTGATCAGTTGGACTGCAAAGGTTTAAATTGTATGATTATTTTAAATCAAAGAACACAGGGTCCTTTTTAAAGACCACTCCTCATTGTTCCTCCCTTTCCGGAAATGCCTTTTCTAATAATGAATTGTATACACATTGGCTGCTGATAAGTTGCCGGGCCCAATTCAGGGTGCAGGTTATGACCTATAAAGCCCTAAACAGTTTGGGCCCTGCCTATATCCGTAATCGTATCTCCCCCCCCCCCAATGAACCAGCATGGACTCTTAGATCTACCAGAGGGGCCCTCCTCTCGTTCCCATCACTGTCTAAAGTACAGTTGGTGGGGACGAGGGAGAGGGCCTTCTCGGTGGTGGCCCCCCACCTCTGCAACGCCTTCCCCAAAGAGATAAGACAAACCCCGTCACTATCCTCCTTCCGCAAGTACCTGAAAATGTGGTGGTTCCAGCAGGCTTTTGGTAATTATTAGCCCTAGGCTCTACCCTGTCCATTAGTTAGGTCCCTGCTTGGCACTTTACCCACTTCCCTTTGCCACCTCGCTGTACTAGCCGTATTACAGCTATTCAGCAGGCCTGAGAAATGAATAGCCCCAGGCCCTACCCTGACTATTAATTATTAGTGCCCTGTTCTGCACTTTACCCACTTCCCCGGCCCTATGGTTCCCTGTTGGCCCAGCACTTTTATAGCTGTTCAGCAGGCCTTGGAAATAAATAGCCCCAGGTTCTACCCTGACCATCAGGAAGGACCCTGCTTTCACTTTACCCACTCCT
>NW_026844366.1:331619140-331678413 GCF_025583915.1 Anolis sagrei ordinatus | reverse complement strand
CCCCCCCCCCCCCCGGCTACATGCCTGATGCCATCAGTCTTAAAGGACTCATAAGATTCCTTCCTTCTTCCAGCAGTGAGGTTCCTTTATGTTCAGAAATGAAAAAATCTAAATGTCCCAGAAAAAGAAGAATGCATTTTGAAGATGTTTGAGAAGGCAGAAATAGACAAATTATCTAAAATGATTAAAGAGAAGTCTTTAAATAATTTTTTACGGTCTGAGAACCCTTCTTAACTTACTTAGAGAAAAAGAAAATCTGAGGATGCCTGTGAGTTTCGAAGATTATGTCTAATTTTCTTCTCTATTAGGTAGAAAATATGACTATGAATGTTAAGTAGTATTAAGATGATAGTTTTTTTTCATACAAATCTTTGATCTAGAGGGTGAGAATTTTTAATTTTCTCTTATGCGTATAGTAAAGGGGGTAAGTAAAGGGGGTTAAATATTATGTGTGACCAATTGTTTGAGGTTATGTTAAATTGTTACCAGTGATTTAGAGTTTTTTTTGTTTATATTAATTGTTATGCAATAAAAACATATTTTAAAAAGATGCTTTCTCTCTTATTTGTATTCAAAGACACTAGCTATCTTCAGACTGTACTTATTTCAATGTCAATTACAATAAAACCAAAATCATGGCTTTCGCTAATAGGCCCAGGACTTACTCTTGGAGCATAGATGGTCATAAAATTGAACAAGTTACATCCTTCAAATATCTAGGTGTAGTTTTTCAAACTAATGGTAGCAGAAGAGCTCATAGGGATCAAGTATCCAACACCGCGCAGGGGAGCTCAATTGCCATTCTCAAATATCTCAGGACAAGAGGGGGCCACTTCACACCGGCAGCGCTCAAGCTGTTTGAAGCCAAGTCATTAGCCCAACTCTTGTATGGTGCTCAGCTGGGCCCCTTCCCCAGTTTTGCCCCATTAGAGGTGGTTCAGTCCAAGTTTCTGAGATCGGCCTTGCAGGTACCTAAATGTGTTTCTAATGCCACCCTGCGACTAGAGACAGGTTTTATGAGAGTGGAGGCCAGGGTGTGGGTGGCCATACTTAACCTCTGGCTCAGACTGTCCCGTGCACCCCATGGCCTTGCCCCACTAACCATGGAGGATGACTTCCAATCCACATGGAAGCAGGCGGTAGCATCCAAAATCTCCTCGTTGGGATTTTCTCCAGGTCTACTATTAGCTATGGATTACAATCAAGCCAAAGCACTTATTAAACAACGTATCACAGACACAGAGCGCCAACTAGATCTGGCCTCGGCTCCAACCTTCCTTGTCAGTGAAGACAGCAGATACCTTGCCTCCCCTATGCCATATTTAACATACTTAGAGGTTCCTATTCATCAGAGGGCTTTCACCCTGGCCCGATGCCACGCTCTCCCATCAGCTGTACTCGAGGGCCGCTACCGGAAGATCCCTTTCCCAGAGAGACTCTGCCCCTGTGACTCGGGTCATGTGGAAACAATAGAACATGTGCTCCTTCAGTGTCCGTTCTACAGGGATACCCGTGCCAGGCTTATCTTACCTGATAGACAAGCACCCAGGCCATTCAGGACAATTTTATACCTCCCTGCTACTTGCGGATACTAATTCAGCTACAACCTACAATGTCGCAAAGTTCTGTGCAGCAGCATACAAAATCCGCCAGGGAATGACTAGTTCCAAAAGTCAACTGTGTGTCCAGTAATCTTCTTCCCTGAATCTACAATTTGGTGATGGATCTGGGCATTGTATGTTTTTACCCTGTTTCCCCTTCTGCTCCCTCACCCATATTGTGTTTTTAGTAGTTATATTTATATTTTTAATGTACCAAACATGCCAGGTTTGTATGGAAATGTGACACTATTTCCTGTGCTGGTCAATGACCGAAATAAAGTGGGCATGTTTAGCCTGAAGAAGAGAAGGCTGAGAGGAGATATGATAGCCATGTATAAATATGTGAGAGGAAGCCACAGGGAGGAGGGAGCAAGTTTGTTTTCTGCTTCCTTGGAGACTAGGACGCGGAACAATGGCTTCAAACTACAAGAGAGGAGATTCCATCTGAACATTAGGAAGAACTTCCTGACTGTGAGAGCCGTTCAGCAGTGGAACTCTCTGCCCCGGAGTGTGGTGGAGGCTCCTTCTTTGGAAGCTTTTAAGCAGAGGCTGGATGGCCATCTGTCAGGGGTGATTTGAATGCAATATTCCTGCTTCTTGGCAGGGGGTTGGACTGGATGGCCCATGAGGTCTCTTCCAACTCTTTGATTCTATGATTCTGTGATCCTCTGGCTGTAGGCTACTTCGTTGTACCGGCCCTCTCATAGTTGTCTAGCCCCACTCTGAAATTCTGGCCATTGGTAGATGAACTTTTGTCCAATGGAAATTAGTTCTGGGACTGGTTGTTTAATTTTAACTATGTAAGACTGTTATGTCTATAGTATTATGTCTACGTTGTATAATGGTTATTCTGTATGTCAGTAATTGAATGCTTTACCTATGCTGGAAACTGCCCTGAGTCCCCTCGGGGAGATAGAGCCATATACAAATAAAAGTTTATTATTATTATTATTATTATTATTATTATTATTATTATTGTCCCCCAAACAAAGCAATATTTATTTTTTTCTTGAAAAGTACTGCCATATACATGTTCATTAATTGATTAATTAGTTCCTATTCCTGTAATTAGTTTTTGAAACCTTAAGGATATTTAGAATAATGCTATTTTGGTTTTGTCCCCAGGCTGCACCCTGATTTCATGGTATGGAACCAATTGTCAATATACTACCTTGGCGTGTGCTTCACAGACAATTTGCTATGTTTCTACGCCTTATAACATCGCAATACAACCCTGCAGGCAAAGCAGCTTTTTCAACAAATGTAAGTTTTTGTACACAGTGCTTGAACCTTCTAACTTCTATCTTGGAGCAACCTTTGTGGAACTTTCCTCTGTGTCTGTCAAACATCCTATGTGCAGCTTATATGCTTTGAATAAAGCTGTCATTCTTGATTAAAATCTGTGTACACTTCTATTTGTTGTATTCACTGCAAGGAGTCAAATGCCTTGTGCTTGCTTCGGTTTCCATGACAAACTGTGTACACTTCTACTTGTTATATTCACTGCAAGGAGTCAAATGCCTTGTGCATCCTTCAGTTTCCATGATAAACTGTGTTAGAGCCTTCTGCTGTGCCTGTGGCTAGTTAGGAGTTCTGTACTCAATTTTTGGGGAAATTACATGAAATGATCGATTCCCTTTCATGCTGGCTATGCAGTGTCACGGCATGAAGTGCTGCAAGAGACTTGAAGTAGCACTTATCAGTATCGTCACCACAAACTGTGAATTGATTCTCTTCTCTTCACCTTGACTCTGGAAGAGGGACAGTGGGGAGTTACAGCTTTTTCAGAAGGTATGATTCATGTCGTTGATAGGAGAGGAGGGAAAGTAGCTGAATATTGAATTCAGAGTGCCAAAGGAAAGGAAAACTAGAGCGCCTAGGAAAGTTGCAGATCAAAAAGGAAACTAAGAAAGGACCACTAGAGTAAAATGAAGATTTTTCTCCCAATCAGAGGTAATTTTGCCATGAATTGATCTCAATGCAAAAATCTTCATACCTTGTATTGTCGAAGGCTTTCATGGCTGGAATCACTAGGTTCTTGTGGGTTTTTTCGGGCTATAGGGCCATGTTCTAGAGGCATTTCTCCTGACGTTTCACCTGCATCTATGGCAAGCATCCTCAGAGGTAGTGAGGTCACTACCTCTGAGGATGCTTGCCATAGATGCAGGCGAAACGTCAGGAGAAATGCCTCTAGAACATGGCCCTATAGCCCGAAAAAACCCACAAGAACCTATCTTCATACCTTGTTTGTGTCCTGCCATATGGAGGAAATCCTAGATGAATCTAGTCTGTAGACTTTATCGCACAAAAGAGGCAGACAAGCATTGAAGCAGTGCACATCTCATTGCTCATCTGTCTCCTTCCCATGATAAACCCACCCCTGCTATTGATGTGAAAACTCACCAATAGTTGCAGAGAACACCATGTTCCCATCTCTTACCTGGAAGGATGGAGCTTTTCCTCTTCTGTGCCAGCATACCAGTACTGATGTAATAGCAAGATTGTGGGATACTCCCTGTCTCCCACTGCCATACCCAACTATTCTTGAGGCAGTATTTTTTCCATTATAAGTTTTATTTGGATTTTTTAAAAAAATAAATACAGCTGAAATTGTGAAATTGCTTTTTTAAAACATATTTAAAAATTACAGAACATTAACAAAATGGAGTTATTAGGTTATGCAGAAGTAAGAGTATGAACTATAAGTTAGCAAAGTGGTACAGTCGCAGAAATGCAGAGATGTGCAATAGCAAAGGTGCTCATTGTTAGTATTGATGATTTTTTATTGTGTCAGAAGCAAGTCAGCTTTTGGTGTGAAAGACTTGGGCATCTGTGTTACCATCCTGTGGGAGGCTTTTCTCATGTCCCACTATTGGTGATAAAAAAAATTGCTGTGGAATTGCGGCTTCATATAATAAAGCCCTAAGCCCTTCATGCTGTAGCCACTTTTACCTCATGGTGATTTACTTTGTGTGACGCATTCCTGGAGGACTGGAGATAGTTGGTAGATTCAAATTAAAATGATCTTTATAATAGTTGTTCTGGTAACCAAGATACTCCTGGATTTAATGCAAGATGCTAACCTTGCCCTTTATTAAGACCTAATAATCTTAAATCAGAATTTCTCAGGAATCACCTCCATACATATGACAACCTGAAAATACCATTCCACTTCTGAAGCTCTGCACCAATTCTTATTTGTCCATTCAACCTAAAACAAGCAGGCAAATACCATTTTAATGGCACTCAAGGGTTGAAATGGCCTCCATGAAAGGATCAGCATTGTTTTCAAAAGAGAACAGTATTATTGTTTGTTATGCGAAATGTCTCTTTTTGTAATTCTTGCATCAGACTTGATTACTTTGCATCATTTTGTTTCACATAGTGAAAAAACATCTTGTTGAAAATAAATATGTACATGGCTGACTTTGGGATCGGTTTTGCAGCCCTTTATACTTCTGAGTTGATACAGGAATGTATTGCTGGTATAATTTTGTTTCCACTCCGTCATATACATTGAGATTGCAAGTGTCCAAAAAGATGGCTGAATAATATGAATTCCTAGCAGCGTGAAGGGGGGAAGGGGGCAGACACTTGGAAATACAAAAACTGGGAAATATAGGGCTAAGAAGGAATGTGAGCACAGCTTAGAACCCTAACCAATAGGGAAAGGGCAGGAAGAAGGACCTAAAGGGGGAAACTAGCCATGAAGAAGTACATGTTCAACTGGGATCAGGGATAATTTATCTTTAGGCATTATCTCAAGTAGTTGATGCTAGAAATAAACACAAGGTGTTGGATGGGAAGTCTTGTGTCTACAAGTGAAGTAAAGAACATTGTCCTGTTGCCACTTTTTAAAAAAAAAATCAACTGCTAGTCTGATAGATTTAGGGTTATAAAAGGGTTACCAGCTTGTTCTTTGCCATAGGCACTAAAATATACTGGCCTATCTCTGCTTGCTGTGTTCTCCATACATTAGAGTCCATGTAGAAATTATGTCCATTCAGGATTCTTGTGGAAGTGAGAGCCTATAACAATTAGGTATCCAGGGCCTAAATAGTAGGTCACCTGCAGACCCATATAAGATCACAAACTTGGTTTTCATTCCACTTAAATGGCATCAGTACAAAACAAAGAAAATGCAAACTTGTCCCAACCAGCATGTTAACAGTTTTTTTCAGACACAGTTGGGTTGACAAGGCTTAGATTAAATGACACCTGAACACATTATTTTCCCCCCATTCCCTCTGAGCTGCTGTTAATAGGAATTTCCATCCAGATGAATTATGCATGTCTTCTATTTTATCACAGTGACAGCCGATGAACTCTGGAAAGGAGTTTTGGCAGAGAGCGGCGCAGGGGGAAGGAAAGGAAGAGGAAAGAGAACCAAGAAAAAACTAAAGAAGGATCTCAACATAGGCCAGGTCATTGGGGAAGGTAAATTCTTGAAATAAGACTGCAGAAAGGTCTTCGTTTATATCATGCCCTGTAATTGTGAACTCAAGTATTGCAAGTATTGCAAGCAAAGTGGGTGCACTGAGAAAAAAGGAAGAGATAACTGGTATGCTAGAGGGAACCCCACATTCAATAGAAGTTTGAAAAACTGATTTGCAAATCCTTTCAGGAGTCAAGAACATAAAAACACATATACAAAGATGTATATGTGTTGTGAACACAGACTGATGAGTTTTAATTTGAAAATAAAATGGCAGGATGTGTGAGTGTGGAAAGCTTGTGAGTGTGCAAATGTCTGGAATGTCTAGACAAAATCGTTAGCTGCCGTGGCTGCCTTTAATACATTTCCAATCTTTGACAAAAGGGAGGCAAGCTCATCTTTATGCATTTTGGGTTTGATTCAGGACAGCCATGTGGATCTTCTCCCCTCTCCATCCACTTGTCCCTCAAACTACACATTATGGGGGCACCAATTTCTATTGGGGCTTTTAAATTTATTTAATAACTATTTTGAACCAGCAAAATTGATATTTGATTGCACAAGTGGTGTGTGGATGAAAAGCCCAATTTGAATCAAAGGGAGGGGGCTGGAGTGCTTTGAGATCCAACCTCTGGGGATCTTTATCAGCTCACTGAGCATTTTGTCCTCACTGCAAGGGTAACATCTCTCTCTCTCTCTCTTTGGGAATGAATTCCATCCATTCAGTTATATAAGAACCATTCTGGGATAGTGCTTGCAGTGTCAAACAAGGACTGGGAAGTTTCAGATTCAATCTGGGGGAAACATCCTCCTTCAATTCCCAGTGGAGGTCTTCAAGGCAGTTAAATGAACTTGACTGTAAAGAGATTTTGTGCATACCATTATCCTTTGTTCTCATTTAATATTTCCTTGCCTTATTTAAGAAAATTACAGGTTGAGTTGCTTATCCGAAATGCTTTGAACAAGAGGTCTTTTGGACTTTGACATGTGAAAACTGATAGCAGAATGAATGTAAAATGACAGATAATCTTGTGTACTGATATCGTTAGGACGTTCAGGTTTCCTTTGGCCTGGCCTCAATGCTCCAGTGATGAAACAAGGAACAATGCAGGCAGTTAGCCAGCGCAATAAAGAAGAGCAGGAGAAGCTGCAGGCTGAGAGGATCCAGAAGCGAGACGAGTGGGAGAAGAGGAGAAAAACTAAAGTGAAGCGGGAGAGAGGCTGGACGGGAAGCTCGTGGGGAGGAATCAGTTTGGGACCTCCTGATCCAGGCCCCAATGGAGGTAAGGTAACTATGGAATGTCAGTGGGAGACTAGTGAAATGAAGGGAAAGAAGTTCCTGCGGATGTGTTGTATTTGATTTATTTTTTAGTAAAATATTTATTAATTATATATTTATATAATGCTAGCACCAAGAGACAAACACACATATATAGAAGACTGATCTAAGAAGTTCAGTTATCATTTAAAAAATCAGGGATGGGTTTGAAAAATACGTCACTTCCACATAAGGCAGAGTTAAAATTTAGATCAGATTGGACACTTTCTGAGCCTTGAGGATGTGTGTGGTGCTATATAGGTTGTGAAATAAGAACACATTTTTTATGAAGCAAAATATGTGCTTCTTCTAAGGATTGTTTATCATTGGAACTTCAGTCTAGAAGCAACAGTTTATTTGTAAATATGGTGTGTGAGAAGTATGCATTTTGTTTTAAAGCAAAAGCTGCCCCCCCCCCTTCTGTCATTGCAATATATACAGCAGCAGGGGCATCATGTGCCAAACCAGCTTGGAGCACATGTAACTCACATCACTTTTTGATGTCTTTACTTTTCTCCATGTTAATTGTATTTATAATACTCCAGATCAGATTGGGCATTGTATAACCTCCCATTTGGACTGCCATTTGTGTTCTAAGAATTGTCAATTGCTGTTGGCAGATTTGCTGTGTCTATTTTGCTTTTGTCCAGTAATAAACATTTGGAAAAAAACAAACTGAAAAAGCCTAGCTAGAACTGTAATATAATATATGTGGCATAGTATGCTTTAGTAGTTGAAGTCATTTGAGGAACCTCTGAGGATGCTCCCATAGATGTGGGCAAAACATCAAGAGAGAATGCTTCTGGAAAAGAAAACTCACAGCAGCCCAGTGATTCCGTCCATGAAAGCCTTGGGCAATATTTGAGGAACATCTAGGAGAACAAGATGGAAGACAATGAACTAGGCCCAAAACCTGCTGAGAGTATGTTGTTAAATGTCATCTAGTCAACTTCAACTTATAGTGAACGTATAAATGAGAGTCCTGGTAGACACCCTCTCTTGCAGATTCAGGGCCATGGCTCCCTTGAGTCTTTCTGTCCAGCTGGAATGCATTCTCCACTTTCCTAAAGCCCTCAGTCGTCCCAAATGCTATTGTCTTGTCTAGTGAGTCATATCTTCTTATAATACGGCCAAAGTATCACAGTCTCACTTTAGCCACTTTAGCTTCTAGGGAGAGTTCAGGCTTGATTTGCTCTTGAACCAATTGACATCTCTTCTCCCTCACCACATTCCAAATAAATTTATTTTCCTCCTGTCCGCTTTCTTCATTGTCCAGCTTTTACAGCCATATATAAAAATGGGAAATACAATGTCATAGGCAATTCCAACTTTAGTATTCAATGATACATACTTATACTTCAGGATCTTGTCATGTTCCGTAGTAGTAGTAGTAACAACAATTACTACTACTACTACTTTATTTATACCCCACCACCACCTCCCATAGGGACTCGGGGTGGCTTACAAACTAGCACACAATGTCATACATGAAATACATAATACATAAAATAAAATACATCAACATGGAAACAATAATACATTACATAAACCAGGTATATAAATTGGATAAAACAACCTCTATTAAAATAGAATTAGTTAAAAGAGCCATGTAATCAATACAGCTGTCTTACCACTGTATCCTTCTGCAGTGAATGCCCCCCCCCCATATTTTTGGCTCTTTTTGCTCAATTTTATTCTCTAGGTAAACCTCTTTTACAACAGGAAATGACACTGATGTAGAAAGGTTTTTGTACCCTCCGATTGACAAAAATGGCCCTGGCTGTTCACAGGCTGTTCTTTCTCCATCTTCACAATACTGTAAATCCATTGAAATTATGGCTAACAGATGCATATGGTTCATAATATTAATTGAATTGTTTGAATAGTAGCTGGAATTTGCATTTCTGCTACTTACAAATCCTCCATCTTGGGCTACTATGCTTAAATTCAGACCTGCAGAAACTAGGAAAATACGTCTTAAAAGAACATTTTTAAACATTTTAAATTAAGTTATGGATGATGGTTTATTAAACACAGACTATTGAATTTTTAGATAATGTGGAACCTTATTATATTTGTCTGCTGAAAACTGTCAGTTGGTAGTGCACGAGCATATTAAAGATTAATGATATACCACTGTTCTAGTTGCTCAAAGCCATTTATAGTGGAGAATATTAAAATGCAGATAAAAGGAAAACATAAAGAAAATGTAATCATCAAGCAAAAGAGTCATGAAATAGTCTTCATTGACTTACACCATTGATTACTTCGTCTAGTGCTTCTGTTTTGTTTGTCAGGAGCTCAACACACTTCATCATCACTATGCAGGCTGTGGATGAGCTCCAGAGCTGTAACATCTGGAGGTCACTAGGTTGTGGAAGACTATTCTAGGGTCCTGGGGTAGCTGTATAAGATGCTTTTCTGGATAGCCCAGGATTGAGTCCAAGACTTTCTTCATGCACATCTTGGGCTTTATCACTGAATTGAATCCCTTTGGGTTTCAAAAAACTGATAACATTTAATATCAAGTAATACCATTATGATTCCCTATCTTGGCAATCTGCAAATGTCTTGTTTCCCAAATCTCTATCATCCCTTCTCTAATCACACCAATGGAAAGTTTCAGTGTATTTCTTTTTGTGACCTGTGGCTTACATAAATTGGTTGAATTCTTTATGATGAGTGGGGCAGAGAGACAATTTTTGGTCATTTAGAGAGTTGCATAGGTTTTTGTTTTTTTTTTGGTTTTTTTTGGTCCTGTACCCATTAATTTCCTTTGATTTACAGCCAACTGATAGTTTGTCATTCAAAATAATAATGTTCTACTATAGTCTCAACATGGCAGAAGCAACCCATTTATAGCCTGGCTGCTCCTGTTAGTATCAAAATATTCTGTGATCTATGCATTATTGCTCAGTCAGCTTACAGCATTCCTTTGGCCAACAATGCGTGCAAGGAAGGAGCTCAAAGTTTTGCCAAAAATGTCATTCCCCATAACCAATCTGCTTCATAACATAGCATGCCCATTAAAATACATTGCAAACTTTACAAAAATGAAAAGGAGCAGCATTTGGACTTCATCCATCTCACCAGTTCCATTTGATATTTTTTTAAAATGCCTGCCATCCTCCTTATTAGTTTCTGTCATGATAGATTGATTGATTGCATTTGTGTGCTGCCTTTCTCCCAGAGTAGGACCCACGGTGGCTTCCAAAACAAATAGAACTTTAGAAGAGGTTGATGAATGATCAAGAGCTAGCATTATATAGTGGCTCGAGTGTTGGTCTAAGGATTTACTTAACCATGGATTATTCTGGTGACACTCTCTCAGCCTCAAAGAAGGCAGTGGCAAACTCCCTCTGAATAAATCTGACCAAGAAAACCCTGTGGTATGTCTGCCAAAGTTAGAGTTGACTTGAAGGCAAATAACAATGGGGTCATCAAATGTGTCCCTCCAGGTATTTTTGACTTTAACGTCAATAATCCCTCTTCATGGATTATAATAGCTAGGTGTGATGGAAGATACACTCCAGAAACTTCCAGATAGCAGCCATTGTCTACTTCTAGCATAGGCTTTTTATCTGACTCAGGCTGCACCTACTCTGTAGAATTAATACAGTTTGACATCACTTTTAACTTCCATGGCTCAGTGCTGTGTAACCATGGAAGTTGTAGTTTGGTCAGTTGCCAGAGAAAACTATAATGCCAAGGATTCCTTAGCATTGAGCCATAGCAGTTAAAGTGCTGTAAAACTGCATTAACTCTAGAATGTAAATGCATCCTGAGGTTGTTTTTTATTTTATCTCAGATGTGCTGAAGCATGTAAATGACCTTTGAAATAAGTCAGTAGCCAGTTAGGACATCTGCATGAGCAAATCTTCCCCATGTGGCTTGATCATGTTTCATTCAGACCTAGTCATAATATAATAAATTTTAGAATAGCAGAAATGGCTGCCTGTTATCTACAAAGCCATTTTCAAAGTTTTGTTACTGATGTTCTCATCCTAAGCAGCTCAGTACTTTGCAGTTTGTTTTCCTATATGCATTATTTCAGAGTGGAGACTTTTGTCAGTATGTAATGTTTTCTGGTATGAAAATTACTAATAGTTTAAACTGGAAGGTTTCAGAAATACATGAGTTAAAACTATAAAGAGGTGTAGAACTGGTAAAGTGTCGCTTTTGGAGTTTCCTGTGTAGACCAGAAAAGGAGCTCTGAGCTGTGTAATGTGATCTATGCAGCTTGCTGAGATGTGAACGGACATGATCAGAGATTTGAATGTATATTTTTGTAAATAAAAGATAAAGTGTCGCTTTTGGTGTAAGCTGAATTAAAGGGCTGTTTCATAACTAAAAGAATACAGCTAATGAGATGTTATATTGATATTTAACTGTTTATTATGTTATTATTTTAATTGTTTTTAACTGTTTTTATGTTAACCGCTTTGAGTCGCCCAAGGGCTGAGAAAAGCGGTATATAAATGAAGTAAATAAATAAATAAATAATAAGTAATGTCATTGATATAAACTTCAGAAATATTATTATAGCCAGTATAAGTATTCTTGTTGTATTCTTGTTGTATGCCATCAAAATGTTTCCAATTTATGGCAACTGTAAGGCAAATCTATTTATTCAAAGGAGATTTACTTCTGCCTTCTTAAACACAGAAAGAGTATCACCAGAGGGGTCCGTGGTTGAGTTGGGACACCTCTGAGGGTGAGAAAGTGTGACTTGCCCATGGCCAAGCAGCGATTCAAACCTTAGTCATCAGCAGGGTCCAACGTCAAACTGTTACATTACACTGGCTATAAGTATTACAAAATTATTTTTGAAAAACCATATATTTTCATTTGGATACTGCTGATGCACATCTTTTTTTCCCAACAGAAACATATGAAGGGTTTGACTCCAGAGTGATTGAGGTAAGTCTTATTTAGAAGATAATAATTTTAAGGAAATGTAAGGGGCGCTGTTCAGTTTTGCTTTCTCGCTGTCTCTCTCTCTCTCTCTCATAATAATTCTGTAAGTAATGGGCATTCAATAGACCAGAGGAATCTTGTGTTCTAGTTATATTGCAATTGTACTATAAAGTGTGTTATTATTTTCACTCTTCCCTGCTGTGCTGCCAACAGTGGACTCAAAGGAAAGCTGCAGTTGGTTTTGTAAAGCAAAATCATTGGAAATAATTGAAAAAATGTGAACATTTCCTTTTTATGGTAGGGGTTCTTCTATTCCATTATCCAAAGGAATGATGTCAGTCCTTATAACCACTTCAAAGAGAAGGGGTTTTTTTTTCTAAATGTGTTTCCTGTTTTGTCTGTCTTTCAGTCCACTCACAAAGCCATGCTTTTGAATAAAACAACTTTCTCTTGCTATTCTCAAAGAAATCAATAAGTGAGTTCTTTTTTCCACATACAACATTCCAATCCATCCTCCCTTTGCCTTTATTTTGTGATAGAAAGATAGATGGAAGCACCACTCCTTCAGCCAAAACATTAAGTAATCTTTGCGTCTTCCATATGACCTTATTTGTTTGCAATTTTGTTGTCCCTCTGATCCTTCTTTTCTCTTTCTTAATCTCCTTATGTGTGACTGGCACTCATTTTGCATCCTTCTCTGTCATCCTTCTCATTATGTCAGTTTTTATTTCTAGACTAATGCCTTGAAAAATGGTGAAACTGACCTTGTCCTGTCAGCTTCCAGACATTGCTGGGGATGATGGAGCTGGGAACAACTAGTTTCTCACTCATGCGGAATGGTTCAGACATTCCTTGCTAATGTCTTGCATGTCCTTAGAAGCGCCTAATGACACGTTTCGAGATATGCTGATTTAATATTTATTCTTATAATATTCAGACGGCTAAATACAAACTCAAGGTGAGGCCTTGAGTTTGTCCCTTTGTTGAATTCCAAAGTAAAATTTAATGGGTTGTTGTGTGTTTTCCGGGCTGTATGGCCATATTTCAGAATCATTCTCTCCTGATGTTTCGCCATCTATGGCAGGCATCCTCAGAGGTTGTATGGTCTGAGGATGCTTGCCATAGATGCAGGTGAAATGTCAGGAGAGAATGTTTCTGGGACATGGCCATACAGCCTGGAAAACACACAACAACCCAGTGATTCTGGCCATGAAAGCCTTCGACAATATATATAATTTAGTGGGTCATTTAATTTCTTTGCTCAGACACAAATTCAACGTAATTTCTAAGTTTACAGGCAGTAATGTTCTTCTTCCAATCCTAGCTCTTTTATGATATACCCATTTGCAGAATCGCTAACTAAACAGCTAAAACTGTAATGTTTGATATGTTTCTGTTTCCAAATGATCGGTCCTTAATATCACTTTCATACACTAAGTTTCAGATTTTTTAAAAATCTTTCCATCCTTGTTCTCTTTTAAGTGGTTGCTTTGAAATGCATGTTTTTCTTTTTGTTTCTCTCTCCGACTGGGGCAATTTAAAATTACATGCTTTACACAATTAACTATGAATTGCAGTCAGCAAATTACTGACTCCAATGTTAGAGCATTTCCATTCGAATGTCGGGTCGGCTTTATTGTTCGTGGGAGAAAATAGATATGCTCACTGACAGTGCTTAGCAACAACTGAATCACCATTGCATATGGGCTAAAATTTGAATTTTAAAACAGCATTCACTGTTTTCCAGTTGTATTTTAACTATCACTGGGGAAAGCAATATTCTGGAATATCAGTGAATTCCAATATTGGGTGTAAAAGAGGACTTAACATTTTAATGGTATTTCTGTTCTCCAATCCCAATTGCAGGAGATCCACTGAATTAGTGGGAACGTTTTAAACTACCCATCATGTAATTGGTTCATTCTGTCTACTGCAGTGGGACTAGCAATTGGATTTAAATGTAAATATTTTATCATAAGCCATGTTACAGCAAGCAGGTGACAGCTGATGAGCTGAATCTGAATGACCTGTGATGCCATAACATTCTCTTCTTCTGCCTCCTTTATTGCTTAGAACATTTGTCTCACAGTTAGATGTGATACTAAATAGAAAAGGGTTTGTGGTCCTGCTAGATTTCCTCTGCCAACACCCTTCCCTCTTGACTACTGACAAGAACTGGTGGGTGCTATAATCCACGAATCCCTGAGATCAGGGATGGAAGCAGCCTCAGGGCAAATAATCTTGTTCCTAAGTAACTATTTCCCTCTTCTCCCTTCATCCCAAGCCATTTTCCTGAGAGAGAAAGGCATGTATAATCTCCCTAGAGAGATTAGGTTAGCCCCCACCTTCCAAGCCCTTTGAGCTAGTTTAAAAACATGGCTCTTTAGAACAAGCTTTTGACCTTGTGTAATCCAGGGTCAGATTGAGGATTCAGCGACTGCTTACTTTGGCACTTTGAGTTGTTAATTGCAGATAGCCAGCCTTATTTGCGGGTTCTACTGCAATTTAGGAGTTTTACATTTTTTCATATTGGTTTATGTGTGTAATTATTTTTTAGACTTCTGTTGCTGTTTTATATGCTATGTATTGTCTGTTTTATATGCAGGACTTTGAAGTGAGTTTGTGAGCCACCCCGAGTCCCTTCGGGGAGATGGTAGCAGGGTCTAAATAATAATAATAATTATTATTATTATTATTATTATTATTATTATTATTATTATTATTATTATTTGTAAGGGTGAAAAAGGGAGAAATCTTCATTTTCTCACTTACCCTCTGAAGAATGAGTAAACAATGGCTGTAATTAGGTTCTTGTGGGTTTTTTCGGGCTATAGAGCCATGTTCTAGAGGCATTTCTCCTGACGTTTCGCCTGCATCTATGGCAAGCATCCTCAGAGGTTGTGAGGTCTGTTGGAAGTAGGAAAAAGGTTTATATATCTGTGGAATGGCTGGGGTGGGGCAAGGAGCTCTTCCCTGCTGCAGTTAGGTGTGAATGTTAGCTGATCACCTTCATTAGCATTTGAAGGCCTGCCTGAGCCTGGGAAAATCTGTTGCTGGGAGGTGTTAATCTGTGCCTGGTTTTTTCCTCTCTGTTGTTTAGCTGTTATAATTTTAGAGTTTTTTAATACTGGTAGCCAGATTTTGTTCATTTTCATGGTCTCTTCCTTGCTGTTGAAATTGTCCACATGCTTGTGGATTTCAATGGCTTCTCTGTGTAGTCTGACATGGTGGTTGTTGGTGTGGTCCAGCATTTCTGTGTTCTCAAATAATATGCTGTGTCCAGGCTGGTTCATCAGGTGCTCTGCTATGGCTGACTTCTCTGGTTGAAGTAGTCTGCAGTGCCTTTCATGTTCCTTGATGCGTGTCTGGGCGCTGCGTTTGGTGGTCCCTATGTAGACTTGTCCACAGCTGCATGGTATACGGTAGACTCCTGCAGAGGTGAGAGGATCCCTCTTGTCCTTTGCTGAACGTAGCATTTGTTGGATTTTCTTGGTGGGTTTGTAGATTGTTTGTATGTTGTGTTTCCTCATCAGCTTCCCTATGCGGTCAGTGGTTCCCTTGATGTATGGCAGGAACACTTTTCCTCTGGGTGGATCTTCATCTTTACTCTCGTGGCTTGTTATTGGTCTTGCAGCTCTTCTGATGTCTGAGGTGGAGTATCCATTGGCCTGGAGAGCCCAGTTGAGGTGGTTCAGTTCATCTTGGAGGAGGTGGGGTTCGCAGATTCTTTTTGCACGGTCTGCCAAGGCTTTAATGGTGCTTCTTTTTTGACTTGGGGGATGGTTGGAGTTTTGGGAACCACTGATCGCATAGGGAAGCTGATGAGGAAACACAACATACAAACAATCTACAAACCCACCAAGAAAATCCAACAAATGCTAGGTTCAGCAAAGGACAAGAGGGATCCTCTCACCTCTGCAGGAGTCTACCGTATACCATGCAGCTGTGGACAAGTCTACATAGGGAGCACCAAACGCAGCGCCCAGACACGCATCAAGGAACATGAAAGGCACTGCAGACTACTTCAACCAGAGAAGTCAGCCATAGCAGAGAACCTGATGAACCAGCCTGGACACAGCATATTATTTGAGAACACAGAAATGCTGGACCACACCAACAACCACCATGTCAGACTACACAGAGAAGCCATTGAAATCCACAAGCATGTGGACAATTTCAACAGAAAGGAAGAGACCATGAAAATGAACAAAATCTGGCTACCAGTATTAAAAAACTCTAAAATTATAACAGCTAAACAACAGAGAGGAAAAAACCAGGCACAGATTAACACCTCCCAGCAACAGATTTTCCCAGGCTCAGGCAAGCCTTCAAATGTTAATGAAGGTGATCAGCTAAACATTCACACCTAACTGCAGCAGGGAAGAGCTCCTTGCCCCACCCCAGCCATTCCACAGATATATAAACCCATTTTTCCTACTTCCAAAAGACCTTCTAACCTCTGAGGATGCTTGCCATAGATGCAGGCGAAACGTCAGGAGAAATGCCTCTAGAACATGGCTCTATAGCCCGAAAAAACCCACAAGAACCTAGTGATTCCAGCCATGAAAGCCTTCGACAATACAATGGCTGTAATTGATCTTAAGAAAGCACATGGTGTCCAGGTTGAATATGACTTACCCAAAATTGCAAACTCTGAAAGAATCTCCTCCCAAATCATCCACTTAATGGCAGAGATTGTAACACTTGTGCCTTTCTGATGGTTTGGTGTACACAAACATTGTTTCATGCACAACATTTTTTAAAAATATTGTGTATAAAATTTCCTTTAGGCTATGTATATAAAGCCTACGTGAAGCATGGATGATTTTTATGTTTAGATTTGGATTTTGTCCTTCAAGATAGCTCATTATGTATGTATATGCAAGTACAAGCATTCCAAAATCTTTTAAAAATCCATTTCATTTCAGATCAGGAATGCTCAGCCTACAATAGTTGGTTAGTTTAAAACTGAGGAAAACCTGGATTCAAATCCCCAATTGGTGGTGAAGCATACTAAATGCCCTTCCAGACAGGCACTGTATCCCAGAATCTAATCCCAGGTTTTCTGCTTTAACCTGGATTATATGAGTTCCCACTGCCAGATAATCTGGGATAAACAGAAAACCTGGGATCAGATCTTGAGATATAGGGCATGCCTATATCTACACTGCTATATAAAATCTGATTATCTGCTTTGAACGGGATTATATGGCAGCTTTGACTCATATAATCCAGTTCAAAGCAGATAATCTGGATTTTATAGAGCAGAGTAGAAGGGGCCTAAGAGTCAATGTATTTCATCCTAATCCAAATTTTACAGGGCTATTGTGAGGATATTGAGGAAGAGAGCCTTCTGCTTCTTAGAGGAAAGGCATAATATAAATATAGCAACTAAATAAACATACACAAAGGTAAGCTTTGAGCATATTTGAAACCATCTGAGTGATATTTCAGAAAGTCAGATTTTCGACACCATCTGAGTGATCTTTGAGAAAGTCAGATTTTCGACACCATCTGAGTGATCTTTGAGGAAGTGTGGGAATTGCCAAGGACCTTTAGAGAGTGTGTAGAATTGGTCTCACCTGGCATTAAACGTCCCGATTTGGAATCAAATGAATGAACATGTTCCCTCCAGCCAGTAAGTGAGAGCAGAGGTGTAACAAATCTGTTTTTGCAGTGAAGAGTGGAAAGCCAGGCAGAAAGCATACGTAAGAACTGTTACTTCATGTTTCAGGCAAGGAAGAAAGTGGCTACGTTTCCTCCCAATTTTTCCTTCAAAAGGTTTAGAATTGTAGAGGTTCACAACAAAGTTCTGTAATGACCAGGCTCTTAAGGACAAATTGCTGAGCTTATTTTATTGCAAATCAGCTTTCATAGCATCACTGTGCTTTGGACAATGAGGCCCTCTTTTTTGTTTGTACGTGCTTATTTGTAGAGAATTAGATTGCATGTTCATGATTGGATTTTCTTCTCATTTTGAAAAAAAAATATGCACCAGAGAAGTTTTGGACAGTAGTGCTTCATCTTTTAGGTTCCTGAATATTTCACTTCAAGTAATAAGGAAGGCTAATAGGGAAAGTAACAGATCTGCTAATATATAATGTGAGTGAGCCGTTGCTTCCACTGCCAATTTCAGTAGTAGACATTTAAAGTAACTGGCATCTCTGGTTAGCAGCCCAGAACGGAGCTAGGTGTGAATGTTTCAATTGGCCACCTTGATTAGCATTTGATGGTCTGACAGTTTTTAGGAGTAGCTTATTACTGCCTGGGAAAGTCCAGGTTGGTTCATCAGGTGCTCTGCTACAGCTGACTTTCCTGGTTGAAGGAAAGTGCCTTTCATGCAGTGCCTTTCATGTTCCCTGATTTGTGTTTGGGCAATGCTGCATTTGGTGGTCCCTATGTAGACTTGTCCACAGCTACATGGTATACAGTAGACTCCTGTAGAAGTGAGAGGATCCCTCTTGTCCTTTGCTGAATGTAGCATTTGTTGGATTTTCTTACTGGGTCTGTAGATAATTTGTATGTTGTGTTTCCTCATCTTCCCTATGCAGTCAGTGGTTCCCTTGATGTATGGCAAGAACACTTTTCCTCTGGGTGGAGCTTTGTCTTTACTCTCATGGCTTGTTCTCAGTCTTGCAGCTCTTCTGATGTCTGAGGTGGAGTCTCCATTGGCCTGTAAAGCCCAGTTTAGGTAGTTCAGTTCGTCTTGGAGGTGGGGGTCGTAGATTCTTTTTGCATGGTCTGCCAGTTCTTTGATGCTTCTTTTTTGACTTGGGTGATGGTTGGAGTTTTTATGTAGGTATATAACTGTGCGTGTAGGTTTTCTGTAAACTGTGTGGGATCTGCTTTTTCCTTCAATAATCCCAAGATCCACCTACTGAAAGCTCCTTTCAAAACCATATATTGAAATTGTGGAAATCTCTGTCACAGTTATTTATTTCCAGTACCAAAGGCAATGAACTGAGTTCACAGGTCTTCTTCGTGGAAATTCAGTCCTAGTTAGTCAATATTATGTCTATTTATTATTTGATTTATACCCTGCTTTTCTCCTATAGCTGTGAATCAAGATTAAAAAAAATAAGTACTGCCAAAAGCACAGTAAATTATGGTGCTGCCAAAAGCTCAGTTAAACAAATTATAAAAATGTAAGCAATATTGAGTTGAAAAACAGCTCAAAATTGATTTAAGAAAGCAAAGGATCTAAAAAAAGCCTCATTCTTGTCACTGATAATTGCCAAATGCTTGCGAGTTGCCAAATTGTAAAATACAATTTGGATGGGATGGTTGTTACTGTGTTTAAGGAATTGCAAAACAAAATCTTTTGCCCATTTACTGAAAATCATCAGGAAATTAGTAGGTTTTCCTGATCTGCTTTCAACCCACTCCTGCACCAGTTAGTCTTGGCAGTTATACAGGACTGAATTTATAGTATAAACACATGCCCTAAATCTGAAGTGGGTAAATTTTCACCCACATGCCTCTGCAGCAGGTTGTACATCCTGATTTTCAGATAACAGTTGGCTAGAAACCGGTTCTGGAAGTCTGCTTCTGTTTGTCATTTCCTTGAATTTGGACTAATTTTCAGCCAGGAAATGAGTTTGAAGTGATTTCAGGGTTGTTTTCAGGACATCACATCTCCAGATGATGTTCCAGAATCTTGGGGTGGCAATACTTTTCCTCAGCTTCAAGTCCCCCATTCCTGCCCCAAATAAAAGCTGCAAGGGAAAAAATGCATCAAAACAGAGAACAACACACCTTTCTGCTAAGCCTCCATTAGTGGGGTTAATTTGCCTTTTAAAGAAAAACCTTTATGTAAGTAACTGTTTTTTTGGAGGGAAGAGTTTGGTACTTACCTAGTTGTGAAGTGTACCTGTGAGAATACTCACTCTGTCTTCACACATGGCACAAAATTGAGCTTTTAAGTTTGCAATTCAGTACCAAGAGGATTATATGAAGCAGTAATGATGGTTACTACACCATGTCCTCCCACAATTTAGGAATGGGTGGCGATTTCATTAGATTTAAATAAGCACCATTCTTTTCAGCAAAGAAAGAGGCATGTGATTGTCTATAAGTGTCTATGGTACTGAAAATTAAAACACTTTTTCAAGATCATATTGGTATCAAAAAGATATTTGCAAGCTACAACAAGTATTTTGGAATTCATTTACGTGAGATCTAGCAAAGTTTCTGGGGAAAAATTACATTCCTGGCGCCCTCCAAATTGGACTGCAATAGCCATCTTCCCCAGTCCTCATTGGCAATACTGGAAGATTGTAATGGCAATTGTAGTGGAACACACCTGGGTGGTATTGGATGTGATTAGCCCTCTGTGTTTTCCTTTCATCAACTTGTTTTCCTTTCTATTAGCAAGGAAAAAAATAGTGTAAGAATACATTAATATTGGCCTACGTTAATCAGCATTTCCCTGACAATTACGCTATAGGAGAAACCCCTTTGTGAACAAAAATGCCAGTGCAACATTTTATAAACAATGACTTTTAATACTATCATTCTGTAAACACTGATTAGCTTGTCTTGCTGATGCAAGAAGATACTCATTTCTTCTTGTTAGGGCGGCCGTATATATTTATTTTTAATAGCTCTACCAACTTGGATCTAATTTTATACCGGTAGACTTTTCTTTGTGTGTAGGAGGTTTATGGCCAAGAGTACTTGGCCTGCCCTTGAGTCCCTAAAATATGTTTTTTGACCCTCTCCGCCTGTATCGTAAAACTGTGCTGAGTAGCTGTGTACAAAATTGCGGAGCGAGCAATTTAAACACCAGCCAAATGAGAGAGCCAGACTTAATGAATAGTGAGTAAACCTATGTGGAATGAAAGCTTTTAACAAGCCTCAGGGGATTTTGTTCAAGGACAGATGAAAGGAGTTTCCTAAAAAATGTAGGATCTGCCTGTGCTATCTATGGAAGGACTATCCCCTTGCCAGTGGCAGACTTGAAGCTGACATTCCTTGGTACCCAGGTTTTCTCAGCTGTTTCATCAGACATGGAGGAAACATGCCATTTCTATTGTTTTTGGCTTAATTTTGAGATTGTAGGTTATTCTCTTTAATGAAAGTTCCTTTTTAATAAACATCTTATATGTTTGAAATTTTTTTCTTGGATTTCACCATACTGTGATGGTTTACTGTTAGTGACATTCTAAGGGCATAGTTATATGTTGTTGTTGTTGTCGTCGTGTGTCTTTAGGTCATTTCCGACTTATGGCAACCTTAAGGTGAACTTGTCACAGAGTTTTCATGACAAGATTTGTTCAGAGGGGGTTGCAATTCCTTCCCTTAAAAAATTATTTCATGATTATTTAATGACTTTTTAAAAAAATCTTATTTTTAAGGGGTAGAAGGAATAATGCAATATAAAACTGTACCATGCAATGGTAAAACAAATTATCTAGATAAAATACAAAAAATACAAAAGAATATAAATCAAGCTAGCAAATACATGGAATCAAATTTACAAGATTATGATTATTATTATTTTGTATTTTTGGCAGTTTTAACATATTATCCACAAAATAAACTCCTCAAAATAAATAAAGATGGGAGCTACCTCCCCCTGGACCCAATCACTTAATATTGTCAATGCTGTTGCCTTCCTTTGAGGCTGAGTGTGACTTGGTCACAGACTGTGTTTTTCATGGCCAAGTGGGGATTTGAATCCTGGACTCCAAAGTTATAGTCTAACCCTCAGACCTCTATGCCTCACTGACTCTCAGTTACACAGTAAAGAATGGGCTCAAAAATGGCAAGGTGCACTCCTATCTTCTTAACATGTAGTATTATTTAAATTTATTATTTAAATTTCCTTTAGCCATACCCCGAAATATGTCCTGATATGTCCAGTCCTGATATGGCACATGTTGAAAATGTTTTCTGTATATCCCTGGTTTTGAGAGTTTCAGGGATTTGAGCCGGACAAAACTTATAACATAAAATAGCATGTAGCCTGCGGTTTTTTCCCGATGTACAACTTGCCCTGTCAAATAGAAATGGAATAATTTCTGTCTCTTTCTTCTGGGTTGACAGGCTAGCAGTTGCAACATGATTTAAGTGTCAGTATTAATATGTTTTATTTTCCCTCTTTTTTGTTGTTGTAGCTCTTGCCAAAGGACAGCAATCCAAGAAGAAAATAGTTTGTTCTTGTCATTTTTCTTTCTGATAACAAACTGTTGGGCAGTATTGCCTATAACTCCTTCCATATAACCATCTTTAACCCTTTCAAAACTAGTACATAAACATCTGAAGTTTTCATCATGTATAAAAAGCCCAGCTGCTTTGCAAGACATGAAAATCCCTGATCTACGATAGTTTAAAATACACACACCCCTACCATGACTAATACCCATCAAAACCCATCAAAACTAGTATAACAAGTAGCAACTAACCCAGAGTCCCAGTGCTTTTCCACAGAATTAGATCACATCCAAGGGGTTTCTTCCTCCAGGAGAAACTTATTCCATTGCAAGGGGAATTTTGGATGCAGTTGCTTATTTAGTGACCAAGGAGTTCATCTCATTTGACCCCTAATTTTGTAGGCATTAAATGCTGGAGAAGCCAACAGAGCAAGGACCTGTATGTGCAGAACAACCTCAAGTGGTGTGCACATCGCAGAGAAAGAATGCACAATACATGCCTCTAAATTCAGCTAAAGATCAAAGTAGATATGATCTTAGGAACCCTTTGCTCATGAATGTTGGAGTAAGCATGCAGCTGGAGTAAGAGGGAGTTGTCAGCCATTCTTTTTTTTTATAACTGTTTACTAGATCACTATAGATGAGTGAATGGATTGTCAGCAGGAGGATGAAGTACTAATTCTAGCATCTATCTGCCCACTACATGTGAATGAGCACATTTTACTTCTTGTCTGCCCAGGGTGGAAAATGCACACTGTTCAGGATGGACAGGGCGCTTGGTCTGTCCTTCAGTAATTGCAGAAATATAGCATTTTGTAGAGAAAGCAAGAGAGAAAACCTTGATGGCATTGGTGCATTTTCATATTAGATATGCAGACAGTACAAGCTCCATCATCCATACTATGAAGTGTTCTTGTTAAGCTCGAGATAGAAGGAAGTAACTTTCCTAACAGAAATGTCTTCCGGTTGGTTTCCCCCTTAAAAAATATTTTTTCGTGTCAGGAGCAACTTGAAAAACTACAAGTCGCTTCTGGTATGAGAGAATTGGCCATCTGCAAGGACATTGCCCAGGGGACGCCTGGCTGTTTTACCATCCTGTGGGAAGCTTCTGTCATGTCCCTGCATGGGAAGCTGGAGCTGACAGGCGGATGCTCACCCTGCTCCCCAGATTCAAATCGCCAACCTTTCAGTCAGCAGTCCTGCCAGCACAAGGGTTTAACCCTGTGGATTTCAACCTTCCCAATGCCGTGATCCTTTAAAACAGTTTTTCATGTTGTGGTGACCTCCAACCATAAAATTATTTTCATTACTACTTCATAACTGTAATTTTGCTACTGTTATGAATCATAATGTAAATATCTGAAATGCAGGATGTATTTTCATTCACTGGACCAAATTTGGCACAAATAGATAATATGGCCAAATTTGAACACTGGCGGGGTTTGGGGGATTGATTTTGTCATGTGGGAGTTGTTGTGACTGGGATTTATAGTTCACCTACAATCAAAGAGCATTCTGAACTCCACCAGTGATGGAATTTAACCAAACTTGGCACACAGAACTCCCATGACCAACAGAAAATACTGGAAGGGTTTGATGGTCATTGACTTTGAGTTTTGGAGTTATAGTTCACCTACATCCAGAGAGCACTGTGGACTCAAAAATTGATGGATCTGGACCAAACTTGGCACAAACACTCAATATGTTCAAATGTGAACACTGGTGGAGTTTGGTTGACATTTGGGAGTTGTAATTGCTGGGATTTATAGTTCACTTCTCCAGCAAAGGATCACTGCAGATTACTGCAGATGAAGACTGTAGCCAGGAAATCAGAAGACGCTTACTTCTTGGGAGGAGAGCAATGTCCAATCTCGATAAAATAGTAAAGAGTAGAGACATCAGACTGGCAACAAAGATCCGCCTAGTCAAAGCCATGGTATTCCCTGTAGTAACCTACGGATGTGAGAGCTGGACCTTAGGGAAGGCTGAGCGAAGGAAGATCGATGCTTTTGAGCTGTGGTGTTGGAGGAAAGTTCTGAGAGTGCCTTGGACTGCGAGAAGATCCAACCAGTCCATCCTCCAGGAAATAAAGCCCGGCTGCTCATTGGAGGGAAAGATACTAGAGACAAAGTTGAAGTACTTTGGCCACATCATGAGGAGACAGGAAAGCCTAGAGAAGACAATTATGCTGGGGAAAGTGGAAGGCAAAAGGAAGAGGGGCCGACCAAGGGCAAGATGGATGGATGGCATCCTTGAAGTGACTGGACTGACCTTGAGGGAGCTGGGGGTGGTGACAGCCGACAGGGAGCTCTGGCGTGGGCTGGTCCATGAGGTCACGAAGAGTCGGAGACGACTGAACGAATGAACAACAACAACATAGTTCACTTACAATCAGAGAGCATTCTGAACCCCACCAATGATAGAATTGGGTCAAACTTCCCACACAGAACCCCCATGACCAACAGAAATACTGTGTTTTCTGATGGTCTTTGCAACCCCTCTGACAACCCCCTCGCAACCCCCCCCCCCCAGGTTGAGAAATGCTGGCTTAACCCATTGCAACACCGGGGGCTCCTCCCCCTTAAATAAGAACTGCATTTCTCAGGATTGCATCCTCATTATGTGGACATTTGTTTTGCTCTAACATTTCAAGCAATTTCATTTCTGCTCTCCTCTTAAGGTGAAGTCTTTGGCTAATTTACCAAGCACTAAGTCTTGTTTGAATTGGTGGCATTGAATTTTAAAATAGAGGCCAAATAAACATCACTCCATATTTACAGAATTTGCAAATTCTGTATTACTTTGCAAGGCAATTATGCATTTGAGTTGCTTTCTTCTTTTCCCAAATGGGAGAGGGAGAGAAAATGACTGCCAGGACTCACTAGGTGAAAAGGAAATGCATTGTTTGATGTCAGGACTCTTGAAGTAGCAGCAGTCCACGGCTGCCTGTGCACATTATCAGGCTTGAAAGGCCTTTACAAAGTTTTAAAGGGAGTTGTGATAGCTCTGATTGTGATGGGTGACTGGGCACATTTCCCTTCAAAGCCGCACAGAAACAGCTGACAAGGGTACTTCTGGCTTTTGTTTTTTCTTGCATCTCCTCTTCTTGGCTGACCTGCTTCCATGTGCTGCTGTTGCCACCTTCTGGAAGAAGGAAATCTTTATCCCTTATAAATCTAATCATTTTGGCATTCAAAGGGTGGGTAGGTTATCTTGGTTTGATTGTTGTTGTTGCCTGCCACATATTGACTGGTTAAACCATGATTAAGAGATCAAGAACAGACCATGGAATTATGTGCTCCTGGTCCTTCTGTAACATGAATTCCCTTATCTGCCTTAATTGAGCTCACAATTGACCAGATTTTTTCTTTAGTAGAGTTTACTTCAACCTGACTGAAATTAACCACAATTAACATTGATTTTGATAGAAGTTTTAACTACAGTTAAGACAACAGTTTAACTACAGTGGAGCTCATGGTTCTGTGGTCTGTTCTTGACTTTATGAAAATATGTTTTTCTTGTTCCCCCTCCTATCATATGAGAAGATTATCTTCAGAGAAGTGGTTCCCAATCTCTAGTCCGTGGACCACCAGTGGTCCACAAGAACTAAAATATGGTCATTACTACACCATTGCAACAAGAGCAACTGGTCTTGTGAAACCCTCTTATAGTGCCAAGGCTTATTGAAGATGGTTTTCTGTGGGCGAGCAGATGGCGACTACTGGATGGCATATGTTCTGTATCAGAAACTAGAGCTGATGTGGTCTATCCAATGCAGTTTTCTGAATCAGTGCTCCAAATAGCCAAACTGAATATGCACTGGAAATCTATTACAGCCAGTCCTCCATATTCGCTAGGGTTAGGGCTACAGGGCCGCTGAAAAAGGCAAAAAACTGGGAATAAAAAAGGTTGTGGGTGTGGTTATTTTGTCCAAGAGACATCTAGTGCAGTGGTTCCAACCTGTGGTCTGCAAGAATGAAAATATGGTCAGCGGCCTCACTGTTACTACACTGTTGCCTCGAAACCATGTGGCAACAAAAGCAACTGGTCTCGCGAATCCCTCTTATCATGCCAAGGCAATGGGGATGTTGGGAGGGGAGAGGCTGACTACACACAAAATATTACTACTGCCACATCAGCTCTAGATTATTAAATATAGTTTTCGGTGGACAAGCAGATGGTGACTACTGGATGGCATATGTTCTGTGTCAGCGCTGATGTGGTCTATGCCATGATCTTTTCTGAATCAGCACCCCATAATCAAATTGAGTCTAAAGTTGACCAAAAACTGATTTGTAACCCTTTTGGTACTAATGTTGGAGAATTTTGGTACTAATGTTGGTCAATGTGGATCAATTTTGGTACTAATGTTGGTCAGTGTGGATCCTGGTCAAATGGTCCCTTGTCTAAAAAAGGTTGGAAACCACTGCTTTAGAGGCAGAATTTTTTCCTTTAAATAAACCTTTTTCCTTTGGTCTTCAAGAGTTGTTTTCTTCCCATAAATGAGTATTTGAACTTCTGAAACCTACTAGTAAATTCTGGCAAATAACAGAGGAATGCCATCTTAGTAATAAAACCTAGACTTCCCATGGATCTGGGTTGTTCAAATACCTTATTGGAGAACATGGAATGATGTCTCTCATGTAGATTGTATGTTTATTGACTCAGCTGTGCTGCTGTTGAAACAGTAATAATTGTGCAATGAACTTCACCTGTAACCATTAACCGATAGTATCTGCTGAGAACCTCCCTCATGTTGATCTTTCTTCTTTCTTTTTAAAAGTTCTTTCCCTCCTTAAAACAAAATCATAGATAACCTATTTTGTATCTTTGTGTTTGCTTAGGCATTGTGCAATATTTTTATTGCATCTAGGTAAGCTTAGAAGCATGAGCTCCTGGCATCACATAGTATTCTGTGTGTGGGTGTGTATCCAGGGTGAGTGGTTAACTTACAGATATGGTTGCTGCAGCACACAACTGGGGTTTTGACCAGTATAATTCAAACTGAGAGCGTGCCCTTGTCATTTGAGCGATTGAGTAATTGCTCACAGCTTTCTGTTGCTGTGAGCAGACTCTGATCTTGACATTGTGTATTGCTGATAATCAGCTATCATTACTGTCCCTGAAGAGCACAGCATTCAGGTCTGGACGAGGTGGGGAACAACGCTTGCCCTGCACTTGAAAATAGATGACTCTGGCATTTTCCAAGAGACTCAAAATATTATCACTTCAGTTGGTGGCAGAGATCACTGTGGGAGGTGCAGGAAATTCAAAAGATGATTAAGAAGTCTCTTGTCAGAACTCCCTAGGAATTGGAAAGGTACCGCTGGGCCATCTGGTCAAACTCCATGGTGTATAACAGCCCATCCCACCCTTGTGTTCCCCAAATCTGTGGAACTATTATCTCTCTTCAAAGAAGAAACTTTCTTTTGTGTAAACCTAAATGGATGGCCAGTTCTGGCCCTGTGCTTGTCTGCATGGCGGTTTTATCAAGCACTGTTGGCAGCCCTCTGAGGTTTTATCCAAAATGTGCTATAAAGAGATTTATTGAAAGTTTACTGACTCCCACTGTGTTTTTAAAGTGACGTTTGGGTTTTGATTTGGAACTTGTAAAGATTACATTAGGGGACTACAACACCTAGGATCCTCCAAAGAGTATAGGTCTTTCATACAAAAATGCATAATTACCCCACTGCCTCAACTTTCTTTATTAAAAGAACCTAATTCAGCTGCGGAGAAGAGATGGATGGATGAATGGATGGATAGACATATTTATTTATTTATTATTTCGAGCATTTGTATCCTGTCTTTCTCAACTCCCGAGGGAAAACTCGAGGCAGCTTATAAACTGGCCAACAAACAAACAATTGTAAAACAAACAATTAACATTAAATAAGACAACAAGATTATAAAATACATTAAAATATTGGCCATTAAAATATTAAAACGTAGTCAATCCTAAATCTGCAAATCCAAATCATAGTCCAGAGTTCCAATCCAAGATCTATTCACTGACGATTCTCATGAGTCATTGCAGTTGCTGCTCAGTCAGTTGCCCAAATGCTTGGTCCCAAAGCCAAGATGTAAGCTTTTTTTCTGAAGGAGATCTCATTGGGGAGTGTGTTCCATAGATAGGGGGCCACCACCAAGAAGGCCCTGTCTCTTGTCCCCACCAATCACACATTCTCTCTCACACACACAAAGAAAGTTCTAGAGAAGTATCTAAATCCATTGTAGCATATCCACAAGGATCTGAGGGCACCGAACAGTTCTGTTCAAAACAATTTAAGCTAGTTATTTAAATTTCCTAAAGCACATTAAACTATATGATGAGTTAAAACCGTTTCAAATCTCTATTGGGAGTGCTTTGACCTGTTGGGAGTGTTTCAGTCATAATTTCCTGCATGGCGGGGTTGAACTGAATGGTCTTTGTGGTCTCTTCCAACTCTGTGATTCTATAAGAACTCAAAATAATGTACTCATACAGATTTAGATTAAATCACCTGGCACCAAAGGTGCTAGCAAAAATATATATTTACTTAATGACAAAATATTACTATCATTGACACCAATCAGGGCTCCAAAGTGAAGGGTGTAACACGAGCTGTATACCACAGTTACAGTGGCTCCATAGTTGTAATATTACCTCCCCTTAGTTAACTTGGTTTAAGTGTAACTAGCTTCTTGCTATTGTTCCGTCCGTCCCCTCAAACTTTTGCAATATAAAGCAAATGCCACATTAAGAATGCATCTCGCTGCTTCCGAATTAAAACACAAACAGGAGTCTTGTGCCAGCTTAAAGATGAGCTAGCTTCATCATATGCATAGAGAGTGGCCTTAGTTTTCAGAATGTTATTAAATGTTATTAAACACATGCTTATGGGAAAAGAGGTGAATGAGTGAGGTCAACTTGAATGGGGGCAAGAGTCCAAATAATGATCGTAAACTTAATAGTAGTTTTGCCACAAATAGTAGTTCAATATTATCACAAACATTCTTTTCTTGATGAGCCAGTGAACATATATTTAGGTATTTTGCCCTTTCTTTGATAAGTGCCTTTTCAAGCATACAAAAACAGGACTAGGGAGGGAATGGCTACAATGCAGAAAAATCTACTGTGCTTTATTTAAGATACCTAATCTGTTTGAAAGTCAACATGATGTAGTAGTTAAGACATGTGATGTAGTGTTGGGTTGCAATTTTTCTGGAACAAGGGTTCAAATCCCTATTGAGTGACCTTATAAGATTCACATTCAGCCTTAGAGAAAGGCAATGGCATAACCCTCTGAATAAATCTTGCCAAGAAAACCTCAACAAAGATACCATAAATTCGAATTACCAGTAACTCAAAACATACAACAACGGTGTAATCTGTTGCCATTTAGCTGCCCAAACTTTAGGAAGTCAAGATTCTACAGAACCACATGGAAGCAACTTGCTGTAGCATTTTGAGCAGGTTTTTGCAATGAAACTGGTGCTTCCACAAAGCTGTGTTTTCCCTTCATCCTGTGCTCAGTGTTTTGTTCAGTTGCTTTGCTCCATTCTCTAGATGAAATACTTTTATACTCTGCAATTCTGACAGCTTTTTCTGTGCCCCCTCACTTGTATTTAGCATGTTCTGACCATTGCTGTCTTGAGCAGGAGTTGAGATCCATATGTTCTACTATCTGAAAAATATGATATATACATTGAAATCTCCTGCTTCAAATAGTTCAGTGCATTAACCCATCACTCAAAGAATATTCCATGAACCTGTCAACATACAAAGTGAAATAAAACATGCGTTTGATACTCCACTGCCCCTTCGTTTTGTATATAGTGATATTTCTTCAGCAGAATGTCTGAAATGATGTGTGAAGCATTACCAAATATACTCTTGTATAAGTTAACCTTACATATAAATTGAAGACAGGTTTTGGGGACAAAATGACAGATTTTGCTATGACTGTGGGTAAATCAAGGATAAAACTTTGGGGCACACGTCAAACGTAGAGGCACGTAAGCACAACTGTGATGGGGGTGGGTGTCCTTATGGTGATCTCAGCCAATGTTGCTGCTTAAGTGCCGATAGCTTACTGGAGTAAGAAAGAAAGACAGCTCTCCCTCTTTCCTCAACTATTTGACCTCAAACAGCATTCAGCAGCAGTGTGGGGAATCCTATACAGTATGAAAAATAACCAAACTGGCCTTGCATGGTTTTTATAGTAACCACCTATTAAAAATGGCTGCTGCCATGCTGCATTCCACCTCAAGCTCCCAAAATGCTAGGCAGCATAGCACACATTAAGCTGTCATCATTGTCATCTGAATAGACTACTGCAGTGTGCTCTACGTGGGGTTGCCTTTGAAAACTGTACAGAAGCTTCAAGTGATCCAACGGGCAGCAAACTGATTGCTCACTGAAGCAGGGTACAGGAAGCATACAACCCCCCTGTTACACCAGCTCCACTGGCTTCCAGTCTGCTACCGAACAGAATTCAAAGTGCTGTCTTTAGCCTATAAAGCTCTAAACAGTTCCAGCCTAGCTTACCTGTCTGAACATATCTCTCTCTCTGAACCATCTCTGAGATTAAGATCTTCTGGGGAGGCCCTGCTCTCGGTCCCACCTCCCTCACAGGTATGGTTGGTGGGGATGAGAGACAGGGCCTTCTCAGTGGCAGCACCTCAGCTGTGGAACTCCCTCCCAAGGGACATCAGATTAGCACCCTCCCTCCTGAACTTTAGGAAAAAACTGAAAACTTGGATATGGGACCAAGCATTTGGATACTTTATTGGTGCAATATGTGAACATGGAATGGTGCAATGATAAATGAAACGGCCTGGACGATGATATTGGATAATGTGATTTTAAGAATTTTAATGTTGACATGTTTTTAGCGGATGTTTTAATGTATATACATACATACATACATACATATATATATATATTGCTGGATTTGTATTGTACTTAATGTATGGCATCAGATTGTGCCTCTGTGTGTGTTGCCCTGAGTCCCCATCGGGGTTGAGAAGGGCAGGAAATAAATACAGCAAATAAATAAATAAATCTGTTTCCAGAATTTATATATGTGGATAAGTTGATCCAGGGCTGGTTTGTTTGTTTGTTGGGGGGAGGGGGGTCAACCATGTTTTGTCAAAAAATTCTTGACTCATCCATAATTATATACACTAAGTATTACAAAAATGAAAGCTTGTATTGTGTAAAAGAAAGTTGCACTATCAAAGCGCAAATATACCTTTGGTGTGAAATACAGCACAACATTCACTTCTCTTCTTGAGTATGGGTGAAGCTGTTTTTGAATGGGACAAAGCAAAACAATGGGCTAGTGTAATAAGCACCCAACAAATACAAATTTATTATTTTTTTGTTTGTTGGATTTACTCTCCAACTTTCCCCCAGAAAAAGTATCCAAGGCACACGCTTGGTGGGGACAGGACGCCCCTTCATCTGTGGAACTCCCTCCCCAATGAAATCAGAGCAGCTCCCTCCTTGTCCTTTACGAAAAAACTTAAGACATGGTTGTGGGATCAAGCATTCGAGCAGTAATTGTAGCAATGCAATAATGCGAGTAATTTTAATGTGACTGACAAATGGACAGATCTTGGATTAGGGTTTGAACTTGCGTGATTTTAATTGATGTTTCAATAATTGATGTTTTAATTATGTGGATTCAATTGCAATTGTTATTTTTGGAATTGTATATTGTCGGCATCAAATTGCTGCCTGTTGTGAGGCCGCCCTGAGTCCCTTTGGGTGTGAAGGGCGGGATACAAATGTGGGAAATAAATAAATAACTTATTAGGAATAAAGTACAATACATAAAATGCCAAATAGATTTTTATTCCACTCTCACAAGTTCTGAAATATTTATTCCTAAAGAAGTTATAGCATCCCCTGCCAGCACCTCTTACCACCACACACAACCAGTTGTTGGAACAAGCTGGTCAGGCCAAGAGCATTAAAATACAAAGTGCATTTGCAAACTGGTTGCATCAGATTACTCTTACTACAAAAGTGCAAATATGGTATGATCCAAGAAATATCTCTTTTTTTATTCTTTGTCTGCCTCACTTCTTCTTTTTCTTTTTTTAAGAAGCAGCTAATCTAAATGTTCATTGTTTTCTCTTTCAGTTGAAAAGTGTATTTAACATGACAGCCAAGGAAGGACGAAAAAGATCTGTTAGTGCTCTGGTGGTTGTTGGGAATGGAAAAGGGGCTGCTGGTAAGCAAGTTTGCTTGAATTCAAATGAAAAAAGTTCCAGGGAAACAGATTTTGTTTAGACATTGTGAAAAAATGTCCTAAGGTTTGATAATGGAACAAAATTTCCTTGGGAAGCTGTATGCTCTCCTTCACTGGAGGTATTTTGGGAGAGGCTAGATGACCATATGCCAGGAATGCTGCAGCTGGTTTATTTCTTGGATTTATAGTCCTCTTATCTCTTAGAAATGGAACACAGGCAGCCATCAAAAAATAAGTTCCAAGATTTCTGAACCACACAAAAGTTTATATTAGCAAATATCTGAAGTCAGATTCTAAAATTATATGTTTCTATGCATGCTTCCTTGCAAAAGTTGGTATAAATTATATGGGAGACTGACACAATATGCATTGAGTGCTTTGAACACGAGAAATACAAATGATTTATAAATGTTTTATGGAAATTTCATTATATGTTCATTTATGTAAATGTTAAGTCTTAGGTCAAACTCAAGATCTGCAGGCTGAGTGCAGTCACCATGTCATTTTATTTTACCCTCCAGATGCTGGACTACAACTCTTTTTTTTCATCATTTAGCATTAAGAGCTGGTGGGAGTTGTGATACAGTAACATCTGGAAGTTTCTTTTTAGTCAGAACAGTGGGGTTTGAATTTAGATACAAGGTTTGTGGATATAATGTCTGACTTTTTACCTTTTGCCAACTTCAGAGCCACGAATGCGGTTGGGTTGCAATTCCCATTATCCCACATGGCAGATAATCAGAAATGATGGGTGTTGTCATTCAATAACATTTGGGGATCAAAACTGGGTAAAAGCTAAACAACGCCGACTACTATATAAAAAAATGTACTTGGCACTCTGTATCCATTGTTTCTCCGTCCATAGATTCAACGGCCCTATGAAGGCAACCATAAGGCTGATGTGGCCCTCAATGAAAATAAGTTTGACCCCCCTAATCTATATGTTTTCAGTCAATCGAAAATATAGCAATGTTTTTGGGTGAAAAACAGACTGCAGCAGGGCACCACTGCTGTTGATAGGCTGTTCGGCAAGATGAGATGGAGAACTCTACAGGGACTATACTGATGCTACCATCCTCTACACATTGAACTATGCCTTTGTGCCTCTTAAATGGGTTCAACCTCATAACTGACTTCATCTCCTAACAAGTGTGTGAAGTGGATAAGGAGATGCTGGAGCATCTTGCAGCATCCCGTGAAATACCAATCCATAACAATCCTCGCTTCAGACATGAGTTTCCAGAAAGAGGAAAAATTGGTCCTTACGGCCACTCTAATGGTGACTGTATCAGACAAGTGTCTCAGTTAAAGATGAATTGTGTGTCTTTAGGTGTATACGATCTGTAGCTATCCTTGTTTGTCTGCTACTCAAGATTTTATGGGCCTCAATTCCAGCTGCACCTCTATTTCCTTTATTTGTATCTCCGTTTGGCTTTTGCACTGTGCTGTCATTCAGTTTCTGTCTGTAGTGAGCTTGAATGAGTGATCTTGCTTTCACTTTTGTATATCATACCCAAGTTATTTTCGCTGTTCATCACTCAGGGAATAGAAAGAGAAATGTTCTCTGCAAGGATAGAAGTAGAAAGGGAAAACGGCACTGCCTCAAGCTGAGAAAGGCTGAGGAGTCGATTAGAGAAAAGCATTTGCCCTAGAGTAGTAGTCTGGGTCTTGACCTCTTGGCTTGAATAGACACTCTTGGTCTTTGAAGCAGACAGAGTTGACTAGGCCCTTTTGAAAAGGTTGCTGATAAGATGACTTTTGTTAAGTGTCAGCAATTTCCCTTGAAATATTGTTAAATACAGGTGGAGGAAGGAAATGTCTATCTCTTGCACCAAAATTCCACATTGGACACTAATTTATTTTGCTTCCAAAGAAAAATCAAATACAGTTTCTGACATTCCAAAGTCAACATCATGACCCATAATCTCAGAATATAATCTAATATAGATTCCTTTGTTGTTAATTATTCTGTGGTTGCCTGAGGCACTCTCTTCCATGGAAGTAAAACATTGTGTTGTTTTAGACTTTTATTGAACAGAAAGCTTAATGAAGCAAGAAGTCAGGGACATACTCAGAAAGGTTTTCTCCCTCTTGTTGAAAATTTTTGAGTCTTTCTGTGGTGGAAGGAAAGAAGAGGTTAAGGATCCTGCATGTGCCTTCTAGTTCCTTTGATACACCTGCAGCTCTTGATAGATCTAGGATCACTGAGAGAAGATTTGAGTGTGAAGGCCTCCTCAATAACACATTTGCAAGGGGAGGGCTCCACTTACTGCAAATCTTTAAAGGTTGTCATCTATAATGTTCCTTCACTAACTTGAATTATTTTTATCTATCAGGTTTTGCACTTGGAAAAGCCTCTGACAGGATGGTGGCACTAAGAAAAGTATGTAGCCCCAAAATTAAATGTAATTAATGTGTTGTCAACACAGCATATTATTTGAGAACACAGAAATGCTGGACCATGCTAAAAATTACCATGTCATACTACACAGAGAAACTATTGAAGTCCACAAGCATGTGGACAATTTCAACATAAAAGAAGAAACCATGAAAATGAACAAAATCTGGCTACCAGTATTTAAAAACTCTAAAATCAGGACAGTAAATAAAGAACAACACTCAAAAATGCAGATTCCAGACAAGAAACAATCAGGGCCAGCTAATCACCTCCCAACAAGGGATTCCCCCAGGCAGGAAGCAGCCAAGCCTTGAAGCTGCAAGGCCATTCAGTTAATATCAAGGTGATATACTGCAACATTCACACTTGCCTCCAACAGACAAGAGTTCTTTCTCCCACCCTGGACATTCCACAGATATATTAACCCCACTTGCCTTGTTTCCAATAAACCTTACAACCTTTGAGAATGCCTGCCATAGATGTGGGTGAAACATCAGGAGAGAATGCTTCTGGTACATAGCCATACAGCCCGGAAAACTCACAGCAACCCATTAAATGTAATTCATTATTGTTAAGTTGTGGCATCCCTCACAGGTCCTTCATGCATAAAATTTAGACTTTTCTCTCATTTGTGTTCCAGAATTTGAAGGAAAAAAATCTTTTATGGACTATAGATCCCAAAATTCTGGAGACCTCATAAGACTCATGCTATTCTAGACCAGGGAGTCTGGAAATGATCAATCAAAAATTAACAAAAAATCACAGAGAAAGGAAGAAACCATGAAAATGAACAAAATCTGGCTACCAGTATTAAAAAACTCAAAAATTACAGCAGCAAAACAACAGAGGGGAAACAAACAGGCACATGAAATCACTCTCAACAAAAGATTCCCCCCAGGCGCTTCCAAGCCATTGAATGCAAATCAAGGTGATCAGCTGAAACATTCACAGCTAGCCCCAGCAAACAAAAGTCCTTTGTCTCACCCTGGTCATTCCACAGATATATAAACCCATTTTTCCTACTTCCAACAGACCTCATTACCTCTGAGGATGCTTGCCATAGATGCAGGCGAAACGTCAGGAGAAAAATTGCTTCCAGAACATGGCCATATAGCCCGGAAAAACCTACAACAACCCATGAAAGCCTTCGACAATACAGATCAAAAATTAACTTTTATTACTTATTTATTATTTGCGATAGTCATTTACCACCCTTCTCAACCCCAAAGGGAACTCAGGGCTTTTCCATTCTCTAGTGAGAATCTATTTCCAATATAGGAAGTTACCTTCTCAAACTAGGCCACCTTATTGTCTGTTGAACAAACCAGGCCACCTTATTGTCTGCTCTGGCTAGCAGTTGCTACTCAGTGATTTTACTTGGAAAAGTCAGGCGCTAAATACACATGAAAAGTATGTGCTTTGCTACAGAGCCGTCTAAGACCCCTCCACAGTCCAAGACCCCTCCTCTTGCCAGATATTACTTCTACAAACCACCAGGATCACCCAGAGTCCATGGTATGCATAAATCTCTGAAAAAAAATAGCAGTGTTTGGCAGGGAGATATCAGTTATCCAGAACTGTTCCAAGTTCTGGATAACAGATAAAGCTATAACTTCAGAAGCCCCACCCCTTTTCTCCATGCATTTTTCCACCATCCTTTAACCTCTCCTTGATTCATGGACCGGTGTCCAAAGAGCTACTCATGTTCACCCAATGCTATTGCTGACATCCAATCCATAGGCCCTACCTGTGTTAATCATATGGTGTTTAACCAATATTTTGCTAATATTTTAAATATTTTTAAATGGTACTTTGTAACACCAATTCATTCTTTTTTAATTTATTGAACTTAATTTTATTTATTTCAGCAAAATACATAACAGGTAGAAATAACTTTATGTTAATGCACCTTCTTTGATTTTAATGTGACTTGGCTGTCAAGCTCAAATAGTGTGTTCTCTTAATTATTTCTTAATTTTAAAAATCTTCCTGTCCCTCCCCAGGCAAAGAACAGAGCTGTTCATTATTTACACTATATTGAAAGATACGAAGATCATACAAGTAAGTATTAGACATCTAGACTTCTTTTTAAAATAAAAAAAATAATCAAGTTACTTCCTTTCTTCAAGTTTTTTTGTCTGGAACAAAATGAAAAAATAGCCTTATTTAATGAGAAATTATGATTTTCCACTACTTATGACATTGGTGGCATGCTCCACTCTCATGCATTTTCAATTCATTTGATGTGATTACAAAGAAAGGATTAGAAATTTGTCAGTATAAATATTATTATTATTATTATTATTATTATTATTATTATTATTGATTTCTTCTTCATGGTCTCTGTAAATCACACAATTGGGTAATTTGCGCAGGCTCAGAGCACTGTTCAGGAGCTAGGCAGAAAAGTTTTGGCAGTAACCCCGTCCACAATCCCAAGGCTATATAAGGCCCAGTTGCCACCAAAACCTCTCAATTCCTTTCATCTGTATTGTGGCTGGTTCGGGAACCTTTGCTAGTTGCTTGTATCTTCAATTATTTGGACTGCTTTACTCTCTAATGAGAATTTCATCCATTCCAACCTTGTTTTATGAAGATTCCCGCTTTTGAGTTATCTCGCTCCTTGACTACGGTGCTTACGGCCTAGTCCAGTATGGCCTCTATGACTCACTTAAAGTGATGTGAGCAGTGTGCAGGCTAACTCCCCAACACGGATGGACTTTCTAAGTGCCTTCTTTGCTTAGGTGAAGGACATGCCATCCATTCATGCATTCAATGTCAGGCCTTTACACCTCAGGCGTGGAAGAATCAGGAGGTGAGGCTTTGTTTCTTCCTGAACTAGAAAGCAGCTACAAAGGGTGAATCTCAGGCATCTCATGTCAAACCACCAGTTGTAACCACTAACTTATCAGGAGTCCAGAGTACATCCCCTGAAGCGATTCCTCCCACTTAATATGTGGAAGGAAGGCCACATACTGAAGGTGAAGAGGTTGAAGCTCCCATGGAAGTGGCTGAGGCTCTCCCACCTATGCCTTTGACCAACTATGAGATCAAGCCAGTACGGACCATGACCACGTCTCAACCAAGGTTGTTCTCTGCTTTGGCAGACAGGCCTGTTTGGGTAGAAGCCCCCCAGTGCTACTATAACACTGACATATGGACTAGGCATTCCTTATTGTTCCTTGACACAGTGAGGAAGGTGCTTGAAAGTTGAGACCTCCAAGGTCCCCAGACAGGTAGATTGATCAGGAAATTTGTTTTTGTTCCATCTGTTTTGCATGTAAAACATCTGCAATGAAAGTGGCTGAAACACAATTTAGGTGACAATGCCACAGAATGCCAACATTGTTGATCCCCAGTTCTTTGCATAGGAAAATTTGCCGTTTTGGATACTGCAGCTCCCATCACCATTCCCCATCATGCACTGAGTAGGGCTATTGTGAGCTGCACTGCAACAAAATATGGCAGGCTGCTCATCTCAGAAGTTTGAAAAGGGAAGAGGAGAACATGTTAAATCTGATGATAAATGTAGTTACATTCCAGAAAACCAGTATTTCCTGATACATCATTGGAATTTCTTGCCAGGTATTTTATGAAAGCCATTGAGGATTGGTTCAGTTACCCATGTCTCTGCAGTTATTACATTTTTATCCTATTTTGGGTTTTTGTATCCTAGAAGTCAATCAATTGTATTTCACTTTGAACATTAAGGAAATGATCAGAGACTGCCAAATAAACCTCCACGAATACCTCACATATATGGTTAATCTGTCAGTCCATTCTGATTATTGTCTACACAGCTGATTAATTCCTTGACCATAATCTGTAAATGACTTAAGTGCACCCCTGCTAATAAGTTAGTACCATTTCACACACATTCAGCAAAGTCCATTAGAGTTTGTAATTAGCTGTCCATTTCAATAAGGTACACAGCCAAATATCTGCTGGAGCGGTGCAGTCGGGCATCACAGAAAATCAAGGCAGGATATTTGGAAGTTCCTAGAGAAATCGCCTCTCCCATCAGTTGACATAATCTAAACCACAATCCAGTTCAGCCATGTTGTTGCATCTCGTTCCTTTAGTCCTACGTCCAATCTGGCATTTGCTAAGTCTCTGCAGCATGTGGTGAGCTAGCCATATCAAATAAAGCAGCATGGATGAACTTTCTTTTTCACCCCAGACAGAAATGACAACTTGAATTGGAAAGGGGACCTCTTTGGTCATGTAGCACATTGTTAGAAATCTTCCTCCCTGGATGATTGCTTGTTATCTACATTATAGCCTTGCAGACAGAAGAAAACCTATTTTCCGGGAAATGTTTTAATGCAATTGGTTGTTATTGTTACTATTTCTTAATTTGAAGGAAGCATATGCAAAATGGAGGATGTGTATTCATTTTATTTTATCCCATTTTGTATTTTTAAAAGATTTGTACCATTTTGTATAATCTCCTATTCAGAGTGGTTTCAAAGCAGTGAGTGGTAGCAATGGAAACATTTCTGTTTCTTTATCTGAAAGACTTACCACTTTAAAAATGTGTACTGGCAAAGAGGCTGTGAGTGGGATTAAACTGTACTGGAATCAATTGTATTCTGGCTTTACGTTTTGTAAAGTGAACTCAGTGATAACTTCAGGCTAAAATAAACACAGCTTATTGCATTTGGCAACCATATTCTCTTAATGCTTTCTCCTTCTTCTAGTTTATCATGACATCGCAACCTCATTTAAGAAAACAACTGTTCGGATGAAGAAGCAGAACAAAGGTAAGTGAAACAAGTGATAAACGCAGAACTTATAAACATTTTCTTCAAAATCAGTTTGGCCGGTATTCACTTAACATAATCTCCCATGTAATGGGGAATAGGATGCATTCAATTTAGAGTGCAATCCAGTATGCACCATTAAAATAATAATAATAATAATAATAATAATAATAATAATAATAATAACAATAACAACAACAACAACAATATAATAATAATAATAAACTTTATTTATATTCCACCCTATCTCCCGAAAGGGACTAAGGGCAGATTCCAGTCACAAAAAGGCAAACAATCAATGCCTGAATACGACAACCAATGCACACATAATAGCAAAAAATAATAACTCAACATGTAAAAACAAATTACAACTTAACATCTAAAATTAAGGTAATACATAACCTATCAACATAAAACAAAACATCAAACTGAAGCTTCAATTTCCCAGAGCCGACAAAATTCATTGGGGGTATATAAGTTGATTATTGCCAAAGATGCAGGGTAAACAGAGCCCGGAATTTAAGTTTGGCAGGTAAATGTCCATACTGAAGGTCCAGAGTTTAGATCAGTTTACAGTTTGCTGCACCCACGTGTTGACAAATGAAAGAACCTCTCTTTGTGGAAGGGGTTCCAGTGGAGGCAGTCTTATGCAGCATTTCACTGGTCAACGCTCATTTTGTTTTTATGTTTGTTTGTTTTTTCAATATTTGTTATTAGGATTTTTTTTAACATACAGTAAAACATACAGTCGGGTGTATAGGAAAGTAGGAAGTGGTGAGCGGGGGAGGGGGAGAAGTAAAAGGGAGAGAGGAGGTTGTGAAGAGGGGGGGACTCAGGGTGAGAAGAATGGATCTTACTGGGAGGGTCAACACTCATTTTGGATTGAGAAAGGCGGAATATAAATGTTTTTTACCAGGGATAAAGGATAGGTGTTGGCATGGTTGTGAACAAAGAAGGGTGTTTATTCATATGATATGGGAATGTGATTGAGTGCAAAAATACTAGAGAATGATTGAAGGAGAAATCAATAGAATGTTAAATTTACAAATAGTAATAGTTTATAGAATTGTACTACATGCACGGATAACAGAAGTGAAGAATAGACAAAAAGAAAAATTGGTTGGCAAATGAATAGCGTGTGCACAAATTGTTTTAGTGAGGGGTTGGAAAGATAAAACAAAATGAACATTGATTAAATTGGTATAAGTATATAGTTAATATATTAAATGTGGAAATAACAAATTTCAAATGGAATAATATAGATAAAATTGAAAAGGTTACAATAACTAAGAGGGTGTGGGAACCAGTTAGGAATTATTTAGAGAATGTGTTAAGATGTGGAGTAGAAAAATTAAGAATGAGATTAATATCTCAAATACAACTTCTGTAGTTTGATGTATAAATTGCACGTAAAAGGAGGAGGGTGGGAGTGGGAAAAAACAACAATAAAAAGGGGGGTGTGTGGAAGAATAGCCTGTCCATGGACGCTTTCCTGATCGAATTGTTGGCATGTTTTCAGGGGCACCTTTTACCTCCCTGCCACAGTGGTACCTATTTATCTACTCACATTGCCTTTTTTGAACTACTAGGTAAGCAGAAGCTAGGGCTGACAGTGGGAGCTTACCCCACTGTCATGGTTATATGTAGGGATAATGCTTGGATCATGCTGCAGAAAGACTAGCAGCAAGCTAGAACGTGTCCAGAGAAGGAAACCAAGGTATATGAGGAACGGCTTAAGAAGCTGGGATGTTTCGCTCTGATAAAAGAAGGCTTCTGCCTAACTTAGTTAAGCGGGAAAGGGTCTGATGAAACTGAGCTTTGTCGGATATAAATTCAATTGTGGGTCTCTTCCTAGAGTATTACATTGAATCTTTTCCCCCCAATAACAGAATTACAATCTGTTACTCATTTAAATAAAACTATTTTACTAGGCCTTTTACTGAGAATACAACAGTCTTAACTGCTTCCCAACAAAGATTGCTGTGTGTAACTCAGGCCTATAAATCTTCCAAAACCTCAAATGTGATCTAATGCATTTTATTAAAAAAGCCATTAAAACAGCTTTTCAGGATTATTCCAATCTGCAGGGCAGGCTTGGTGCAGGGTAAATGGATGGAAAGAAATCTATTAGGAGGCCATAAGCATTGCTGTGCTAATATTGCCTCTCTTTCTTACCTCTCCCTCAATACACCATCCGCTATAGTTTTTAAAAAGCAGTAAAAACCATCTGAAACTATTTCTTCTGCCATTTTGAAAAAGTATTGATTTCATGCTGTGAGACAGGATCAGGTTTTGACATAAGTGATCTCTGAAAGGCTATTTGTCAAAGGTTTCATTTGCTAACAGCTTAATATGCCCCATTTTGGAAGTGCCATTTTTTCCAGCTCTGCTCTGAATGGACTGGATTTCTGCAGGCTGTTCGCTACGGATGGAAATAGCTCAGTTTTCATGCCACACAATCAGTGGCTTCCCTGGATTTTTTATTTTATTCTTTGGAATGTGAATAGAAGTAATTGGGGTGTTGTACCCACCGAGAGACAGAAGTGTAGTTCCTGGTTGGAGGAAGACCTTTCTTCACCTCCGAAGAAAGCTGCATTACATTAAATGGTAGCTTTAGTAGAAATAAAAACCAGAACCTAGGGAAGCATCCATTGAAAATGTGGGAGAGGAAAAGGCACCATGTAAAGCAAAGGAGTCAAGATGGTCTTTTATTTAGTAAAATTGGTATTTTCAAATAATAAACAACCATCTCCTCAGTTTTTTTTTAGATGTTCCTGCTTTTTCTCTTGTCGATTTCAATAAAAATCTTCATGCAAATGCCGGCTTTTCTGTTTTGTTAGCTTAAAAACACTTAGTATGTGCCAGCATGGCTTCCTATTTTGTATTCTGAATATGCTATGATAGAGAACAAGGAGAATGCAGTGTGTACTTAATTATTGCACAGAATTATTATAGTTTGGATGTCAAGACCCAGGCGGACCAGCAAGGCAAGACAGCAGTTAAGGAGTTAAACAAAGGTCTTTAATGTCAATTAACATAAGAAAAAGGGCTCTTAAAAGCATAGCGGTAAACACAAAAGGGCTCGCAGCCAGCAAGAATGTAAACAAACCAAGTCCCAGTCAGTCCTCGCTGGGAAAAGGAAAGCAGCATTAACACAGGCAGTACGGCTTGAAGTCAGCGGCAGAAACTCAGTCCATTCCAAATCCAAACAAAACAGCAAACAGCAATCCGCATAAGGAGTGGTCCAACGAAGTCACCAAGGGATAAGCAGGAGCGTAGAGTGGTCATTCTGTACTTCGGACTGCATCCTGCAAAGTAGTATCTGAAACCCAAGTGTCAGTAAAACCCTGGAACTCATCACTAGAAGTGGGAGCATTAACCAYRTCTAACACWTCCTGGACCTTRGTCCARTCCAGCTCTTCCTCTTHRCTGTYAAASTCCTCACAATCAGCTACMTCTTTAAGGCRTTTRGMMACAGATYCCHCATCACTATSCRWGCTGCDTGCKACTYRMTTTAYACYRYRGTAATCCTCCACCTCMATTTCCTYGYGAGTAAACCCCTCRAAATCCTCCTCATCCRTAGGCTCYARGAACAAGTCTCTAATACGCTTCAGCTGTTGCTGAGCGTCTTCCTCTTCCAAACCTCGTTTCCTTCTACTACTACTAGTAGGTACATGAGACAGACGCTGAGTCACAACATTGGAACTGTTGGAATTCAACCCCACACTGCCCAAGTCTCAAGTCCTCAATGAGGAACAGTTTAGTTAGTTCAGTATAGATTAACGAAACTGTTTTCCTCCCCCCATGTCTCCTTTATGACAGTTAGGAATGTATCTATTTTGTTCTCTCTCTCTTTCTCTCTTTCTGCTCTTATTCAGATTGGTTGTTTGAAATGCATACTTTTCTACTGCAAGCCTTTTTAAATCTGACTTGTTTCTTACATCAGTGTATGTGCTGTGTGCTTTGAGGTCCCTCTCTGCATGTGTGTCAGAGAGATGTAGTGATTGGTGTTTTTTCCCCTCTCCTTAAAACCTTAGAAGAGATGGGTGTTAGAGTAGCTCAGACCTAGTTCTTGATTATTAAGAAATGCAGTTGTTTCTTATTATTGTAAATAAACCTTTTGAGATTTTTAAGATTAGACTGCATCTTTGCCTCCCTGAGCTCTTAATTCTTTACAACCACACCACACTTCACGTTCTGCTCACTAATGAGGTGATGCCCAACTTTTCTTTCCTGTTTGTGTTTGGATGCTCTGCCTTGTTTTAGAGTAGTTTTCCCTAACATAAACCACTTTAATTGCTCTTGCTCAGTGCTATGGAAACATGAAAAGTGTAGTTTTACAAGGTATTTAACCAAAAGTACTGGTATCTCTCCAAACTTCAAATTTAAGGATTCCATCTCATAGAACCATGATAAAAGTGTGGTCAAACTCCATTCGTTCTACAACATAGAGCCAGACTGAGTGATCATCCTTGAAAATTAGCCCTGTGGTTGTTTCGACACAGTCATGTAATTCGGATCAGATTGTGAATTATAGAGATCCAATTTGTTTCTGAGTGCATACACAGAAATCCCAGGAACTGGCTGGAATCCACACAGATTTTCTGATTGTGGATTGATCCAAACCCAGGATTATTTTTCCCCACCTCCTTGGAGTGGCACTCCGTTAAAGTGGTGTCAATCTGTATAAATTCTATAATATAGATGCACCCAGAATGGCCCGTAGGGCCCCAGCTAGATAGGGCCCATGATGCATTTGTATCCTTTGGTTTTTTTTTGTGGAATGTTTTTAAAGGACAGTTTCCCAAGAGAGACAGGTGTTGGGCTGTGGTAGCAAAACAACCTAGTCATGTAATGCCTTCAAGGCCAACAGATCTTCCATGGCATGGGTTTTTCTGAATAATAATCTGCTTTTTCAGATTCATGGAGGTAGGTGTACACTTGAATGTCTAGCAAAATGAATTTTCAAAAACCTTGATGGAGAGTGGCATATCTCAATGGCAAAGGAAGCAAGGCAAAGGTTTGCTTAGCAACAACCACTGCTTTCAAGATTCTGTTGCCTTTTCTCTGTAAGAAACCTGCTTCTCTGCCAAACTCTGGGAACAAGGGTCAGTCAGATGCCTGGCACCTCTTTAGCTTCCTGAAAGCTCTGATCTCTCTTCACAACCTGAAGAGTCTGCAGCATTCTTCTATTCAGGCTCTTGCAGACATCTCCTTAATGGGAATGTTTCTTCCACCCAAACTCAATTATTTCAAAAGGGCAAACCTCCTTTTGAATTCCAAATGGCTGATGACTTTGAGTAGTGCCCTTAATCAGAAGCTTATAAAACTGCATTGTAAATCTCACAGACTTCAGTTGGTACAAATTACAAAGAGAAGATTATGCTGTACAGTTAAATTCCATTCTTTGCAATATCTGAGTGAGGTTTCACATTGTCGCACCTAAACTTTTGAGATCTTTTGGCATCAACTCTTATCAGCATCAGCAGCATATGCCACAAGGTGCATCATACCAGTAGCTTCTGACAGGCAAAAAGTCAGATCAATCACATGAATTAAAAATAAGTTGGGTCTTAGGGAAGTGTTAGGCTTTCCAGTCTGCTCAACATTACAATCCCATAACAACTTTGATTATTGTATAGTACTCTGATTTTTAGGAAAGGGTCATCTAAGAAGATTTGAAATTGATTTGCTATGACCCCAAGCATAGGTTAAGATATGCTTTACCAACTGATATTTGGGGTTGGATAAGCAAGATTCTACTGTACTTTGGCCACATAATGAAAAGCTTAGAGAATATGATGATATTGGGTGAAATGGAAGAAAAAAGGAAGAGAGGCCAACCAAGGTCAAAATGGATAGATGTTATCTTTGAAATTAGTAGCTTGACCTTGAAGGAGATGAGGGTAGCGACGGCCAACAGGGAGCTCTGACATGGACTGGCATCATGAAGAGTTGGAAATGACTGAATGAATAAACAACCATTAATATTCCCCATAGGATGCCAGTGAGCACAGTTATCATAGGGTTTTCTGGGGTTGAGAGTGTAGGCTTCCATGCTACTGAAGCTGCTATTGTCATTCCATGTTCATAGCAATTGCTTACAGCATTTATTATTCTAAATCGTTTTAACATTTACCAATGACTTTCCCCAGGATATGGCCTTCGCTGTCACCGAGCTATTATTACCATCTGCAAGCTGATTGGAATTAAAGACATGTACGCTAAGGTTTATGGATCTGGGAATTTACTGAATCTCACTCGAGGAGTCTTCAAGGGATTGGCAAATCAGGTAAAATATGCAGCAGGTGAATGAAGAGTACCCCTGGGCAGTTGTTGAAAGGGAATTCAGAATAAAATGGGAGTATTTGGGGATAGTAAGGAAACCGATGGAGGTAGGGAATTATGAAGATATAAATATGTAAAATATTGAAAATACAAAATAGATTGAAACAGCTAGAATTATGCAACCATAAGTATCATGCAAAGTATTCAGGAAGGAAGGCCTACTTGGAGATGCTGTTTTCTCCAAGATTGTAGTTAAAAGTCTTGGTTCCAAAATTGTATTTCTTCATAAAAGAATATTATTGTGATCAGGCAGGCACCAGATCTGCATGGCACCAATCTAAGATTTGCTGGCTTACTAGCCCAAAGTGAGATGGCTGGAAAAGGATTATGGGAGCAGAAAAGAGCAGCAGGTTGCCCATTTCAGTGGCAATTCCAGTGCTGCTGAATTACCACTTCCTGTTGCCAGTTGGATTTGGTTGTTTGATTGGCAGACAACTGCAGAAAGCAGGCCTTGCCAAATAGAGGCAAGAGTATAGAGGCAAGAGGCAAGAGTAGAGGCAAGAGGCAAGCCCTTTTCTCCCTAAATTACAGTCCTTCCACCTGGATGAGAACAGCCAGTTAAGGCTGCATGTCACATTGGTCCAAGCGTGAGCAAATGCTAGGGGCGGTGAAACTGCATTGTCACCATTCCAAACAACTAGGTTTTCCCCCAAATTTGTTGTTCAAATATCAGAACAAAACTCCACGTGCTCAGCACAAGCACTTACATTTTAAAGCATGGGATGTGTGAAGGAGTACCTCTGTCTTGTCTGGATTTAGTTCAGGATTTAGTTCAGGACCAGAACGGCATCCTTGGCCTTTGGTGAACAGGAGTAATAGAGTTGGGTGTCATCCACATAAATTTGACACCGAACTCCAAAACTCCAAATGATCTCTTCCAGCAGAATTGAATCCTGAGGGACCCCACAAGCAGGGAGTCAAACAGGAGGCCCCCAGCTCCACCATCTCAGTCTGTCCCTCCAAGACTATTAAGACTATTAAGATACTATAGATAGCTAAGTTTGATTGAGTGATTGAGTTATAGCTGACTGAGAAATTGAAGATTGAGATATTATAGATAGATATTGAAGTTTGAGATTGAGATACTATAGATAGAGAAGCTTATTGAGAAACTGAGTTATATAGATATAGAAAGAGAGACTTCATTGCTTTATCTCCAGAACTAACCATTAGTATTGATAGGGAAAGACCTGGTCTTTCTAAAAAGTAACAGCTTAGGGTGAAAATATTCCAAAATCTTATCTGCCTTCTGGGGAAAAGTCAACTCAGTGACTGGAGGAGAAGGGAAAGAAAGAATATCTCTGTGGATTCACTATTGACTGTTCTGTTTGTAACCTCGATAAGCTGTGCCAAGTCTGCAAGGACTTTGAAGAATAAATATCCCTTTTTTTAATGCTCAAAACCTTTAATGGCCTCAGTTGTTGAATATCTCAAGCTTCTAAAGAAAGACACCCGCAGTTCACTCAGACATAGAGAGAAGTACATCTTAGTTTATTTTTATAATGTCTGGATGTAACAGCACAGCCAGAGCTGTAGATTTTTCTTTTCTTTCTTTTTTTTTGGGGGGGGGGGAGGAAAAACTTAAAACTGACTTTTTCATATCTGACTTGTCCCCATTCTGCCCAATGTTTTCTTCTCTGTCATGCAACCTCTCTCCAGCTTGACGGTCAAATATTCTTTCCATTCATAATTATTCTAACTAAAGCTGTCAATATATGTTATGAGCCGGGACTTTCTGCAAGCAAAGCCTGTGCTCTACCATTGAACTCCTCCCTCATCTCTTTTCATAATACAAGGATATTTTAAAATGCCATAAATTTGATTTTATGTTGCTTCATTTTCCTTTGCCTCATTTGTGCTCTGTATAGTTGCTGTACTGAATAGATTGTTTGCTTTCATTATTAGCATTCTAATATGCCTGAGATATAGGCTAATCTTCATGTGATCTTCTCTCCAGTGTTCATTCAGGGAAGGCTTGTGATGATGGAAAGAACACTAGGAGCTTTTCATACAAATTGTGACAGTGTTGTGAAGATAATTTTTTGATGTTTGGAATCATTAAGCTATAGACTCGAGTCCTGACTGAGAATCAGGCCTTTCTGTGGTTCTTTGGAAATCTGCTCTTTATTTTATTTGCACTGCTGTTGTGTGGTGATGGCAAGTTAGCAAGGCAGATGGACGAGAAAGGAATGCATTCAGTCATAATTTTAAAAACACAGCCATTAGAAGCAATGAAGCATGTAAATGACTGGTGTGTTCTGAGGTTTGCACATACGCACAAAACTACTAACCAATCTGGTAGAGACTTCCCTGGAATCAAACGTCTACTTTTGAAAATGGTTTCCAACCCTTACAATTGTTCTACTGGCTAAACATACAGATTTAATTAAAAGCAGTCTAGAATATTTTTCACTGAACACATTAAACAGACTATTCTAAAATCTGGTGCAATAGATTTATGTGTAAACAAGGAAATTAGTAATGGTTTGCATTTTTTAGGGAGGGGCCATATCTGTTTTACTACGTTTGTTAAAACTTTGCTGATATTCTTCATCAACTACTTAGTTACATATGTGTTGACCAGTAATGTCTCCTGGACCAGAGTGTGGACTAATTGTGGTCCCCAACCCATCTTAAGAGCCAGAAGCTGAGTCTTGGCAAAGCCCACAATTAGTCCACACTCTGGTTACTTCCCAAGTAGAATACAGCAACGTGCTCTCTGTGGGGTTGCCTTTGAAGACTGTTCAGAAGCTTCCATTGGTCCAATGGGTGGCAGCCAAATTGCTCACTGAAGCGGTGTACAGGGAGCACACAACCCCCCTGTTACACCAGCTCCTCTGGCTGCCAGTCTGCTCCCGAGCACAATTCAAAGTGCTGGCTTTAGCCTATAAAGCCCCAAACAGTTCCAGCCTAGCTTACCTGTCCGAACACATCTCCCTCTATGACCCACTTCAGAGGTTAAGTTTGTCCGGGGAGGTCCTGCTCTCAGTCCCACCTCACTCGCAGATGCAACTGGTGGTGACAAGAGACAGGGCCTTCTTGATGATGACTTCTCAGCTATGGAACTCCCACCCCAACAAAATTAGATCAGCACCCTCCCTCCTGGCCTCCAGAAAAAAGCAAATATTGGCTATGGAACCAAGCCTTTGGGCAGTAAGCAATACAAGGAATGATCAGGGATTATGTGCAGTTGATATTTGGAATGGCCTGGACTATGATTTTTGAATTATGTGATTTTAATGTTTATATTAGTATGTTTTTAACTCCACGTTTTATGTCCAAATGTTATTACATTTTAATGATCTATTTGATAGTTATATATTATTGTTGTTTTATGATAGATTTCATATGTATATGAGGCATTAAATTTTGCCATAAATATGTTGGAAACTGCTTTGAGTCGTCATCCCCCCCCCTTTTTCCTGGATGAGAAAAGCAGTATATAAGTGAAGTAAATAAATAAATAATAAAGAGTTTTATTTACTTTCTTACTTGCTTATTTTATTTGTATTATTCATAATATTCATTTATTTATTTCCTTTTATTTTATCCCACCATTCTCCCAATATAAGGACTCAAGGAAGTTAGTTCAATTTCCTATCCAAGAGAGGTCTGTTTAGTTTCCGTACTCCTACCATCAGCAAGCCAGGCTGCAACAAGGACTTTTTACCAGGGTCCTGCTTATGTTTGTCACAGCATCATTTCATAGTGAGAAGGGAGTGGAAACCACATCCTCCTTCCACCACAATCAAAATCAGAAAAGACCTCCTTTGCCTGATTTGGCTGCTGGTTCTTAAGTTGGGCTGGGGTGGCATATACTCAGTCTGATAGCAACGCCATATACTCTCACTAAATATGGAACATTTACAAATTGGTAACTATAGGTTACAAATTTGTAAATACAATAATGAATGTTTGCAATCCTTGGAAGTGATAGGCTTGAAATTACATTAATTCTAACTTTGTTTTTCTTCTGAACAGGAAACTCACCAAAATCTAGCAAATAAGAAGGGCCTCTATGTCGTAGAATATCGCGATGAGTGTGGCCCGTTGCCCATCATTGTGGCAAAGCCTGATGGGGTGGTGAGAGAAGATCCCGAACCTGTGGATGAAGTTCCTGATATCAAACTGGAATGGGATGAAGTGAAAGCAGCCCAAGGAATGAAGAAAAGTGTCTGGGCCAATGTCAGAAGAACAGTTTGCTAGGCTCGGTGTTTATGTGGACACAGTTTAAAAAGTACTACAACATAATCCCATGATACAGAAATAATTGGAGCTCAAAATGACTTAGCCATCCTTCTTCATTTGACAATTCTGTTCAAAACACAAATGACAGATATGCCCATAGGCTGCGTTGGGGAGAAGGTTGCCTTGCTGCCGAGGAAAAGAAATCCGTCATGAGCAGGTCTTTTTTCATACATAACATGGAGAGACTGTCAAACAACGTGACAGAAATAAAGTTGTAATAAAATGCCTTTTGCCTCAGTTTCTTTCTATAGGTTCCGATTTGAAACTGCCTTTTATACACTCCAAGGAAAAAAGGTAGTTTTGTGCATTGACGTTAGGCCCCACCTACGCAGACTTGTACCAATAGGTGCCTTGACATTCTTGGTATGTACAACAGTCAAACTCACCTGCTGATTGCCAATTACATGACGATATCACTTCGCTGCCACCAGTCTAAATGTATTGGTCTATGAGCACAACATAATTTTTGCTTCAGCCTCTGATTTGCGGTGTAATGGTTTGAGTGTTGGACTGTGACTGAAGACCAAATTCACACTCAGCTGTAGAAACTCAATTGGGCAAAACGAGAAGTCATAGTTTCTCATGCTCTAAGGAAGGCAACGACAATCCCCCTCTTAACATAAGCTGGAAATAACTAGAAGGCAAACAACAATAACGACTTACAAAAGAGTTAGCAAGATGTTCAACAGAAGGTACATCTTGACAAGGAGAGCAATTCAGCAATGGAAACAATTGCCTAGAGAGGTGAAGGGGTCTCCTCTGAATGTCTTCAAAAAGAAGGTAAACATCTACTTGCTGGGGGTGTTTTAGTTCTATCCTGCAGGATATATGCCCACCGCCATCACCGTTGCTGCTACACACACTCCCCGCCACCACTGCACACCCAACACTTTTGCTGTGTGCCTTCTTCTGGCACCACATGACCCTGGGAGGGAGGGAAGGAGGAAGGGAGAAAATGAAGGAAGGGAGATAGAGAAAAAGAATGGGTAAGTAGGAAACTGAAAATTAGTTTCGGTCACTTTCTAATCCAAAATTGTTTAGGCTTGCTTTCATTGGAAATTATGCATCGAGCAGAGGCTTGGAACTGATGGCTCATAGAGCTTCTTTCAACCATTATGATTTTGTGAGAGATTATAACTCTTCTAATGGTTTTAATAACAACACTGAGAAGGATGCAACTTCCACCCCAAGGAATTCTGGCTCATGAGGACCACATAGTCAGTATGACTGCTACAGACACCAGGGGGTGCTCTTCTCCTTTGCTGTCTTGACCTAATTGACAGGCATGGGTTCTAGTTCTCAAATTACAATCATCAAAATTAATTGAGCTAGATGTGTATAATTGACTTGTAACCTCCACTCTCCTTAAGGAAGTGGATTGGAATCCTGGGATTTACAGTCTTCCACAGTAGTGATATTCTGTGATGGATCTTGCCATTTGGAGAAAAAACATGCTATATAACTTTGCTCTTAGAATGGAAAAGGGTTTTCTTTTCCCAGTACAGAATTTAATTTCATGGAACAATAGAGTTGGAAGAAGCCCTTTAGACCAAAACATAGACAGCTGCATTCACAAAACATTTCAACATCTGGAGCAGTTTCGTGGCTCCATTGTTGAGCATGGTCTCCAGGACCAGGTCACAATGGGACACAGCTTTTCTTGCATGCTGATTTATTCCTTTACTAATCTAGCATGCCCAGGTCTCAGAACCTGTGCTTTTTCATTTCTACCTCAGGACAAAGAGGAATTTTAGCAGGAGAGACCAGCCTTTAAAATGTGTTTAATGTCTGCTGACTGTCACTGCTGTGGGTTAATTTGAAGCTGCTGCAACTTCTCCAAAAGCCACCTGTCCTCCTCTTGCTCCATTGTCTCATTTGTTAGACTTGTATTTTTTTTTTATTTGACTAGTGTCAAATAGTCAATGCAATCAAACTTCATATATCATACTGACTGATATCATTAGGGCTCATCTGTGTGATATCACCATGGGTAGTTTCAGGTTTGGGCTGTAAAATATCAAGACTAGCCACCTTCTGAAATTGTTTCAGTCATTGAGTTTGAAATGCACATGTCCTTAACTCCAACTCACACATGCACAACTGTCTTCTTGCTGTGACAGTTATGGACAGGACTGTACAATGTGTGCTTTGCCCTTTATGCAGTCCTCTCAATGCTCTGATTTCTAAAGGGACATTTCTGGAGAAGCCAGGATAAATGTTTATCCTAGAACTGGACTGCAGACAGAGGTGCCTGCTTTGCATACCAATCCCCTCAATGCTTTTGCCTGTTTCCGAAGTAATTTAAGTCAACCTGATGTATGATAAAGTGAATTAAAAGACAGTTGTTAATGGAGGAAATTTGCATAAATCAGTTTGCCCAAGATGATTGCTAACACTTAGCTAATATTCAGCGTATGCATAAACACCGGGAATCTGTGCATTAATGCCAGGTCCCAGACAGGATGTGAGAAAAGACTTGCATTTCAAATTTAAATTGTTAATGGCACTCCTGTCCATCTTGAGAAGCACAAAAGTGATCAGGTTGGATGTCTATACATCCACATATGAAAAGCGGAGGATTGGTTGCATGCAAGGATATTGCAAAAAATAGAAAATGAGAATATTTCTTTTCAAAGAAGAATTCTGCACCACCACTACCAATAGATCCTCAGGGTCTTTCACATTGAGGACATTGATTTCCAGATGGAAGGTGGTCACAACAAGGGTTTACTTGACGTGCACCTTCCTCTTGACATGTTTCTTCCTTTCACCCTCTATTTGTGCCTCTTCAAAATCCATAGCACTGTGGGTAACAGCTGACAGAACGCTCATTTATTTATATATTTACAGTATTTATATTCCAGCCTTCTCATCGCGCAGGGGACTCAGGGCGAATTACAATGTACATATACATGGCAAACATTCAATGCCATAAACAAACAACATATATAGACAGACACACAGAGGCTATTTAACATTCCAGCTTTTTGATTAGGGCATTCTGGCCACCAGGGGAGCTGTTGCATCACTGTCCATTTGTGACACTGATTAAGTACTTCCTCATTCTTTGCATGCTTGATGGAGATTTTATGGCTTCGTAAATTAGTTAAATTAGCTTCCCCGCATATGCTGTACCTAAATTTCCTACTTGACAGATGCAACTGTTTTTCGGGCTGCAAAGGTCAACAGCAAGCTACACAAATTGGTTGGAAGCTCACTCTGACCTGGGCTGGCTTTGAACTCATGACCTTTCAGTCAGTAGTGATTTTAATGCAGCTGACTCCCAGCCAGCTGCACCACAGTCCCGGGTGCCAGGGCTTCCAATTTCTTGGTATTTGTTCCACATTTTTAGGTTAGCTTTAAGCTTTAAGCCTGCCTTTAAACCTCTTTTGTTGTCCACTGACATTCAGTTTTCTGTTCTTGAGCTGAGAGTAAAGTAACTGCTTTGGGAGAAAAGTGATCGGGCATTTGGACAACGTAGCCGGTCCAGCGAAGTTGATGGCAGAGAATCATAGCTTCAATACTGGTGCTCAGATGGTGTCGTATTTTGGTGTCAGTGTCAACTATTGCAAAGCAGTGGTGGCCTAGATAGTGGAAGTGGTTAACATTTTCTAGCGTTACACCATTAAGTTTTATTGCTGGCATTGCAAAGGGATTGGTTGGTACCTGCTGGTAGAGCACTTTGGTTTTCTTGATGTTCAGTGACAGACCAAGCTTTTTGTATGCTTCTGCGAAGATGTTCAAGATGGCTTGTGGGTCTTCCTCTCAATGACCTCAGACTACATTATCATCAGCATATTGGAGTTCTATAAAATAAATCGTTACCTTGCTTTTGACTTTCAGGCTGCTGAGGTTAAAGTGATACCATTTAGGTTTCCGATGGTAGAACCCTGCAAAGAAACTCCAATACTAGCATTTCACTAAGTTAATAAAATATTGTATATGACAAGGAAGCTTTTCTATGTATCTTTTTATGCTTCAACCCTCTGATTTGCCAAATCTACAACTATGTGTGAAAATTCATTCTCAACTTTGACAGACATGCCAGCAGCATATAGATGTTCGGTAATCACAGAAAGGCAGATTTAGTACTCTTGCTTGTGAAAGTGACATATTTGAAGGAATTTTAAGTGGGAAGCTTCTTCACAAATATGCTGAGAGTTTGCATATCTCATTAAATTTTACTAACTGTTCAGACTGTTATAGCAGAATGACTTGTAGAGTATATTTATTTTGTGTGTTTGTGTGCCTTCAAGTTGCATGTCTAGCCCATGTTATTGACTTTACGCAATTATTTTGAATGTGGAAAATAATGTAATTTAAATGGATTGCCTTTGAAAGCTTCACAGCATACTTTTTAATTGTTTTGTGTTATTTTGTGATTAGCTATAGAATTTTTTTTTTCTACAGAAAAATTATTCTATAGGAACTGATGCCTAAACCCACCTATGTTCCTCCCTTCCTTCAAATTGTTTGGAGAGCTGGTCCAAAAGCACATGATTGTACCTGGAGCGGACAAAAAATATTCTGGGATAAACCAAACATGTACAGATATCCATAATATAATCAGAAAGAAAAGAAACACAATCTAGGACTTTCTGGTCTTCAGTTTGGATGTGCCCTTAATTGGACTTTGCATTTCCACTCAAGCAAACCAGAAAGGGAATTAATTCTAATTGTTTTTAATGGGTGTTTTACCAGCACATCCTCACCTAGAATGACTCAAAGATTTGTTGTTCGCATCTCTTATTAGGAACCCATCTAGCTTGTTCCATTAAGGTGATTGGAAGCATTAAACAAGATTTTCATGGAAAATGAGTCTCAACAGAATGAAAGACAGCATTAAGGAAAAACATTTTACAGAGTTCAGGTAAAGTCACTATTCCTGGGATTTTAAAAGAGGAAACAGCTATGTTATGTTCAGCTAATTAGTTCCAACAAATTAGTGATAAAGCAGAATTTAGACTCAATTTTAATTTTCATTGCAAAGCATTTTAAATGTTATCCTCCCACGGTAAGGGTAAGGGAATAACTAATTGGATCTCAAGAAATAATTAAGAACAATTGGTGCAAGAGGTGCTCCCTTTGCAATCCGTTCCTTCGCTGCTGATTAGCCAGTTTGTTTTTCAGGCACTCCGATATTTGTAAGGTCATGGATTTCTACCCACTGAAGCCAAAGTTGGTTCATCATTCATGACTCTAAAGTTTTCCCCCAATTCTCAGTTTCCTGATTATGGCAATTTGCAACAAGGGGGTTTTAAAAACTGGATTTGGGATGCAGGGAATTCGAACTTCACATATCTTACAATGGTCCCAATTCAGTAGGAATAGTCCTGATTTATCCTCCTTCAACCCATTTTTGTGATTTTTTAAAAAATATGTCCTTGTTTTATTCTCCTCTTCCAATTGTCCCCCTTTGCCCTCTTCTTACTTCATTGACTGCAGACTGATTTCAGAGTGGAAAAATAGTTTGCTTTTTAGAGGAAAAGGAGAGGAGATGGAAACCTCCCCTTCCCAGTAGGCGCTGGCAAAAGCAAACTGCTGCAAGCCTCCTGGCTTGTTATTCTTCCTCATTAATAACGCTTGCCATCTTGATCACACTATGATGTTGCTCGCCTACACATATCCCAAGATTTTACCCCTGAAATGTTGGGCAGTATAAACACCCCATGGCTTTGTTTGTATGTATGGTGTGGCTTTGTTTCGGAGTGTCACACAAAGAACTGAGAATTAAGGAACGAATTTCTGTCTGAAATTTCTCATATCCAGCAACATACACAATCACTAATTTATATTTTCAGTTCAGTTTGTAATGATAGATGCGGTGTGATTTTCCCCTTTTGGGGATTTACATATGCCAAAACAGCATAGTTGTAATGCTATACAGTAAATCCCACTCTGCAGTTACAATTATGTCCCTGTCGTGTCCTCAGCTTAGCAGCAACCACCAGACACAAAATTGCTGCATGTACTGACAGTACTGACACTCGCAGGAGTGCCAGAGTGACATGGAATAATGAAGGGAAGAGCAGACTAATCACCTCTACTTTCCTCCTTCCCTTCTTTGATGACTCTGGCCAGCACCAGTACATGTGATGATTGGTGACCACCAGTGTCCAGTGGATGCTGCTAATCCAAGGACAAGAGGGGGACAGTAAGTGCCATCCCCTGCCCCCCCCCCCTGCCATTCCTAGGGAAAGTAGGATAGCTGTGAAATGCCCACAGAGGGTTCCAACTCAAAACCAACTGGTTACACGTATCCAAAGTGATAGGAAGCTCCAGAGCAATGTGGACCAAAGCCACATAAAGTGACCTTGCTTAGCGTTTGGGTGAATTGGCCTTGTGCACCATATGGCTGTCACAAAGTCAGTTCACTCCCACCCTACCTTGTGTAAATGGGCCTAAGTCACAGCTGGAGAAAGCTCAAATTACTTATGTCAGAGTTTTCCAAAGTGTGCATCACGACAGATTATGTGTTGGCTGCAAGAGTGTACATATGGCACATGGATGTAATGAGAAATGAAAAATATCATGGAAATGAACATTATTATCTTATAAATCATATATATAGAGGGGGGAATGATTTTATGAGATATGTTGTGTCCCCATACATTTCACAATTATGTGTTTTTATGTATGTGTCTTATAAGGGATTGGTTCAACCTCCAGTTTGCTAGTAAAACTTAATTACTATGTTGTGAAATGATATATCTCCAAAACGTGTGTTACCAACATGAAACATTTGGAAAACTCTGACCTAACTGATTATATGGACCTATTCTAGCTGCGAACAGGAATTTAGATGTAATAATTTAGACATCTGCTAGCCCAACAAATGGAGGGAAGCGTTAAATGCTCTCCATTTTGATAATGCAGTTTCCATGTTCCAAGAGCGTATACCTTTAACTACCAGCTGGCAGTATTACATGACAAGAGGACCCAGGTTCATCACCATTTCTGCAGCATATCATTACACTTTGTCAGAATATAGGTATTTTTGGTTTCCCACAATATGGCAAGTCTACATTGAATTCTCATACTCTTTTGAACAGTTAATCAAAAGATGTATACCTAAAGATTAACTGTCATGATCCAGGTTGATGGTGGTACTGGTGCAGGGCTACTTTTACCATGAAGGAGACTGAAGCAAACACCTCAAGTGGCAGGTGGTAATAAGGAGGTTACCAGGAGTATTTCTGTCAATTCCGTCTAAGTCTGAATATATATCACTCTCTTTTGACTCTACATTGGTGTAGAGAACATGGATGCAAAGCCAGTTGTTTATGGGTTGAGTCCAGACCATTTCTATCCAAGCAGCCCGTTGCCTTTCTTAATATTTGGTGCAAAAAGAAAAGGAAGCTGTACAACATCAAATCTGGCAGGAACAATGGTTGCACAAAGGGACGAGAGGGGGACTTCATTAGTTTCAAGTCTCTTCCCACAAGGCGACATTCAGTTTCACTTTCAATGAGTGTATATTTTTCATCTGTGCTCCTTCCATGCCCCTTCCATCCCATATCATCATTTGTGAGACAAAGATGCCCTATTTTGGCTTTTGTCACATAGCAAACCTCTTTCCTGCTTCAGGCTTAAAGAATGAGGGAACTTGCTATTTCAGATTTGCCTCGAGGCATATCAATAGGGCTTGTTAGAAGTTTACTGAGCCATTCTGTCATGGCCCTTGGGGTCCGGCTACTGCTATAACATCTAGAGGCAGGGAAGGGGAGGGGGTCTCTTGACAATTAAGTGCCAGAACAGATTCCCCTTCAGGAACACCGTCTGTTTTTCTTCATCAAAAGAAGGATCCGCATCAAAATATTTTGTCAGAGAAGCACCCAGAAACACTGCAATTTCCAGGCTCAACCTGAAAGAAATAATGGGCATTTCAGACTTTGATCCCAGAGAGAATCAAAGGGAGGGAGGGAGGGAGGACCAGCCAGTCTACTAGGATCAAAATGCAAGAAAAGTTGTTAAGCCTGAAAAGCCCAAATGGCATTTCTGAATTGGCATTTTCAGAAACTGAACCATCCTGCAAACTGAAATCCAAATTAGAATCATCTTGTCCCTCTCTGTCTCCCACACATTTGGAATAAATGGCTGGAATTTAGGATTGTGCAACCTTAATTTACAAATCAGTAACTAATCCATATTCACAAACACAGTAGGCTTTTGAAATCCTGTGAGGTTTGGTTCCAGGAACCCCTGTGGATACTAAAATATATGGATAATGGAATCCTATTATACAATGGAATAATAAGATTGTGTATTTTATATAAGACAGCAAAAACAAGGTTTGCTTTTTGGATTTTTAACAATATTTTCAAGGTGTTGTTGAAGGCTTCCATGGCCAGAATCACTAGGTTGTTATGAGTTTTCCGGGCTTTACAGCTATGTTCCAGAAGCATTCTCTCCTGACGTTTCTCCCACATCTATGGCAGCCATCCTCAGAGGTTGAGGGGTATGTTGGAAACATCATCAGCAGACCTCTCAACCTCTGAGGATGCCTGCCATAGATGTGGGCAGAACATCAGGAGAAAATGCTTCTGAAGCATGGCTATACAGCCCAGAAAACTCACAGCAACCCAATATTTTCAAGGCATGCATAATTTATTTTATTTTATTTTATTTATTTATTACTGTGCTTGTATACCGCCGTTTCTCAGCCTAAATTGGCGACTCAACGCGGTTTACAACAGTACAACAACAATATTCAGTTTAAAACCATAAAAAACAACATACACAATAGACAATATTGGCCCGTCGATAATAATCCAGTGCATCTCTTAACTAAAATCATAATCCAATTTCATCGTCCATATTACCAATCCTTTAGTCATCAGTTCATTGTAC
>NW_026844366.1:331608480-331618994 GCF_025583915.1 Anolis sagrei ordinatus | reverse complement strand
TTGTGATGCAGGCGGGATCGAGAGCAGGGCCTCCCCAGAAGATCTTACAGTCCTGGTGGGTTCATAGGCAGAGATACGTTCGGATAGGTAGCTTGGGCCTGAACCGTTTAGGGCTTTAAAGGCCAACGCCAGCACTTTGAATTGAGCCCGGTAGCAGATCGGCAGCCAGTGGAGCTGGTGCAGCAGAGGAGTTGTGTGCTCCCTGCGCTCCGCTCCTGTTAGTATCATGGCTGCCGAGCGTTGGACTAGCTGGAGCTTCTGAGCCATCTTCAAAGGCAACCCCACGTAGAGAGCGTTGCAGTAGTCTAGGCGGGATGTAACAAGAGCGTGGACTACCGTGGCCAAGATTAATAAAGGGTTAACTCCACCTGGAACTATCATAAGATAACTTAAAACAATACATTACAAAATGAGCCTTTGCTGACTGCAGTAATCTCTCTGGAGTTTTCTGCCTCTGGTACAAAGCGATGGTTATAAACTGTCTCAGTCCTCTTTCCTGTGAAGCATACGCTGGTCATACACTTCTGTTGTCTTTTGGACTGATGGTATAAAAATACTGCTGAATGCAGGTGCTAAGGATACATGTTTTTTGGATTGCTTGGACCGTCACAGCGGCCAAGCACCGGTTCAGGACCTCGACAGCCTCCTTAGTAGCAGGTGGAAAGGAGTGACAGAGTTGGACATCATCTGCGTACAGATGACATCGCACTCCGAAACTCCGGATGATCTCGCCCAGCGGCTTCATGTAGATGTTAAACAACATGGGAGACAGTATTGAACCCTGAGGAACCCCACAAGACAATGGTTGTGGGGTTGAACAGGAGTCTCCCAGTAACACCTTCTGAGACCGACCCTCGAGGAATGAGCGGAGCCACTGCAGAACAGTACCTCCAAGACCCATCCCGCGAGGCGTCCCAGAAGGATACCGTGGTTGACGGTATCGAAGGCCGCTGAGAGGTCCAGCAGCACCAACAGGGACACACTCCCCCTGTCGAGCTCCCGGCGCAGATCATCCACTAAGGCGACCAAGGCTGTCTCGGTACCATGTCCCGGCCTAAAGTCAGACTGTGCCGGATCCAGATAATCAGTGTCTACCAAGAATGCCTGGAGTTGTGAGGCCACCACACGTTCCATGACTTTGCCCAAAAAGGGGAGATTGGAAACAGGCCGATAGTTGACGAATTGAGTGGGGTCCAGTGATGGTTTTTTCAACAGCGGTTTTATCACAGCTTGCTTTAAGCTGGCTGGAATTTTGCCTTCCCGAAGGGAGGCATTAACCACCACCTTCACCCACTCGGCCAATCCCCCTCTGGCCTCCTTCAGAAGCCAGGATGGGCAGGGGTCTAGGATGCATGTGGTAGCTCTCATTCCTCCAAGCACCTTGTCCACATCCTCGGATTGAACCAATTGAAATGAATCCATCAAAACCGGACAAGCAGATGCTCGTGTTACATCCTCAGAGACTGCCGTTAATATGGTATCCAGACCAGAGCGGATCAAAGCGACTTTGTCTGCAAAGAACTGAGCAAAGGCTTCACAGCAAGCTGCCGAGTCATCAGGGCACCCATCCTGCATGGTGGGTTTTAACAGGCCTCTGACAACTCGGAACAGTTCAGCCGGACGGTTCTTTGCAGACGCAATAGTGGCCGCAAAGAAAGTCTTCTTTGCGGCTTTTATTGCCGCGGCATATGCCCTTAAAAAGGACACAAACCGTGTTCGATTTGGCTCGCTCGGATCCGATTCAATCCATTAATACAGAGGGCTGAGTATACTGTACTGCTTCATTGCACTAGTACTTCAATTGTGAGAACTCTCCCAAATGTATTTGACCAAACAGAATGGGCAAAAGAGGTCCCTCCAGCTGGCCATTGGGGCAGAGAAAAATAATGTTGGAATGTATTGGTGATGTAGAATTTCCACCAATATCCACACTTTCCTAAAGAAAAAGCCATGTTCTCCATAAAATCCCCAAGAGTATATTTGTCCCCAGAGTATATTTCCCCACCTGTATAAAGGTCTATTTTATGACCCTGTTCCTTAATGAGTTGTTGTATTATTATTATTATTATTATTATTATTAAATCATCACTTCTGGTATTTTCCAGTAAAACTAGCAATAAGAAAACACTGTGAAGCCATTTCACCTGGTTTCCTTGAATGGATTTTACAAAACAAGGGGAAAGTGGTTTAAAAAGTAAAAACAGATGATGGCCTCAACTGATATTTGTGTGAAGTTCATTGAATGAGGCAGAGAAGTGCTGTGATAAAAGCTTTGTTTGAAACAAATTGGGCAGTGTACAGGGACAGATAGACTACTGGGGTGATTTTTTAATGTATTGTTTTCTGTTACACTTCTCATCGTTTAGCTAACACTGATCTGGAATTATGGTTGCTGTAGTCTGTGAGGAATCATAGAATCCTAGAGTTGGAAGAGACCTTGTGAGCCATCCAGTCCAACTTCCTGCCAAGAAGCAGGAAAATCACATTCAAAGTGCCCCCAACAGATGGCCATCCAGCCTCTATTTAAAGGCCTCCAAAGAAAGAGACTCCACCACATTCCAGGGCAGAAAGTTCCACTGCTGAACAAGTTTGCCCATGCCTGATCTAGACACTGTACTCCTATTGATGCAGACTAAAGGTTCAAATTAATCCATTGCGGAGGACTCGGCTTATTAGATGATATACATATGTTGTTCCTGTATTAATAGCTATAGCATTCAGCCATGGAAACCACTGGGTGACCATTGGCGAATTACATTCTCTCAGCCTCAGAGAAAGGGAAAAGCAAAATCTCTTGTGACCAAAATCTTGCAAAAAAAAAAAAAACCCTGAGGAATAGATTGCCTTAAATTTGCTATAAGTTGCTATAAGTTCACTGCAACAACAATGAAGTGCAGTGAGTTCGAGTCATTTCTTACTTATGTTGTGGCTGTGGGATTCTGGGAGATACATTCCAAAAAGTAACTTTGCCATGACCTGTCAAAGAGATATGGCTAGACTATAGCCACCAGACTTTTCTTTTGGAACTTTGTTTCTGTTCCAAACCTAACAGCAATAGTGTCTCATCAACCAGCTGGATTATGTTCAATTTTCATTGACAAGAGATGGTTGATTCTGAGTGGTGTCCTCACATTCAGAGCTGTTTCACAGTTAGAAGGTGGTTGAAGCGTTGCAAGGTGTTCCCCTTGTTGTGTCGCAATATGACTGAGTAAGAGATGGTTCTTATGGAGCAACGTACAATTATCTATATGATAGAGTCACACAAAACCTGAGATGTCATGCTCAGTAAGGAAAAGACAGTATTGCAATTGCTACCCTCACTTTGACTTCTGTGCCTGAGGAGCAGCATTCCTTTGTGGTTGTCATCCTGGGCCCGGCTGCAGCATCCCTAGGAGGGTCCTCTTGCAGGAAGGGTGGAGAACGGTGGAAGGTCACCAAGCCAAGTGAAATGTGATGACGTCATGGCAAGTCACGCAGAGCTCAGAGAATGTAACCAAGACAGAGAAATCTTCATGCAGGGGATGATCCCATCTGACTTCTTGCCCACATAAGTATTAAGACACAAAGAATGAAACAATGGTGTGCATATGGTTGTCATGAGTTTTGCACAGTCCCTTTTTGCAACACACTCAAGTCATATTGATTGGAAAATGCCAGGTATGATACCAGATATTCCCTCAGGCTGTTGTTGTTGTTGTTGTTGTTGTATGTCTTCAAGTGGGTTCCAAGTTATGGTGACCCTAAGGTGATCCTATCATAGGGTTTCCATGACAAGATTTCTTCAAAGTGAGGCTGAGAAGGTGTGATTTGCCTAAGGTCACCCACTGGATTTCCATGGCTGAGCAGGGATCTGAATTCTGATGTCCAGAATCATAGTCCAATGCTCAAACTCAAGGAGACTTGTCAAATTGACAAGGCAGTAGCTAGACATTAATTGGTTCCATGACTACTCAGACAAAAGATAGAATCATGCTGGGGGACTCAGAGATTCCTAAAAACTTGTTCTCTCAGGCTAAAAAAACCATTTTTATTTGAGATTTTTCGCTTTTGTAGAGGTTCTGTCCCCCTAGTCCCAGCAAATGTGGGAGGCTGGTTATAAAAACAGCTTTACTTACAAGAACTTGCCAATCAACAAATACACAGTCTTGTGGAGCAAAGAAGAAAATGTCTACAGTTTAGAGCAGACATGGTCAAACTTGGGTCCTCCAAGTATTTTGGACTTCAACTCCCACAATTGCTAACAGCCTCAGGCCCTTTTCTTTTCCTCCTCAGCCGCTTAAGGGGTCTGACGCTGTCAGGAATTGTGGGTACCTCACTACCTCTGAGGATGCTTGCCATAGATGCAGGTGAAACGTCAGGAGAGAATGCCTCTAGACCATGGCCATACAGCCCGAAAAACCTACAACAACCCAGTGATTCCGGCCATGAAAGCCTTCGACAATACATTAAACATATGCTATGCCTTAACTCCCAAAGAATAATATGCAAAAGTTGCTGATGCTAAAAAAATTCCCTTACAGGTCGAAATGCAGCTCTAATAAGGTGTTATCCCACTGGGAAAGTAACCCTAACCCTGAAAAACACTAGTGTAATTTTCTGCTCTCTGGGAAATTAGGATTTGCCTTTTAAAAACTGGTGTATACTGTGACACCCAGTTGCTCTTGATGCTCAGCTGAAGAAGAGTGGTTTAAATCAAACTGTGATTGATTGAATTAGAATTTTCTTAAGATGGGAATCAAGGCAGCTAATTCCTTGAAGCATCTTAGTAGTAGTATAGTGATGATAAGAAGACAGCAAGAAAGAAATTATAAGTCAGGCAAATGTGTCGCATAATCTTTTTTCAAGCACATAGAATAATAACCATTTCTTCAAACTAATGTAGTCAAATTTAGAGCTAAAGTTAACGTTAAAGTTATGTGGCCAAAGTATTTCATCTTTGCCTCTAATATCCTTCCCTCCAGTGAGCAGTTGGGCATTGTTTCCTGGTGTATGGACTGGTTTGATCTTCTTGCAGTCCAAGGCTCTCTGAATTTTCCTCCAACACCACAGATCTTCCTTCGCTCAGCATTCCTTACGGTCCAGCTCTTGCATCCAGAGGTTACTACGGGGAATACCATTGCTTTAACTATGCTGACCTTTTTTGCCAGTGTGATGTCTACTCTTCACTATTTTATCGAGATTGGTCACTGCTCTCCTCCCAAGAAGTAAACATCTTCTGATTCCCTGGCCGCAGTCTGCGTCTACAGTAATCTTCATGCCTAGAACTACAAAGTCTGTCATGGCCTCCACATTTTCTCCCTCTATTTGACAGTTATCAGTCTGGTTGCCATAATATTGGGTTTTTTGGCGTTTAACTGCAACGCAGCTTTTGCACTTTCTTCTTTCACCTTGGTTAGAAGGCTCCTCAGCTCCTCCTCGCTTTCAGCCATCAAAGTGGTATCATCTGCACATCTGAGGTTGTTAATGTTTCTTCCAGCAATTTTAACTCCAGCCTTGGATTTGTCAAGCCCTGTACATTGCATGATGTGTTCTGCATACAAGTTGAGTAAGTAGGGTGAGAGTATATAGCCCTACCGTACTCCTTTCCCAATCTTGAACCAGTCTGTTGTTCCGTGGCCTGTTCTTACTGTTGCTACTTGGTTGTTATACAGATTCCTCAGGAGAGAGACAAGGTAACTTAGTATCCCCATATCACCAAGAACTTGCCACAATTTATTATGATCCACACAGTCGAAGGCTGTCTTGATACATTTTATAAAATAGTTTATACATTTCAGATTTATGAAATACATACAGTTTATAAAGATAAAAGTTAATAGAATGTCATGAAGAATAGATACAATTTATTAAAGGATTTGATACAATATCTGTTGCTGGTTTGGTCTTGAGCTTCTGATGCTTTGAGTCTGGAAAGGGTATTTTTTGAAAGAAGAAATTCTGATATGTTTATTTCTAAGCCCTTGGTGAACTATAAATCTCAAGGGGGAGGGTACTGTAGCTCGATAGCACTAAAGTTTGCTAAGGTTTAGCACAAGTGCTCCTTTTGACTGCCATAACTCAGCTCTGAAATGTATTTTGTGACTCAATTGGGACAGAGAGAGCACCTCTGAGTATGAGCAGAATGCACCACTAGGTGACAGCCATTATTTCTAAGCCAGGGTGCTGTGATTTAAGTCCAGATTGGCAGGCAAGTTGGATCAGAGTGGCATTGTGTGGAGCAGAGCACCAGAAGCCCAATTAGATGAAAGAGCAATATAGTCCCCATGGTGTAACTCCACATTTTACTTTATTTTTAAGTAGAATGAAAATTATTACTGCCAGAAGGAGGTATGGGCACAAGACATTTGAAGCAAGAAATGTTATTCTGTTGGGGGGTATATTAAATCAAGGAAGTAAAATGAAATCTCAAAAGGGAATCTCTGTAGTAGAACATTAAGTATAAAATCAAAAGTTATCCAATGATACAATTGCTGATAACTGGCCTGGAGCCCTGGGTCTACCACATTGGTCACTTCAATGCAAGCATCTTTAGCTGGCATCTCTTTCAGCATTTTACATAGGAAATGCAGTTTCTCAAGTTGTTCCTGACACAAAAAATTAGGAAAAAAACAGGAACATATGAGGCCAAGTAACATCTGAGAATGCATCTACAGCAGGCATGGGCAAACTTGGGCCTTCCAGGTGCTTTGGACTTCAATTCCCACAATTCCTAATAGCCAGTGAGGGCCGAAGTTTGCCCATGCCTGATCTACAGTGTAGAATTAATGGAGTTTGACACCACTTCAACTGCCATGGCACAGTACTATGACATCATGGGAATTGTAGTTTTAGAAGATCTTTAACCTTCTCTGCCAAAATGTCTCACCAAACTACAAATCTCATGACTCCATAGTATTGAGCCATGGCATTAATTCTTCAGTTTTGAACTTTAGAATATGCTTAAGACAATTGTTCCCAACCTTTTTTTTTTTACCACTTGACCAGGGACCACTTTGACCAGGACCACTCTCCAACATGAGTATCAAAGGGGTTACAAAACTGTAGATTTGGTTTGGTTATTTGGGGTACTGATTCAGGAAAATTGCATTGGATAGACTACATCAGTTCTAGTTTCTGATACAGAACACATGACATCCAGTAGTCGCCATCTGCTCTCCCACAGGAAACCATGTTTAATAATCTAGAGCTGATGCGGTCTAGCCAATGCAATTTTCTGATCCAGCACTTCAAGTAACCCCAGGAAGAGGCCTAAAAATGAAGACACCAAGGCACCCCCACTTCCAGGTGCCATATGGAATGGCTCCACTCAGGAAGAGAAGCAGAAGCAGTAGTTAGGAGGCTTGTTGCCGTGCCTTTTGTGGGTAGCCATCATCTCCCAATATCCCCGTTGCCTCAGCACTATAATAGGGTTTTATGAGACCAGTCGCTCTTGTTGCATCAGTTTAGTAATGGTAAGGCTGCGGACCATATTTTAGTTCTTGGGGACCACTGGTGGTCTGCGAACCACAGTTTGGAAACCACTGGCTTAAGTAGATACATTGGAAATCATAGTAGGCACTATCCCGTAGCCAGTTAGCAAAGACATTTTCTTTTAATCCATAAGCAGGGATGCCTATTTATTGGGCATGTTTTACAAATCTTTTAAAAACTTTTTAGTGTTTTTAATTGATTTTACAATGTGTTAAGATATAATTTTAATTATTTTTAGATTGTGAGGTAAATAACAATAATCTTTTTTGGAAACTACCTTGGGTCCCACTCTGGGAGAAATGCAATTTATACATTTTACAAATTCTTTAAATAGGTGACTTTTTGTCTTCAATTCTAAAACACCCCCCCACCACCACCACCACCACCACATATAAACATCACTAAAACTGGGGAGCATCTTAGAATGGCAGGTGATTTTATTTATGTACGTATAAATACATGTATAAACCGGACTTCCGGTTCCGGTATGGCGGTCGGCAGCAAAAAGTAAGGCTGCTCCGATCTAAAAACTAAATCCGGAGCAATCCAAGGCGATTCCCCCCTGGACAACCCTTAAACCGAAGAGGGAGAGACCCAGATCCATCGAGGGTCCTATAGAGGGGTTTGGAGAGCCGAGGAAGCCAGGAGAATCCAGGAGAGGAGTAAGTGAGCCGGGAAGGTGGAGGAAGACGAGGGAGGAAGACGCCATTGCTGGCTCTCTCTCCAAAAAGATCTTTAGCCTTACCGGGTGAGTGGTTGGTAAAGTGGCTGCCCCCGCAGAACATCACGGAGGGGCGAGCCTGTCCGCCGCTTGTGCCGCTGTGCCGCTGTGCCGCCGCTGCTGAGACCGCGGCGAGCTGCTGCCAGACCGCCGCTGTGCACGTCGCGGTAGCAGCGGGCGCCATCTTGCCTCTACCTCCGAGTCCTGCCGCTGCGAGAAGGAGGCGGCCGAAGGGAAGACAGCCGGGAGCCCAGGAGGAGCCCAGGAGGAGGTGAACTGCTGCAACCGCGGCCGCTCTTAGTAAAGCGGACCGCCATCGCCTCCAAGAATTACCCTGGTCCCTCGGCGGAGTGTTGGAACGCCCTCCCGCCGGGAGCGGCGAGGAACGGCGGGCCGCCAGACCCAAGAGCAGCCAGAGCCGAGAAGCCGCGGCTGGAAACATCTTCCCCATTCGGGGAATAGTTGGGGCTGACTGCTGGGGCCTACTGTTGCCTTTGCCACCTGGGCCTTACTGGGCGAGCCGCTGGGCCATAGTGCCGCAGACGCCCTCTCGGCTGGGCCTTCGCTGGGCGAACCGCCACGCCGTGGGTGGTTGGAGCTGGACCCTCGACCATCTGGCCAGCTTTGTCACCTGGGCCTTCTGCGTCCCACCTCCCCCGCTGGAGCAAATCGGCTGTGAGTGTTATCCGACTGGGCCTTGTTATCAGACCTCCCCAGCTGGGCCTTCTCCATCTGGCCTGCATAAGGCTGGGCCTCCTCCATCTAGGCCCGCGAGTGGGCTGCTGCAGCATTGCAAGGACTACGGGAACGGGGCCCGGGGTCATCTGAACCGGACCCTAGCCATCCGGCCCTCCATTATTTTCCAGCGTCTGGGCCTCCCTTAGCCGGGCAAGCTATGTGTAGATCTCTTTGTGCGGACCTTCTGTGCTGACCGACATTGTGCAGACCTTCTTGTGTTGTCCTCTCTCTGTGTAGACCGATACTGTGATAGACCAACTGACTGATATTGTGATAGACCAATTGTGCTGACCACTGCCGTGTGTCCATCTCCGGAAGATTGAAGATCTATCCGCCTTCTACATCAACCGTCTAGAGATTACATCTTGAACCATAATAACCTTATCTGATTGTTACCATTGATACCCTTTAATAGTGTGTTTATGGTTAGCTAACATAATCCGTTCCTTGGTTACTTTTGCTGCTAATTAACATAAGAACGCAATATAGCACTTTAAGGCGCCTGCCTAGCTGCTGCTAATCTATACCAACACTTGCGCCCTCTCCCCGATCCCTCTATGCCGCACTTTAGTTAGTGGGAAGAGCCAGTTCTGGGTATAGCTGCATTTTAAGATCTCTGCACTTTATGAATCTACCCAATGGCATACAATTGTGTCATGGACTGAGTTGTGTTGTTGACTGTGTTGCACTTGAGACTCTTGCACTTTAGGAACTATCTAACTGGTTGTAGCTGGCTCGTTTATCTCCATCTGATTCTATTTTATCCATGTGGTTCCCCATCCCCCTATTTGTACTGTCCCTGTTATTGCTGACTAGTAGAAGGGACAAGGGAGGAAGTGGGCTGGAGCCTGGGAACAACAATGAGGCGGGGAGGGGGGAGAAAGGGAAGCAAGGGAGTTGGCAAGGACCAACAATCCAAACAACAAGCGAAACAGAAATTAAGATATTGGGTTTGGACTGCGGCATGGAGGGGGGAGGTGTTCCACTAGCCGAGGGGCCCCCATAGAGGTCGTGGTGGGGAGGGGGAGATGCGGAAAAAGGAGACCTCTAATTCGGCCTAATTCGGACCACGTATCTACATTAACAATTCCCAACCGGTCTCCTAAGGTAAATTGGTGTAGCCAGGTGAGCGGGCCCTCTGGGTTGAAGGTGGTGCTGTTGAACGCCAGATCTGTCAACGGAAAAACGACCTGGATCCAGGACCTAATCCTCGATGAGCGGGCAGATCTGGCGTGCATTACGGAGACCTGGTTGGATGAAGCTGGAGGCGTAAATCTCACCCAGCTTTGTCCCCCAGGCTTCTCCGTACAGCACCAACCGAGATCCGGAGGACGGGGAGGCGGGGTCGCAGTAGTCTATAGAGATTCCATCCATCTGACCAGGAGCCCCATCCCGCAGACCACAAACTTTGAATGCGTTCACCTGAGGGTGGGTGACCGGGACAGAATAGGGATTCTGTTAGTGTACCGTCCACCTCGCTGCACTACAGTCTCCCTACCTGAGCTAGCGGGGGTGGTCTCGAGCCTGGCGTTGGAGTCTCAACGGCTTCTTGTGCTGGGGGACTTCAACATCCATGCCGAGGCGA